>CM076575.1:656891533-657214600 GCA_034641835.2 Pinus albicaulis | reverse complement strand
ATGTGTTGAAAATGCAGCAAGATGATGGAGCTTAGTGAAATGAAGTCGCCTTCACTAAGTGGGCCCGCAGGCTATTTTTGGCACAAAGTCTATTTTTAGACATATGGAGCATGGTCTAGGGGTTGCAGTATGTTATTCTTGGAGTATTGGTCATGTTGGTAAAAATAGATGGACCTCTATTTTTAGACATATAGGTCGAAGTCTATTTTTAGACTGCCTATCCTAAAAATAGAAAAGTCAAATATTATTTACCCTTAATAATATTTGGATTCTAAACAACAGTTTACTTTCTTGGAGCACTTCAGTTCGAGCTACAGAAGTGGCTCATGCATCTGACAGAGGAATTACGCTATTCCCAAGGGTTTGATGGCATCATGCATGGTTGACTTCAGTTAGGACTCCAGTGGCAGAAGTTTGGTGGAGTTAATGAGACAGCTAGTGGAGTTGTGTTCTGTTTATTTTAGTTGAACTAGTTGAGATTAGTTTAACTAGCTAATCAACTAGTAATGAGGGAGTGAATTAAATATTATTTAATTCACTAATTATTAACTCATTATTCAACTCAAGAACACATCAGTTCACTACAGTGCATGGACAGTTCAGTTGAGACCAGTGAAAGAAGTAGATGAAAGGGTGAGTACAGCTAACAGTTGTGACATCAGTTGTGCATGAGATTTGCACCACACTTGGAGGAATTACCCATGATGCTTGCGCAGTGAAGCCAAGGGGATTTGAACCTTGGATCTCTATTTAGATCAGCCTTGATTGCGCAATAGAGGAAAAAGGAAATTAGTGGTGGGTTTTGAACCTTTGACTTGGGAAAAACCAAGCTAGATTGTGTGTAACTTCATGAGATAGTACCGAGTACTTGTGAGGAGTATTGTACTGATTGGTTACATGTTTTATCCATTATAATATACACATATAGCTGCGGGGTTTTCAGCTGTAGGCTTTCCCCATACATACTGAGTTAATTTGTGTGATGTTTCGATGATCTTTTGATCTTTTTGATCGCATACCGCTTGTTTTATTTCCGCATGTGTGATGATCCGAGGTGGAAGAGATTATGTGTTGCATATGAATTCGACTTGATATGTGATCGTGTGATCATCTTGGTGGATAACCTTTATTCAAAGAATTCTACATGGTATCGGAGCTATTGAAGAAGAGATTGATCATCACAAAGCTGATTACAAACTTATTTCGGTAGACAGAAATCAACCGTGACATAAATATAGCTCGATCCATCCTTTCCTTTGAAAGGTGACATCCAAATGCCTCTCGCAATGACCGTGCTAGAAATAATTTTTTTTCTCACGTATCAAGAGCAAGCCGGAGCTTTGGAGCTTGGAATTTAATTTTGCAGCTAGCTGGTTTTCTTGAGGCCGAGTTGAAAAGGTCTTTCAACGGTTTGCGACTCGAATATTCTCTTGAAGGCGCTCACCAATGTTGTATGGATATGATAGAAGATAATGGACCGAAGGATTTCATAGATACAGATGTCCAAAAGCCCACTGATCCTGCTGAAGTCAAGGCTTGGCAAAAGAAGATGGCGAAATGTCGAAGGATTCTATTGGAGGGCGTCAAGGATCATATTGTATCCAACCTGCATGGAAAAGCTTCTCCATATTTAATGTGGAAAGCGTTGACAGATTTATTCTAGAGTAAGAGCGACCAAAGGAAGTTGGCGCTCAAGGATAAGCTCAGAAACATCAAGATGGAGAAAGGCGATAGTATTGCCAAATACCTCACGAAGTTCACTCAATGCAAAGATGAGCTGGGAAGTGTGGGGGTGACTGTCAAAGTTGAGGACATGGTGGACTTGGCTCTCCTTGGTCTTCCGAAGGCTTGGAATTCATATCAAGATAGTGTCAATGGTCAGGATAAGTTGCCGGGATGGGAGCGCCTTTGGGTGGATCTCATGCAGGAGGAGATAAGGAGGACTACCCGGGACGGATCTTCATCAAAGGTATCTGATGAAGAAAATTGCACTTTGGCTTCCAGAGCAAAGAAGGGGAAGAGCAAGAAGGCTTCTTAGTCTGGTGTGAAAGGAAAGAAGAAAGACATGTCCAAGGTGAAGTGTTTTCACTGTCACCAGCATGGACACTATGCCAAAAATTGTCCGCAGAAGAAGAAAACTAAGAAGGCTGCTGGATCTGCAGCAGGAGAGGCTTTGGATTCTCAATTAGAACTAGATTTTTCACTGATCACATGCTTGGTTTCAAGTGTGGCGGGATCAGTTTGGTTCTTGGACAGTGGTGTGTCATTTCACATGACCGGAGATCGAGATCCGTAATGCCACCCCGGAGGAAAAGATCTTGGAGTGCACATCGAGATGGCGATGATGGTAGATACAGTGCGACCAGTATTAGTACCATTTTCTTTGAGAGGGAGTCTAGTAAACCTTTCATATTGAAGGAAGTTTTGCATGTTCCAGGATTGATGAAGAACTTGATCTCTGTGGCAATGTTGGAAGACAAGGGGTATGATGTTGTCTTCAGTGAAGGAAAAGCCTTCCTACACAGTAAGACTACTGGTGAGACCTGGAATATAGGGGTTTGAGTCAAGAACCTTTATCAGTTGCAAGTAGATGGTTGCGCAGCAATGGCATGCAAGTCGGTATAAGTGGTGAGCCAGGATGATGAGGGTGAACTGTGGCACAGGATATTGGGCCACCTTCACCATGGAGCTTTGAAGATATCAGCAGCCAGATACATGACTGGCTTCCCTATGGGCACTTGCGCACAACCGGCGTTGCAAGGGGTGTACCTTAGGGAAGTTTGTGAAAGCCACCTTTCACGAGAAGGATAGTCATGCCACGACGATCCTTGAGAGAGTTCACGTACGTGTGTGGTTCCTTTCCGTAGCTTTGACAAAGCACAAGTACTATGTGATCTTTGTTGATTATTTCTCTCGGAAGTGCTGGATCTTCTTCATGCAGAATAAGAGCGAGACATTTTCTAAGTTCTGTGAATTCAAGGTGCTGGTTGAGAAGGAATCGGGGAAGCATGTGAAGGCTCTTAGGAGTGACAATGGTGGTGAATTCATCTCGGCTAAATTCAAAGACTTTTGCAGCGCAGAAGGGATTCGGAGAGAGCTCATCGCACCCCATAACTCACAGCAGAACGGGGTGGCTGAGCAGAAGAACAGAACGATCGTGGGTGCTGCACGGGCGATGTTGCATGATTAGGGCCTACCCCTTCACCAGGAAGCAAGGCATGCAATACAAATAGCTAGGCGCAGAACTCGTTGTCCTCAAGCAAGGTTCTTGGCATGAGTACACCGAGGAGGCGTTTTGCAAGAGGCCCGATATTTCTCATCTCGAGAATTTATCTCCACCCTTGCCTACATGCATGTGACGAAGGATGCCGGTGAAAAGAAGCTAGATCCGACCGCAGATTGTAATATTCGTGGGGTACACCGATACACTCACAACTATCGGGTGTATTTGCCGACAATAAGACTCGTGCGATGATACGTCGTTCAGAGGAAAGCCATGCGGTGCTCGCTGAGAGGGAGCGAAGACTTGCATGCAGATGAGGAGCCGTTAGTTCTTAAGGAGGAGTGAGGAGCCCGATGGGATCGCCACAAGAGGAAGTTTAGGAGATGGAAGAAACCACCCATGCAGCGCCAACCATCAGAGGGCGCATGCGCACTACAGAAGCTGAGCGACTGGCTCGAGATGCAGAGAAGGTTGTAGGACCACCTAGAGCACAGCGCAGACAGAGGCAGTCACCGGATCGGTACACTGGATACATGGCTCTTGTGAGTCAATGTGTCATGTTTTCGAGCCATCCTCTTTGAGGAAGCCGGGGAGGAACCCGCATGGTGGAAGAGTTGATTGAAGAATATGATTCGATCGTCGGAAACAGTGCATGGGAGATTGTCCCAAGACCAGAAGGGAAATTAGTGGTGGGTTCGGAATGGATCTACAAAGTGAAGCAGGCAGCTGAAGGGAGTGTGGAGAAGTACAAGGTGAGATTTGTCGCCCGTGGCTTCTCACAAATCAAGGGGATTGATTATGAGGAGACCTTTGCACCTGTCGCAAGGTACTCTTCCATACGGACGATCCTTGCTCTCTCAGCGCAGATGGGATGGCACATCCATCAGATGGATATGAAGACTGCGTTCCTCAATGGATTCATTGAGGAGGAGGTGTACATAGAGCAGCCTGAAGGTTTCGAGATACCACAGCGAGTCGCATGTGTGCCGACCAAGAGAGCATTGTACCTAAGCCGAAGCAAGCACCCTATGCTTGGTATTACTGGCCGCACAATGGGATGCTTATTTCACCGGACTTAGATTCTCCAAGAGTGAGGCGGATCCTAACCTATACCAGATTGTGGTGGAGGGTAAGTTGCTGATCATTGTACTTTGTGTAGATGATTTGATTTTGACAGGTGATGAGTTGTTGATACTCTCATGCAAGGAGGATCTTGCAAAAGAGTTTGAGATGAAGGACTTGGGCCTCCTTCATTATTTCCTGGGATTGGAAATTTGGCAGCGCAGTGGTGGACTGTTTGTTTCTCAGGGTAAGTATGCCCGGGAGATACTGGAGAAGTTCAACATGCATGGCCGCAAGCCTATTGATACTCCTCTTCCTGGAGGATGGAGGAAGGAGGATGCTACTTCGGCGGAGGTAGTGGATGCCACTGTTTATCGACAGTTGGTGGGGTCGCTTATGTATCTGGTCAATACACGACCCGATATATGCTATGTTGTTAACCAGCTTTCGCAAGCTATGGTTAAGCCTACCAAGCTCTTCTGGAATGTAGGCAAGCATGTATTGTGTTATCTTAGTGGCACATCAGGATATGGTCTATGGTACAGACAGGAGGATGGAGCGAAGCTTTCCGGCTTCACTGATGTAGATTGGGCAGGGAGCCCAACGGACCGAAAGAGCACATCTGGAGGAGTTTTCAGCATTGGGTCGACAGCAGTTTCCTGGTACAGCAGGAAGCAGAGATTCGTGGCACTCAGTTCAGCAGAGGCCGAGTACATGGCAGCAAGCTTGGCTGCATGTGAGGCTATTTGGATAAGGAAGATCCTCGCAGGTTTGTTCAGGTTGCATTTGGAGCCTACAGTGATCTACTGTGATAACCAGAGCTGCATCAAGCTCTCGGCTAATCCAGTATTTCATGATAGGTCCAAACATATCGACATCAGGTACCATCATATCAGAGATTGTGTTCAGCGGAGAATCATGATGCTTTCATATGTTCCCACGGAGGATCAGGATGCCGACATCTTGACGAAGGCGCTCACCAGGAGCAAGTTCAAATTCCACAGAGGCAGGATAGGGGTTGCAGATAATCCATATCTTGCTGAGAGGGAGTGTTGAGAATGCAGCAAGATGATGGAGCTTAGTGAAATGAAGTCGCCTTCACTAAGTGGGCCTGCAGGCAAATTCTGGCGCAAAGTCTATTTTTAGACTATGTCTATTTTTAGACATACGGAGCATGGTCCAGGGGTTGCAGTATGTTATTCTTGGAGTATTGGTCATGTAGTTAAAAATATATGGACCTCTATTTTTGGACCTATAGGTCGAAGTCTATTTTTAGACTGCCTATCCTAAAAATAGGGAAGTCAAATATTATTTACCCTTAATAATATTTGGACTCTAAACTTCAGTTTACTCTCTTGGAGCACTTCAGTTCGAGCCTTGGAAGTGGCTCATGCATCTGACAGATGAATTACGCTATTCCTAGGGGTTTGGTGAGCTCATGCATGGTTGACTTCAGTTAGGACTTCAGTGGCAGAAGTTTGGTGGAGTTGATGAGACAGTTGGTGGAGTTGTGTTCGGTTTAACTTAGTTGAACTAGGTGTGATTAGTTTAACTAGCTAATCAACTAGTAATGAGTGGAGTGAATTAAATATTATTTAATTCACTAATTATTAACTCATTATTCAACTCAAGAACACATCAGTTCACTACAGTGCATGGACAGTTCAGTGGAGACCAGTGGAAGAGGTAGATGAAAGGGTGAGTTTGATATTAGTTGCGACAGCAGTTGTGCATGAGATTTGCACAAGCATTGGAGGAGATTGCCAATGATGATTGCGCAGTTGGAGCCAGTGAGATTCGAACTTGGATCTCTCATTAGACCAGCCTTGATTGCGCAATAGAGGCAGGTAATTAGTGGATGAGTTTTGAACCTGTGACTTGTTCAAAACTGAGCTAGTTTGTGTGTAACTTTTGGAGACAGTACTGAGTACTTGTGAGGAGTATTGTACTGAGATTGTTACATGTTTCTCTTCTATTATAATATACAAATAGCTGGGGGTTTTCAGCTATAAGCTTTCCCCATTACATATTGTGTTTATGTGTGCATGCGACTGTTTCTATTTCCGCAAATTGATGATTGATTGTAGAAGAGGTTATGTGTTATACATGAATTCGAATTAATGTATGATCAGGATAATCTCAGTGGATAAATCTTCATTATTCAACAAGTTTCTACACATCAACTTATTTTAATCTTAACCATTGATTAGAGATTAGATCATGGTCGTTGATTTTTTAACGAGAAAAGTATAAAGGAAAGGCTTGGGGTCAGTTGGAGAACACACATAGTGAATCTAAGAGATCGAATTCTTATAATGGAGCAGTGCTCGAACGAAGATCATATCTGAGTGATTCAGAGAAGCAGTGATGGGTGGATGCGTTGATTGGTTGGAGGACCAAGAGTACAACGCAGAGCAAGGGAAGTAGTGATGTAGTGGAGGCAGTGCAGCCATCAGAGTGTGTGATGCAAACCCTAGATAGGGTGACGCAGACCCACGCAAGGGTAGTGCAGAGCCTCCAAGGAAAATTCTAAAATTCACTGGGGACTGTGGTTTCTAAGCCGGTAGGGGTGAAACAAGATTCTTGGAGAAGCTGATCTTCGCAGAGCAAGGGTGACGCAGTCCCTCAGCTATGGCCATGCAGTCTTACGCAGTGGCAGCATAGAGACTGCGCAGAGCTAGCTGGGGTTTCACTAGTGGCTCATCCGAATCAGTTGGGACTTGTGGGAGTGAGGTAAAACTCACATTTTTCTCTGTTTCCAAGGTTTTCTCTGTTGGGTGAGCCAGAGTCATGGCACCCTAGATGTACTCATAATATTGTTGCTTAATAATAATAAACCCTCATATATGCTACACCGGTTTTCTTGCATTGGGTTTTTCCAAGGACATTTGTCTGAAAAATATGTATGTCCTTTGTCATATGTGTGTGATGTTCAGTAAATGATATGTATTTGTGTTGGCTGCTAGTTGTGTTTCCTTCGATGTTTTTTTGAATATTTTCAGTTAAATAACATGTGTATAATAAAAAAAAGTAGGAGAAGTAAATCAATATTTATCAGTAGGGTTTCTGTGTTCAGAATTTTTCACATGGTATTAGAGCATTACAAATCAAGTTGAATCCATCAGTAAGGGGCTGACTATTTTTGCTGCTGTAGGAAGGGAAGCTGAAGCAGCACAGATCCGGGAGAAGGCAGCGCAGCACCAGGAGGGACGCAGACCCAACAGAAGAGATGCAGAGCCAGTCTGCTCACACAGAGCTGACGCAGGCCCTAGTGGGTGACGCAAAGCCTGTCAGGCTCACGTTGGGCTGATGCAGTGGCTGACGCAGGCCCTGAAGGGTGACGCAATCCAAGTTGGAGAGATGATGTGTAGATTGTCAGGGCTGGAAGTGCAGCTTATGATCTTCAAAAAAATTTGGTGAGGCATCAGTTTTGTCAATGCAGAACAGTGCCTTGCAAAGGTGAAAACATGAGGGGAAACAGTCCCTCAGCAGACTTTTTCCAAGAAGTTTTGGATTCGATCAGGAGGGTGATTATAGAGAGATGATTCAGTAGAATTGGCGGAGGATTTCTAGGAGGGAAATCAGTTATCAAAGGGAGCAGTATCTCTAGATGGTTTCTAGTACCAAGAAACCCAGATATGGTCTTTTGTTGAGTGCAGTAGCAGTAGAAGGGAGAAGAGTACTTGTTTCGACTATTGAGCAGATATTTCCTCGTACGGACTGAGAGATCAGGATAGGTTAGAAGATGTGTCTAACTTTGAGATCTAGAAAGCCAGAATCTTGAAAATCCTGGACGAGTACGGTATCAGAGACCACGTAGAAAATGTCCTAGTTATGTCGACCGATGCAGGTACTATGAAGGATTTCAACGAAAATCAAGCACGAGAAAAGCACTTGATCATGGATGGAGTGAAGGATCACATGGTCCCACACATTTCAGAGAAGAAGACAACAAATGAGGTGTGGAAAACTTTGACCGCACGGTATCAAGGTAGCTCCATCCAACAGAAGATTCTTCTAGAGAACCAGATGCGGATGTTTCAAATGCAGAAGGGAGAGGAGATCAATCCCTTCCTCTTTAGATTGCAGACTATCCGAGATCAGCTGATTGCCATGGGCGAAACTCCATATGATGGGCTCATGTTGAGGACCGCCCTGAATGTAGTCACCAATGAGTGAATGACCTTTGTCCAAAGCATCTTGGGCAGAGCACAACTCCCAAATTGGGGTGACATGTGGGAAATCCATCGACAAGAGGAGATCTGAAAGGTGAGCAAGAGGTAATTCAGTAGCAGAGGTGTCAAGGTGAAGAAGGAGGAGGAGGAAGATGCGGACCTAACATCTAGGGGACAGCAGAAGTAAGGGAAGAATAATAAGGACTTATCAAAGGTATGTTGCTTCATATGTGGCAAAATTGGACACTTCCCCAACACTTGTCCTAAGCGAAAGGACAAGGAAGATTCAGATTCCAAGGCAACTGTAGAAAAAGGGGACAGTGGTAGCGATGATGACGTGGCCATGAGTGCTCATGTAACCAAGATTATTTTAAAAGCCATCCATGAAGGAAAACAATTCACTGCCAGCGCAATCATCGATTATTTGATCGATATAGGGAGTTGGATAATTATCTTTTGGACACGCTCGATTAATATCCCTATAATCGATACATACTCTTATCGTTCCTTGTTTTTTAGTCACAGGAACAATATTTGATACCCAATCCGTTAAGGGAATTGGATAAATGAATCCTGCGCGAAGTAATTATTCAACTTCTGCTTTTATAGCAACAGCTTTTCTAGGATGAATTTGACGTAATCGTTGATGAACAGGTTTAGCATCCGGGTAAGTCTTAATCTCATGAACAACAATCGATGGATCAATTCCTGGAATTTCTTCATAGGACCAGGCAAACACATCACAGAATTCTTGAAATAGGGCTTTGTAAGCTTTAATTTCATCTTCAGTACAACAAGCACCTATATGAATGTTTTCAATTATTCCTGGTTTTACTGAAATGTCAATGGGAACCGTTCGAGATATATTTTCCAAATTTAACTCAGAATCAGGATTTTTCAAAGGATTCTGCGGTTCTTTAACATATTCAGCAGTAAAAATTGAAGCGAAATCATCTTCAAAATGATCTAGCTCAGGTAAAAATGAAGATCGATGATGTAGATCTTCCCATGGTAAATCATCAACAGACAAAAACTCACGAATTTGTTCATCTGTATGAACAAGTTCAGGAAATGTCGTTGTAATTGAACTAGATATAGAAAGTGATTCCTCATGGATCCCATTCATTGGATCAGTTTCGGTTGAAGAGGGGTTGGAAAGTGACTGTACAGCCTGATACGCAATTTCAAATGGACTCAAAGGCATCATGCCATCAAATGAATCAATCTCGGATTCGGAAGGTATGATCCAAGGATCATCAAACATAACAGTGTCTAACGAAATCATGTGAATATTTGCAGTAGAAGGCGATATGTTAGGAGGAGGAAAGGAAAAAGTTCCTAGTAAACCAGAATCTTTAATCAAACCCACTCCAACATCCTTATAAGGGATAGTCGTTTTACCAACATGCTGGATTGTTTCTGTAGAGGTTGGGTCGGACGAGAAATAAGTTAACTGATCTATTGTCACGATCTTTCCTTGATATGGAAATTTTATGAGTCGAAAGACCGAAGAAACAACAGCAGTCATAGCATAGGACCAACTACGACCCAGAAGAAGGTTGTAATCTAGAGGGGCATCAACCACTTCCACATTTAGATTAACGATTTTACCTTCGACCCCTATGGGTAAATCCTGCAAAATACCAAAAGGTTGAAAACCTCGACCATCAAAAGCTTTTAGAATTGTCGAAGATTGGTTAAGCGTAGGAGAACCAAGCGATTTCCAACACTGAATCGACATAATACACGTTGAAGCTCCCTCATCAATCACAGTCTGAAAGATTGGTCTGTTTTTTACTAACACTGGAATCTGGAAAGCCATTTGATGAGGTAGGCGAGGTGTACTATTTTCTAAATCGAAGATTATAAGGTTAGAATCCTGAACATCGACAGCTCCTATGGCAGACAATAATAATTTACGTTGTGCTGGACACGATTGCAGCACTTCCAAAGCCGACATTGCTGAAGGAGAAATAGCTAAGTCTTCAACAATGTTGTAATTCTGAGCAGCTCTCACATGTGGATTGAAAGCTGATTTATGAAGAACACCTTTAGCAGGCGGTTTGATTATTAAGTCTGGATTTTGTTTCTCGATCTGTAGCGGACCAGAAACAAGAGGAGGTGTAGTTGATGTGTTTGCATTAGAAGATTCTGCTTCTTTACCATCAACAGGATTCTTAGAACCGTAATCTTGCGATCGCGTCGCAACCCTTACATGAGACATCATCATAATAGGCTCTTGTAAAGTAGTCGAGGAAGAACCAATCATCTTACTATCTTGAATTGGAAAAGGATCCTTCAAGACAGCAAGTTGTTGCGATCCTTTAACGAATTTTGTAACTTCGGCTCGATATGGACATTCTTTCGTGAAATGATCTTGTTCACAAATGAAACAAGGATAGCGAGGTTTACGTTTTTCGTCATTGGATTCATCTTTATCAATTTTCTCTTTCGAATTCTTTTTGTTTTTATTCTTCCCTTTCTTTTTACCACCAGATTTCGATTTGGTCGTAGATGTCTCTACGACGTGAATATTGGCAGAAACTTCGGGGGAAGATTCTCCTTTCGGGGAATCTGGTAAAGTTATAATAGGAGAAGATTTCTTTGAAGATTTCTTCTTGCTTTTAGAATTGACTGTACCAATCATACCGTCAGCGGCATGAGACCCTGAAGGAGCTGCAGCTATTTGACCTTGCTTTGGAAGATCGGGAATTTTCTCATGTAAAGTACCTGACTGTGTATATACGAGGTCAAGGTACTGAGCTTGGGAAATTACTTGCTCTTCAGTAACAACACCAGCCTTGGCTACATCTTCAGTGATCTTGGGTAACAATGATTTAACAAACCATTCTGCCAAAATTTGATCCGGAATATAAACTTTCACCAAACGCCTCCTACGTCACCATTCATGAATATGATCAGAAATATACGTGGACGTAGATTGTTTTAGCGAAGTTAATAATTCCGTGCCATTGTCGTATCTGACAGGCAACTGAAAATGAGTCAAGAAAGCAGTTGCTAACTGACTAAAGTTATGAAACGAGCCTCGTGGCAACTCAATGTACCATTTGGCTGCAAAACCTATGAGAGTTCTTTGAAAAAGACGTAAACGAATCGAATCATCAATGATTGAATTAGATGCACACCAAAGGTGATAAGTCATCACATGATTGGATGGATCCTCTCCTGACTTACCTTCGAACTTTGGTATATCACTGGGCAACTTATGAGGCATTGGCGACCAGTTCTGATAATAAAAAATCGGATCATTTGTAAGGCGCGTCAAATCAGGTAAGTCCAAAGTTGCAATAAACGGTAATTGACGGTTAGGGTCATGAAAACCTTGAGAAGCCAAAGCAGATCTAGGAGGCGGATACCCAGGATAACTAGGAATCGGATTAGCATTAGGTATTGTGTAACCTCCCGGAAAACCAGGATGAACCGGACCATACTGAGGTTGTTGATAAGTATAACCAGGGTACGGTTGATACTGATAGCTTGGGTTCTGTACATAGGGACCGAATTGCGGCTGTCCCTGGTACGGTTGATACGTAAATTGAGGTTGACTTGTAACAACTGTACTTGTACCAGCTTGTCCTGCAGGCATCTGAACTGTAGTCTGAATGGAAGGTCCTGACTGAGGTACAGAGACTTGAGGGATTTGCACAGATACAGGGATAGAAGAAGTCGGTGCTACAGATACTCCAGAAATAGGTGTGACAGGTTGAACAGACGTTGCAGCAGTTACAGCAGTTTGAGGCGAAGTCTGGGGTGCACTAGGCCCAGACTGCTGAACTGAACTAGGTGTAGGAGTTTGAATAGCAGGCTGAACAGGTTGTTGGGTTGGACCAGAAACCAAAGTCTGTCCAGGTTGATAAGGAAACTGCACATTAGACTGCAAAGGCTGTTGATATTGGGACCGATCCCACACCATAGTTCCAGGGTATTGTCCCATAGAAGGTTGAACGTAAGGACCAAAACCTGGTTGAACGTAGGGTTGATTAGTAAGTGGTAAATTTCCGGCTCCTTGAATAGATGGTTGACCAGAAGGCTGTTGGAAACCTTGAATTTGGTACTGACCTTGAGGTTGATAACCCTAAGACGCGTACTGAGGCTGGGGTTGATAAGGACCTTGAGGAGCATATTGTGCTTGGGGTTGACCTTGAGGAATGTACTGTCCTTGAGGTTGATAACCCTGAGGTATGTACTGTCCTTGGGGTTGTCCCCCAAAATAATATGATTCCACAGTTTGTCCTGGGAAAAAGCTACCTTGAGGTTGTGCCCCGGGTGGTAATTGACTACCTTGAGGTTGCCCCCCAGGCGATAACTGACTACCCTGAGGTTGCCCCCCAGGTGGTAACGGATTTCCTTGAGGTTGTCCCCCAGAAGGAAACTGACTGCCTTGAGTTTTAGGATTTGGAATATTACCAGACATCATAAAGATTTGATCTGTGTTCGACGTTTCAATTTTAAGTCCATCAAGACCAGATGATAACACGTTTTCGATGGGTTGAGGAGTTGCTCCCGAGAAAGTACCAGACAAAGACTGATATCCCGAAGGAACAGAAGGACCACCATGTAAAAATGATTCCGGTGTTTGAGAAAACATGGATGACTCTCCAGCCATAAAAGATGACAGATAATAACCTCTGGGTGTAGGATGAAAAGGAACTCGAGGTGGATAAAAAGCAAGACCCGGATTCTCTAAAAATTATGTTAAAGAGAGATACCAAGGATTATTTCGAATGGGGCTGTAGAAAATAGGTTCACGCTCCCTAAGATTTAACGATTGAGGGGAGTTGGGAAGAGATATGTCTTCGTCTGGATTAGTAAGTTCTTCAATAGAAATAAGTCCAGAGGGAAGATTGTCTGTAATGATATTTCTTACCCTAGGTGAACCTGGATCGCTAGAAGTTGGTGTAATAAATCTTGAGGATGTTTCCAAAACAAAAGATTCAGTTTCAGGTTCAGAGATTTCAAGTTCGTCAGATAATTCACCAGAAGGAGAAATACTTTCAGTAACTTCAGAAACTGAAATCGGTTCTTGAATGTATTCTGTTGTAGGTATTTGATGATCAGGATGTATAACTATAGATGAACTTCCAATTTCTGTTGATATAATTCTACTACTACTGGATGCTACCAGAGCACGAAGCCCTTCAAGTTGACTTGGTGAATATTCAGGGGGTTTCCCTTGTATTCTCCGGGATTGTCTCGGCAATTCCGCCACGATTAAAAATTATCTAATCACATGCAAACAAAGAAAAATTTCAATGAAAACACCTAAAGTCTCTAAGAAACAAACAATTGAATCATTCGCTTAAAAATCTAAGAGTTCAAACCACACACAAACAGGTAACTTTCCGTATTAAAAACACTAGTTGGTGATGAAATCCAACTTAGTAGAATTTTAACACGAAAAGGGCGGTTGGAACAGTTACCTCGACAACCTGCTTAATGAAACAGACCGGTGCAAGTTTCTCCACTATACCATCTCGAGTGAAGATAACCCTCTGGAGAGTCCAAGTGAGTCTAGCCGACGTCTGTTCCAGGTACAGTGGGATCTTCCCTCCACCGTCACCTTAGGAAAGAATCCTAAAGATTATGGTCTCTAAGGTTACCAACAGAAACAAATATACCTGGGGGAACAGTCTACGATCCGACACACACGCAAGGGCAGAGTAACAAAGCTCAATCCCCTTGAAGGCTCCTTGAAATAATCCAAGGTTTACCGACAAGTGACCCCAGGCTCCTCGACAATGGTCTATCCGAGATTTACCGTTGTTAATACGTGTATACCTTCTATCGTTCCAAATGAGGAAGGATTGATTACCCCACTGGTTCAGATATGATCTCGTGCTTGACTCCTTTAGGAGGAGCTTCCCAGAGCATAAATGCAACAATTGGAATTTCTTCCTACCGCAAGATTTGTCTACTTGTTTGTTTTAGCTATCTTGGAGAGTTAATTACTCCCTACTCCAAGATACTAGCCTAAGCTATGTTGGTGATAAGAGCCCTAGAAATAAAAGATTACTAAATGAATTTTAATTAAGCGTTACTTTTATGAGTTGTTTCTTAATTCAATGGGTGTGGAAGTGAAACTTTGGATGATGTGAAGACTCGATTTCCAAAAAACACTAAAATGCACCTAGAATGATAATCAATTCTTTTTCTTTCAATGAACTTCTATCTAAGAAAGAGTTGGAGAATGCAATTATTTTAATAAACAATTCCTTCTTTAAACATGAAGAATGATTGAAAGAAAATATTTTGTCTTTTCAATGATGATATATATCAAGCTCATAACAAAATCCTTTTTCTTTCGAAACTTGAAGCTACAAAACAATTTTCCTCCGAAAGAAAGCTATAAAAATTAAAAACTACTCAAAACTACAAAATCTAATCTTGAGAACTATGATTTTAAACAATCTAAATTGAGTAAAAGCTTTAAGATTTTTTTTTGAAGAATGTTTTCCTTAGTTGTTCAGCAAACTAAGAGTCTATTTGTTTAGAATAACAAACAGATCAAAAACACTCAAAATATGTTTTTTTTATAAAAATGAAATTCAAAACTTTCAACCAAGTTTTTTCGAAGATTCGCAAAGAAACAAAAGGCTCAATTTCTCAATATAGGATGTTTTCACAATCAGGTCGGATTCAAAAGACAAAAAGAGATCAATGTAATCTTAGATACTGCAAATTGTCAAAAGTTCGAATCGCTACAAAGACCAAGCGGAAAAACAATCCAAACTGCAAAATCTTCTAGAAAATCATCAAAACATCAACACTGTTGGAGTTCATTCACAAAAAATTCTCGACAGAAACAATAATCAGTCTGGGCAGACACCAAAAGGCTAAATCCAAATAAAAATAAACTAGAGAAAGAAATCTAGAGATTTTCTAAAATTTTAACAGGGTCCGCAGGCAACCGATATTGACAGGTGCGGTCCCGCACTGTATTCTTTACAAAAAGTGTGAAACTGCCCGCACTGTCGAAGTAAGGCAGAGTGCGATCCTAGGAAAAATTATAGAAAAAATTAAAATATTTCTAAATTTTCAAAAACAGGGAAAATCTAAATTACCCAAACAGATATGTATCAATCAAAAATCAGGAAAAAATGTTTCCTCAAATCAAAAATAAAAGAGAACCAAAAACAAAAAGTTCTTCCCCAGTGGAGTCGTCATTTTGTTGTGTAGATTAATCCGTCTTTCAGACAAGACCGATCTCTCTAGTACTAAAAGTAACTAGCAACAAACAGCCAATTATACTAATCTCTCTCTAAGTATATAAGATTCATAAAAATGCTATATAGGTGTAAGGCCTACCTTATGTCCAGCGCTTGTTTGATCTCGTTGAAGTCCTTCCCGTGCACTTGAAAGAACGTTCCTCGTGAATCTACAGTCACAAAACAAGCAAAAAGATTACATAGCACCTGTATAGACATTATTATAAATCTTACTCATCATAATGATCAAGGAATTTATGAAATAAACCATGAATAGATAGTTTAATGAGAGAAATGAGTATATTTGTATTAACTTCAAATAAAAGAAAACCTTTACAACCTGTGCCTTGATGTCGTGCAGGTCCTCTTGGGGTCCGAAGCAGGAATCTCTTCTACTTTGACAAGCATTGCACTCTTTGAACCAAGACGAATAGAAGTGAGTGATTTAACCTCACAGAAAGTCTTAGTTAACTAAGTCCGAATCTCAACAACATTTAACTTCAAATATCTTAAATCTTGAACTCCCTTTGAGGCTACCCAAGGCCTCTTTTTATAGTGGAAAAGAGGAGGTTTTCTGTTCCAAATATGAAGGGATAGAATCCTCCTTCAAAGGGATTAGCTCCTTACATCGAGGGGTTAGCTCCATCAAGTGAGGGATGCATGAACCTTCTCAAAGCGTATCCATTCCCAAAAATTCCCATCTAGAATCTTCTAGAATTCATCTGAAATCAACTTTTTATCTTTACTTTCTCGCCTTTTTGAGTTTTACAGAGGTCCGCACCCATAACACAAAGAACGTGCGGTATGGTTCCACAGGCAAGCTGAACTTTAGGTGCGGGACCGCAGGTAATGAATAGAGAAAGTGCGATACCAATGTTTAGGGGATTTTTAGGAACTTTTCTCTGATTTTGAAAGCTTGACATGAGGAGCTGATATGTTAGACTTGCAAAAGGAGGAATTATGAGTAATAATGAGCTCATACTCATAGTAAAATGTCAGGATGACAGATTTTAGTGTAACAAATTGCCCCCTAAAGTGCAAAGTCTGGAATAGATGAAGCTGTATTCTGTCATATATGAAGACTGCAGTACTTTATCATTTCAAAGATCATCCTGTGGACACCCCAGTCGGAACCTGTAAAAACATTCAATGCAAAATATATACATATATATGTCATCACTGAGGTAGGCATTCCCATACTCGGATTAAAACTAACTAGAAACTAACTCAAATCGTTCCGATACAGGAATGATTTTAATATTACATCAATAACGTAGACACAGCATGGGCACAACCATTTGTAATGAATATTCTACTGTATAATAATAAAACTCCTCGCAGCCTGGATGGTGGAAACTAGATCCAGGGTCTTGATTTCCGCATCTCGAACTAGTACGATTCTATCCATGTGAATAAATGTGTTGAAGTCGAACATGGTAGAAACCACTTGATTACCAGTCATTGATGTAAACTGTTAACAAGTGTGAGAGTAACCACCAGTAATGTCAATGGCTCTCAAAGTACTCAGTACAATCCATGAAATGTGAATAAATGAGCTGAAGTCGAACATGTCACGGAATCATTCGATCGAAGGTCAATGATGCAACCTGTCGTCGAAGGCGAGAAAACTGCCATTGAGGCATGCAGATTTCAAGGTACTGACGATTTCTGGATCAACTTCCTAGATAATGTGCTGATGTCGATAGAAAGTGATCTGTCGTAGGCAATCCCACAACACGAAATCATAGATCAAGTTTTGAAAATATATTGGCAAGGACTGACTTAAGGATGGTCAATAATGGATGATAGATATTTTGCAGATGAATGGTTTATTTGAACTGTCCTCTTGAACACATAACGACACTATAGATGGCTTGGTGACAGTTGACCCAAAGCTAATATCCAGAAACCGGTTGAAGACAAGTGGTTTGATTAACTGTTAGGTAAATGATTTCCCAACCCAGGTGAACGAAAGTGTCGTGTTCAAGAGTGGTTGACTGAATTTTCAAAAAATTTAAAATATAACAAACACGCCCATTTCTCTCTTTTTCCCCCACCATTTCTGGCAAGTACCTCTTTATTTTTGACAATCTTGAGGAGGATAACATTTGCTTGATTATAAGCTCATCCTTCGGATGAGTCCAACTTAGTTTAAAATTCGAACCCTAAGAAGGAGTGGTTCGTTCCTGTTGAAAATTAAACAGGTCCTTTACTGTTAAGTTTTAACGAGTCCAGTATAGGAGAAACTCGGTGTTTTTCAATTTTAGGGAGTCAGAAGAAAAACTTAAGAAAACTCCGTGGGTGTACTTTTTTGTAAATTTAGTCTCTCGAGCCCGAAAAAGGATAAAATAATGCGGGAGAGAACTCTATTGACCATAATTAGTCAATGTATACCTTTTTCGTAAATAGTCCATTTCAGTCCGTAAAAGGGGTAAACTTATACTGAAGGGACGACTGTTCATTTACTTTAACGAGTTCGAATAGTCAAGTACTCGGCAATCTTTTCATGTTTAGAGAGTCTGAAAAGGGCTTAAAAGAGAACTCCATGGTTTCGCTTTTTCTGTAAGTTTGAACGAGTTCGAAAAAGGGATAAAAATGTACTCATATGGCCGACTTTCAATTTAATTTACGAGCAGGAAAAGACGGAAAGAACTCGGCATTTTCATGTGTTTTACGAGAATGAAAAATAGCAAAATGATCTCGGGATTTTCATGAGTTTAACGAGTCTTGAAAATAACCAAAATTGACTCCAATGTTTCGCTTTTTTGTAAAAAATTTGAAAGAGTCTGAAAAAAGTGATAAAAGTATGCTCTTTGTTGAAAAACTATCAATTCTCCTAAAAAATCCAATTTCTGCACAAAAACTTGAAACATTACAAATACTTGTTTAAGATAAGTAAAAATGCTTTCAAAAATACCCTTTTTAAAGTGAAAAATAAATAAATTAAAAATTCATTCATTCGAAAAAACTTATAAAAAGGACTTTTTCAATTTCATTTTTACCGTTCAGTTCCAGAGTGAAAAGTAGAAAGATTTTGGGTAAAGAAAGTTCCTGTGAAGATTCTGGAAAATCCGTCCGTTGGAATCGAGAACCGTCAGTCCCAGGTAATCCACAACCTCTCAATCTTGTTTTTCATCCGTTTCAAATTTGTTTTTAGGTTTAGTTTGCATTTTTGGGGCAAAAAATGGTTTAAAAGTTCGCCCGCGGGGTCCGCAGGTGGGACACATGTTACCTACGGACCCCGACTTTTTCCTATAAGGAAAAAGTCGTGGGTTCCGCACCCGGCGCACATTACGCGTGCGGATCTACGCACTGTGTACAAAGCGTAGGTGCGGTACCCGCGCGGTTGGATTTTAAACACTCATTTCTCATTTGTTTCCCAAAAAATTTCAAATAAGATTGTTCTAATTTGCCTTTTTATTCATTGTAGGATTGACAAGATGTTGATCTGGTGAGAACGTGAGCACGAGGAAGTGGATGAAGCCACCATACTCCATTTGCCCACACAACAGGCATTAAGAGCATGTGGCTTGTACAAATTTTGGGCCATTTCAGGCATGAGGGCACAAGTAGAACTCTTGACATGGTTGGTGAACAGATGGAATGTGCAGGACCAGTGTTTCTTCATTGGTGGCCACCGGCTCGAAATTGAGTTGGAGGATATATATTTCTTGACTGGTTTTTCCAAGAGGGGCGAACAAGTTTCTTTGTTTGGGACTAGGCCAGGTGACCAGTCTGTCGCTAATCTCCAACTAGAATTCTGCAATGATCAGGCAAATCCTCGGGACAAACGGATTGACATAAAACACATCATCTGTCCTGAATTGAAATTTATTGCTTTTACTGTTACCAAACTGTGTGGGAGTGTTGCGCTTCATGTAGCTACTGGTTCCCAAATGCGTATTGTCGTGGACTGTTTTCGCGGCACCATCTTTAACTGGTGTGAAGCTGTGTTGGCTAATGTAAAAGGCCAACTAACCAGAGCAAAAAATGGGAAACTGAATAACTTTGGATACAGATCCATTGTTGTTTCTTTTTCTCTAGAGAGGATCCCCATGTTAGCTCCACAGAGTATTGTTGTTGATGCCGGTCGACTTCAAGAACCGAGGATGGTTCGTTGGTCCGCATTGATGGCTCGTCATGCTATCGAGGGTACTGAGATTGTCCGATTTCCTCCTTCATATTTTCGTTGGCTGGATCGCCAACTTTTTGTGATAGAGGATTTTCCATACGCCGGGATAGATTTCCGTGGCGACCGAGAGATGGTTCTCCTAGCAGGGGAACAGTGGGATGAGTCAGGTACAATCATTTTTCAACATTTGCTAAATTCTATTTTTTTTTTAATTTTTTATCGTCTTTGAAAACTAATAACCAAATTTTTTTTGAATACAGATGTGGGTCCACAAAGACCAGCCCATCTCCAACCTTACGAGAGAAGACAACCAGTTGCGGCCGCACCAGCCCCAGCAGGCCAATCAGCGGAGATTTTGACTAATTTAGAGCATCATCTAGAGCGTTTGACTCTAGATATTCCAGAGACGAGCATAGATGACATTCCTCTCAGGTTGCAGAGATATGTGATTGGAGTTCCAGGACCTTTTAGGAGGTTCCTATGTAGGGTGGCCCGAGCAGTGGTTTCTTATCGTGATCATCATCAGTGATGGGATGATCGTTTGTAGACTCATATTTTGACTTTTGAGTTATCATTTTTTGCCAATCATAAGGTGTTTCCAACCTATGATCGAAGACGATGTATATATTTTTTGAAAACTCTTATATACTATGATATATCACTATTTACCGGCTATCTGTGTACATGTTATGAATGCGTTTGATTTACTATTTTGATTATTGCAAATGTCTATTTATCATACTAGAAGAAATTGCATCTGTTAATGTATTCAAATGTCTTGGAATATGCTGATATTCAATGTAATCAAATTCACGTTCCAAGAGACGAACTCTTAAAAATAACCGTAATAACACTGGATTTCTAATGGTATAAACTCTGTTAAGTTGTAATACAACAAGTTCAGAATCCAACCTAACAATCAAACTCCGAATTCCAAATGATATGGATTCAGACAATAACTCAATCATTGCACTATACTCGGCAATGTTATTCGTTGTTTGACCAAGGCTTACCCCATGCATGGAAACTAACTCGTCAGAGGGTGAATAAATAACCCAAGCTGCGGAAGAAATGTTCCATGTACTACGACAAGCACCATCAGCAAAACCAATGTAGGTTTGAAGAGACGTCGACATCTGCAATATCAAGAGTAAAACTCAGATAAGCAGGAATAGTGATAAAAACACACTCTCTAAACTAGGCACACTTTTCTAGTCTAAAACACACCAACAGTAAAGAAATCTAAACTAAAAAAATCTCCACACCACATTTAAGCATAATATCGCTTTAGATAGAGCCCATTTCTGGGTTTATCCAAAGGGACACCGTCAAAATCTATCAACTCATAGGCCCCTTTTGCTAACTTTCGTTTAACAATATAAGGACCATGCCACATAGGCACGAATTTCCCAGCTCCTAGCTTGTCATTAGCTTGATCATAAAGTAAAACTAGGTCTCCTTCTGAAAAATTTCGAGGGGTCACATTTCTATCATACTGAGCTTTTATCCTTTTAACATGAGCCTCGTTTGCTATTGCAGCACTTCTTCGATTCTCATCTAATTGGGCCAAGTACAAGAAACGTTTTTCCTCTTCAGACGTAGCTGGAAGTAATTCTACGGCTAATTTTAGTGACGGTATTTCGCATTCAATCGGCAACACAGCTTCCAAACCGTAAACCAGTTGAAAAGGAGTGAAACCCATTGATGTTTTGACTGAGGTTCGATATGCCCAAAGCGCTGAAAATAACATGGAATGCCAATTCGTCTTGTGAATACCAATGATTCGTTTGATCATGGTGACTAAAACTTTGTTAATGGCTTCAACCAGACCATTGGCTTGCGGATAATACGGAGTGGAACTATCGTGGTGCAAGCCAAGTTGGTCTGTCAGTTCAGTCATCATGACATTCCGAAAATGACTTCCATGATCTGTAATAATAGCTTGAGGAACACCAAACCTAGAAATTATGTGATTAAATATGAAAGTTGCAGCAGTCTTGCCGTCAGCTGAAAATGTAGGCATCGCCTCGGCCCATTTTGTAAAATAATCTACTGCTAAGATAATATAGGCATGCCCCCCGGCCGAGTGAGGGTTACATGTAATAAAATCGATACCCCATTTCGCGAAAGGACCAACAACAATTATAGGGTGAAGAGGAGCGGGTGGCGCGCACATTTTTCGATCAAAAATTTGACAGTTGTGGCATTTCCGAACCGCATAAATGCAATCTTTGAACAACGTTGGCCAGAAATAACCTGCACGCAATATCTTTTGGGCTGTGGCATACCCAGACATATGACCGCCACATGATCCAGAATGGCAGTCATTTAACACCTTTTTGGCTTCTTCATGAGTTATACAACGTCGGAAAACAGAATCCGCTCCACGTCGATAAAGTGTATCACCAATGATATTATACTGTTGGGATTGGAAGCGTATTTTCCGTCGCTGAGTTCGTGAGATGTCAGGCCGAAAAGATTGGGTTTGGAGATAAACGATAATATCTCCATACCAAGGATCAAGTGTACTGATGAGAAACAAAGATTCGTCCGCAATGGACTCTTCTGCCACTGTTTCAGTATCAGTAGAGGGGAAATCGCACATCAGTTCTGCAAATACCAAAGATTTCTTTGCCTTGGATTTTTCAAATTCCAAGTCAAATTCCTGCAGGATAACTATCCATTTGGAATATTTTCCCCCTAGCAATTGTTTGGTCAAAATATACATCATAGGGTTGCAATTAGAAATTATCGTGGTTTTACGTAACAAGATGTAATGTCTAAAACGTTGAACAGCTTGAACAGCTGCCAAGGCCAATTTCTCCACATGTGTGTATTTGATTTCAGTCGGATGCAAATTCCGACTAAGATAATAAATCACATGTTCATTGTGAGATTCATCTTCCTGAACTAGTACCATCCCAATGGTGGAATGTGAAGCAGCGAGGTACAAAATGTAATCTTGGTTGTAGTTGGGAGGATGCAGTAACGGTGCATGGGTCAACACGTGTTTAAGTGCATCAAAAGATCGATCAGTGATCTCGTCCCAAAAGAATGGAATGTTCTGTTTCAACAACCGGGTAAAACCCTTTGTAAGCTCGGCATAGTTAGGAATAAACCTACGTAAAAAGTTTGCTTTCCCCTGCAAACTTTGGAGTTGGCGTAAAGTCGAAGGAGGAGGCAATTTAACAATGGCTTCGACCTTCGATGGATCGACGCGAATACCTGCTTTCGAGACAATAAATCCTAGTAATCGACCCGATTCTACGCAGAAAACACATTTATGCGGATTCAACCTTATCCGATAATGCCTACATCTCATAAAAATTGCTCGTAAATGAGTGAGATGGTCGGCCCTACGTAATGAATGAGCAGGTAAATCATCGAGATATGGCTGGACAATGTGCTTAATGTCATTAAATGCATAAGACATAGCCCGTTGAAAAGTTGCCCCGGCGTTTTTTAATCCAAATGGTAGTTTACAATAAGCAAACGTTCCCCATGGACAAATAAAAGCTGTTTTCGGTTGATCAGCAGGGAGTATGTTTATTTGATTAGATTGTAGTCGCCATTTTCCAAACACAAAATCTTCTAGAAAATCATCAAAACATCAATACTGTTGGAGTTCATTCACAAAAAATTCTTGACAGAAACAATAATCAATCTGGGCAGAAACCAAAGAGCTAAAAAATAAACTAGAGAAAGAAATCTAGAGGTTTTCTAAAATTTTTACAGGGTCCGCAGGCAACCAGTATTAACAGGTGCGGTCCCGCACTGTATTCTTAACAGAAAGTGCGAACCTGCCCGCACTGTCAAAATAAGCCAGAGTGCGGTCCTAGGAAAAATTATAGAAAAACTTAAAATATTTCTAAATTTTCAAAAACAGGGAAAATCTAAATTACCCAGACAGATATGTATCAATCAAAAACCAGGAAAAAATGTTTCCTCAAATCAAAAAATAAAAGAGAACCAAAAACAACAAGTTCTTTCCCCAGTGGAGTCGCCATTTTGTTGTGTAGATTAATCCGTCTTGCGGACAAGACCGATCTCTCTAGTACTAAAAGTAACTAGCAACAAACAACCAATTATACTAATCTCTCTCTAAGCATACAAGATTCATAAAAATGCTATATAGGTGTAAGGCCTACCTTATGTCCAGCGCTTGCTTGATCTCGTTGAAGTCCTTCCCGTGCACTTGAAAGAACGTTCCTCGTGAATCTGCAGTCACAAACAAGCAAAAATATTACATAGCACTTGTATAAACATTATTATAAATCTTACTCATCATAATGATCAAGGAATTTATGAAATAAACCATAAATAGACAGTTTAATGAGAGAAATGAGTATATTTGTATTAACTTCAAATAAAAGAAAACCTTTACAACCTGTGCCTTGATGTCGTGCAGGTCCTCTTGGGGTCCGAAGCAGGAATCTCTTCTACTTTGACAAGCATTGCACTCTTTGAACCAAGACGAATAGAAGTGAGTGATTTAACCTCACAGAAAGTCTTAGTTAACTAAGTCCGAATCTCAACAACATTTAACTTCAAATATCTTAAATCTTGAACTCCCTTTGAGGCTACCCAAGGCCTCTTTTTATAGTGGAAAAGAGGAGGTTTTCTGTTCCAAATATGAAGGGATAGAATCCTCCTTCAAAGGGATTAGCTCCTTACATCAAGGGGTTAGCTCCATCAAGTGAGGGATACATGAACCTTATCAAAGTGTATCCATTCCCGAAAATTCCCATCTAGAATCTTCTAGAATTCATCTGAAATCAACTTTTTATCTTTACTTTCTCACCTTTTTGAGTTTTACAGAGGTCCGCACCCATAACACAAAGAACGTGCGGTATGGTTCCGCAGGAAAGCTGAACTTTAGGTGCGGGACCGCAGGCAATGAATAGAGAAAGTGCGATACCAATGTTTAGGGGATTTTTAGGAACTTTTCTCTGATTTTGAAAGCTTGACATGAGGAACTGATATGTTAGACTTGTAAAAGGAGGAAGTATGAGTATAAATTGAGCTCATACTCATCTCAAAATGTCGATGATGTTTTTAGTGTAACACCAGAGGTGTCAAGGTGAAGAAGGAGGAGGAGGAAGATGCGGACCTAACATCTAGGGGACAGCAGAAGTAAGGGAAGAATAATAAGGACTTATCAAAGGTATGTTGCTTCATATGTGGCAAAATTGGACACTTCCCCAACACTTGTCCTAAGCGAAAGGACAAGGAAGATTCAGATTCCAAGGCAACTGTAGAAAAAGGGGACAGTGGTAGCGATGATGACGTGGCCATGAGTGCTCATGTAACTCGAGAGAAGAGGTGGGCCAATATAGATCTATAGAGCAACTACGAATGTTGGAGGCGAGATCCTTGAGGTGCCCAAACTCTTAGATCACATACGAGCAAAGGGAGCCTTAAGACAGTAGCAGGATGACTAGAGTCAGTGGGTGCATAATATCATGGATAAGTAGAGGCATGTCTAGAACATTGAAGTATGGAGCAGCGCAAAGAAGAGGCAGCAGTAGTGTGGAAGCAACAGTGTAGAGGTTGATGAGATTTCAGCAACGTAAAGGCAATGCACAGTAGCAGACAGCGCAGTTCTTCAGAGAGGCAGCTGCAGAGGGTGCTTCAATGATGAGATGCATCCAGACTGACTTTTCTGTTAGTGAGTAGGTGATGGTCCTTTAGTTTCTTACTTCTCAGCAACTGAGTTGTAGTGCAGTAGTTAGCAGTGGCAGTGCTATAGGCAGCATGATGGAGCAATTTGAGAGGGAGTTGCAGTATAGATGTGGCAGTGTCAGTGGCAGTGACATGGGCAACAGTACAAAGATCAGCAGCATAGTGGATGGAGGGAAACAGGACAAGTATAAGCAGCGCGGAGACCGATGCCAGAGATCAGGTGATTCTTCAATGGTGAAGTATCACTAGAGCACACTCCTCTCTAAGAGGGAGTGTTAATATTTTGGGTAGCATTGGATGTGCTCTAGCTTCGAAACTTTATGTAGGGGTTGGAACACATGAGATCTCCAAGTCCCAGAAAGTGTTTGGAGAAATTCCATCTGGTCTAAAATGTATTCAAATAATTAAATTTTTTAATGGGGACCCTAAGTCTAACTTAGGGAAATTGAAAAATTAAAGTGGATTAATTTACACATGTGATGAGAACTTTCTATGTGGCGTGGATCAAGCTTCTTTTAATCTTAGCCGTTGATTAGAGATTAGATCACGACCGTTGATTTTTCAACGAGAAAAGTGTAAAGGAAAGGCTTGGGGTCAGTTGGAGAACACACATTGAATCTAAGATATTGAATTCTTCTGACGGAGCAGTGCTCAGACGAAGATCATATCTGAGTGATTCAAAGAAGCAGTGAGGAGTTGATGCAGTGACTGGTTGGAGGACTAAGAGTAAAATGCAAAGCAAGGGAAGCAGAGACGCAGTGGAGGCAGCGCAGCCATCAGAGAGTGTGATGCAGACCCTAGAGAGGGTGATGCAAGACCACATAGGGGTAGCACAGAGCCTCAAGGAAAAGTATGAAATTCACTGGAGACTAGGGTTTCTAAGTCGACAGGGCTAAAACTAGATTTCAGAAGAATTTGATCTTTGCAGAGCAAGGGTGATGCAGTCCCTCATCCAGGACCACACAGCATTATGCAGTGGCAGCGTAGAGACTACGTAGAGCTAGTTGGGGTTTCACCAGTGGCTCATCTGGAACAGCCGAGACTTGTAGGAGTGAGGTAAAACTCACATTTTTCTCTGTTGCTGAGGTTTTCTCTGTTGGGTGAGTAGGATTATGGCACCCTAGATATACTTAGAATCTTGTTGCTTAATAATAATAAACCCTTAGATCTACTGCATCGGTTTTACCACATTAGGTTTTTCCGGGGACATTTTTCTGAAAAATCTATGTGTGCTTTGTCATATGTGCATAATGTTCAGTAAATTATTTGTATTTTTGTAGGCTACTAGTTATGTTTACTTCAATGTTTTTCTTAATATTTTCAGTTAAATAATTTGTGTATAATAAAAAAAAGTAGGAGAAGTAAATCAATATTTAGCAGTACAGTTTCTGTGTTCAAAAAAATTCACATGTTATCAGAGCATAGCATATCAAGCTGAAGCCATCAGCAAGGGGCTAAATATTTTTGCTATAGGAAGGGTAACTGAATCAGCACATATCCGGGAGGAGGCAGTGCGGCACCAGGACGGATGAAGACCCATCAGAAGGGCCGTAGAGCTAGTTTTCTCACGCAGAGGTTGACGTAGGCCCTAATGGGTAAGGTAGAGCCTATCAGGCTCACGCTGAGCTGACGCATTGGCTGATACATGCCCTGAAGGGTGACGCAGTCCGAGTTGGAGAGACGTTGTGAAGATTTTCAAGGCTGTAAGTGCAGCTTCTAATATTCAAAAGTTGTTGGTGAGGGATCGGTTCTTTCAATGCATAACAGTGCCTAGAAAAGGTGACAAAGTGGGGGGAAACAGTCCCTCAACATAATTTTTCCAAGAAGTCTGAGATTCGATCAGGAGAGTGATCGTAGAGAGCTGATTCGGTAGAATTGGAAAAGGATTTCTGGGAGGTAAATCAGTTGTCAAAGGGAGCAGTATCTCTAGAG
The DNA here is from genome assembly GCA_034641835.2 of Pinus albicaulis. NCBI lineage: Eukaryota > Viridiplantae > Streptophyta > Pinopsida > Pinales > Pinaceae > Pinus > Pinus albicaulis. Next base: position 657,187,168 of record CM076575.1, on the reverse strand, counting down.
GGTTTCTAGCGCCAAGAAACCTAGGTTCAGCCTTCTATTGAGTGCAGTAGGAGTAGAAGGGAGAAGAGTACTTGTTTTTACCATTGAGAAGAGATGACCCCATATGGACTGAGAGATCATGATAGGTTAGATGGTGTGTCTAAATTTGTGATCTAGAAAGCCAGAATCATGATAGTCCTATAGGAGTATGGTATCAAATACCACACAGAAAATTTCCTAGTTGTGCCGATCGATTCGGATGCTCTGAAGAATTTCAACGAAAATCAGGCGCAGGCACAGCGCTTGATCATGGATGGAGTGAAGCATCATGTGGTCCCACACATTTCCGAGAAGAAGACGGAAGATAAGGTGTGGAAAAATTTAACCACACTGTATCAAGGTAACTCCATCCAATGAAATATGCTTCTAGAGAACCAAATGCAGATGTTTCAAATGCACAAGGAGAGAGAGATTCATATCTTACTCTTCGCATTTGCATCATCTAAGATCACCCATCCCATGGGGGATGTTACACTTTTCCCTCCATTCGGTTTTAGCCATCGATCCCTGTTAAACCTGTTTCCTTTATATTTTATGGCTAAAAAACCCTCCTGCTACTCTAAAAATACGCTGTTCGAATGTTTAAAATTCGTATTTTATGTGTCGGGCCAAAGCCCTTTTGATTTTAGCCCCTCCCGCCTTGATCTTCATATGACCCGAGTCCAGGACCGCAGGCCAGGGAAAGGGGGCTTATCGTTTGAGTCCCGGGCGCCGTTTGCAACCGTCCGATTCAATTAAATCAACGGCGCGGCGATCATTGAAGAGAGAGGATCCCACATATGGCCCCGGCACGCAGCAAAACCGGCCTTTTTCCCCGCACCACTCTTGTCGGCTGGCGGTTTCGGACCGAAAACCAGCGATTCCACACGGGACGCGCCACGTGTTTTGGGGTACGAGCAGGAAACCGCCCATTCCCCGCGCGTTAAACTTCAACTGATGGCTGGACAGCGGGGTCCACAGAGACCGTCGGATCTCTAGATCTCCATCCGACGGCGGAGATGCAATTAAACCGTCCGTCCATTGATATGTCCCGCCACGTCCCACAGTCCGCCACCGTGTCACTGTTTCACGCCTCCGCCCGTTAACTCACTCGCCACGTCGCCTCCCATTTGCCCCCCGCTCGCCTATGTGTCACCCCCGTACATTCTTCCGTGCCAATATATATATATATATATATATATTTTGTGTGTTTTATTCGCATTTGCCTATAGTTCTTCCTCCCGACCTCACTGTGTGACACTCCGCTCTTTTTGCGAAAAGCCTCCATTGTTCGCTCCCAACAACCCGTATGTCACCGTTTCTAGTTTGTCTCCTCATCATCTCCCCCATTCACACTTCCGTCACCCCTGCCTTCGTCCGAGTCAGTCTTTCTAACAGTTTCAGGGTTTTGCAGGTTCTAAATGGTAGAAGAGACGTCTAAATCCACCGCCTCCATTGCAGAGAATCAGGAATATATCAGAAGGTGATTTCTTGCAGGCGAAATTTAATGCAAGAAGCTGGAGTTGGTATACGAAAGGACTACAATTAAAGAAGACATAGACAGAGATCCTTAGAACCCTCCAGAGATGTTCACTTCTCATTTAAGGTCCGGGGCTCCAATTCAAAATCAAAGGCTAGGCGTACAGTACTGAAAGGAATATTTTCTCAGAACTCTCAGGGTAGCAGATTTGCCTTCAGCCAGAAACATCCCGATGTACATATTTTATTATTTCTATCTTGTACATAAGGAAATTTTTATCTCCCTGCATTAATTTCTGTATACAGGCGGTTAGGTATTTATTTATAACTTGTCATTCATAAAAAGTCGCGAGTGTTTTCCGCCATGGAATTGAAATGTAGTCATTAATTGCTCCTTTCTGCCTCCCCTCTCCTCTAGAAGCTTCAATATTTTCTATAAATACAAGAAAAGAAGACATTGTTGAGGTTCCAGATTTCTGTAAGCAAGCTGTGCAGCGAGAAGACTATTGTATTCATCTTGTAACATTTCTGTATGAAGTTTCAGAGCCCGTTGGGTCTCAGTGAGGAGGGGTTATGACTGTATTGAGGATTCTGGTCTTTGATATATTGCAGTATGTAATTTCTCTCATGTGTTAATATATCATCCTTTTCATGCAAACTTTCTTCTTGTATCATGTTCTAGAATGCGAGTGGCTCACTAATTTGCAGTAAGGATTCATCTTAAATGGTGCCCTTTCTGGAATTGGTCAAGCGCTTTAAATAGGCCTAGAAGTGATATGATGTTCCATGTTCACTCTTTTCATAATTTCTGCTATATTAGTGGCTTAAGGATTCGTAAATTGATGCGCCCTTTTGTCAATAATATCTTCTTATGTTTCTTCACTGCCCGCTCCTCTTGATATCTGATTTCTGTGATATATTATTTGAATCGGCCCTCTTTACAGTAAAGCGGTCTCTTAACTGTCTGATACTACCATGCTGAAGTTTTACCTGATGTCTTTACTTTATTCCTATCTGTGTATCAGCCACTGAAAGAGAATTGGGACCAATTCAATTTATTTCAATTTCCTTGTTTAGAACAAGAGATAGTAAGTGAGTCCCTTGGACTGACAACCCAAACTATAAAGGACTCCTTGCTATATTAAGATGTCCTAGGCACTGGTCTATGGCAACTCTAGGCTGTCTCTAGGAGGGTGACTAAATCATCCACAACATCTTTCTGGCGCCGTTGCCGGGGAGCGAATTCAAGAATATCAGTTTCCCTGGGTTTTCGACTTTTTATTTCACTCTCTAATCAGGTGAGCACAGAGAGGTGAAGAGTTGCAGATTTCTCACCTTGGCGACTCCACTGGTCCTTATTTGATAAATCTTATTGGTAGTCCTGGCTCCTCGTAGGCCGCATTTGAGGTCAGATACAGCCCAACCGAAAACACCCTACGTGTCTGACCCGGAGAAAATTATTCATAAAAGAGTCTGGAAGGAGAGGAAGTCAGCCCGTGCTGAAAATCCTGAGTGTTCTGTTGAAGATTATCCGCCCTCTTCTTCTCAAGAAGTTAGAACAGAAAATCCCGAAGTTTATCTAGAAACCCCACGTAGGGGAAGTGCTTTAATTGGTGAAGAACCTTATCCTGTTCTCGAGGCTGAAGAAATCAAAGAGGTCACTGAAGTAGCTCCTGTCAACCGAGAACTATTCCCATCCACACCTCAGACCTCGGTCCAATACATTCCCATTGTTATTCACACTCCGCTTCCCCCTACCCCTCTCCCTTCTTTCGTTTCTCAGACTGTGGTGCAACCCCCACCGCCTCCAATGGCCAATGTTCCTGCTTTTCTCCTGAACAAATATGCTCCTCTGGCCTTACCCCAAGTGTTGAATGATATGCCACAGGATTATCTGAAGATTCTGCCAAGGTTCAATGGTGAAAATGATATGGATGCTCAGAAACATCTCGAGACCTTCTGCTCTTTTGCAGAAAATTTGAATGTTGAACACCTGGATGTGGTTTTGAGATTATTTGTGCAGTCTTTAGAAGGTGAAGCTAGAAAATGGTTTAAAACATTGGGAAATCGTTCTGTGACAACCTGGGATCAGATGGAAAACGTTTTTCTCAGGAAGTGGGGAGAAAAGAAGGATTATGCAATGTGCCTTACTGAGTTTAATACTATCAAGAAGAAACAGAATGAAGGGGTATCAGAATTCATCAAAAGATTCAACAAGTTATATCTAAGCTTGCCTCCGGAAATGAAGCCAAATGAAGCTACTGCCAAGATAATTTTCGTAGCAGCCTTTGATTTTGACTTTGGATTCTCCTTAAGGGAAAGAAAACCTGCCACACTTGATGATGCACAATCAGATGCTCTGGAACTAGAAGCGAACTTTGCCTCTACAGGAAAGTTAAAAGGGAAAATTGAACCAGATGCCAGGAGGAAAGGTAAAGAAGAAGTTTCTACCTCTAGCCAGGATAAAGATTCAGATAAAATGGATGAAATAGGTAAAATGATAAAGAAGATGGTCAAGATGGAACTAGAAGCTAAAAATGCAGCTCCCAAGAATTATTACAATGCTCCGAACAGAGGGTACAATCCCCAATATAAGAGGCCACCTCTCCAAATATTGCCGAGAGAGACAAGGGAGCAGCAAGATCAGGTACCTCATCCCTTGTACCTGGAAGGGCCAGTAGATGACTCCGCTGGAGAGGCAGCCTATGGATTAGAAGATTCCAATCTGGCCTTTTCAAATAATGATGATATGGAGTGCCCAGTGCAAGCAGAAGATGAAGAAGCTGAGATTGACCATTACTGCAAGCAATTTGCTGACTTCATGGAAGCCCAGTTCAACGTCAGATATGATCTTAGATCCTCAAGGAAGAGGACCAGAACTCAGGAGCAAGAGGAAGAAATACCTCAGAAAGAAGCATCTGCTCAGAAGGAGTCAGCAACAAAGAAGAATGTGGAAAAAGGTAAGAATTTTCTAAATACCCCCTTGCAGTCAAATGATCAAATTCCTTCTTCTTCCAAAATAGCCGGCCCTCCTAACGCTGAGTCAGTGTCAAAAGAAGTCAAATCCTCAGTGGAGAATAAGGAGTCAAAAGAGATAATGATAGAAAAGTCCACATCTGCTTTTAATTTGCAAAGAGAGCTTGAAAAGATTAAGATTCCTGTTCCTCTGACTGAATTGTTAAAACAGCCTTTATATCAGTCTCAGGTTACCTCTTTCATACCTCTTCCTGAACCACCGACTGCACCTGATAGTCTAAATCTTCAAGAAGAAAGACCCATGGTAGTCTTTGGCCCGCATGTCGAGGAGATAGACCCTTCTACTCCTCCCTTCTACGTGTCCCTAGTCATTCATGACCTGCTACTTCACAATTGTATGTTAGATTCTGGGGATCCCATAATCTTATGCCTTTGTCTGTCATGGAACAACTGGGGCTGCAGATTACAAGGCCATATAAAGATTTATATTCATTTGATTCAAAAAGGGTTAAATGCTTGGGAATGATTAAAGATTTAGTGGTCAATCTGGCTCAAATCCCAGCAAAAAGTGTGGTCATGGACATTGTGGTCGCTGATATCCCAGCTCGCTTTGGCATGCTGTTGTCAAGGTCCTGGGGTAATAAGATTGGGGGATCGATTAAATTGGATTTGACATATGCTACTGTCCTAGTCTTTGGTGGTCAGGAGAGGAGACTTTATAGGGAGACCAGATTTGTTAAAATGGTGACCACTGCTGATTGCTCAGACAATGCTCCAGTTTATAGTAAAGAGGGTGACTTCTCATGTTTTGTGTTAGAAGAGAGTCCAGACTATGCACATGAGTCCCCCTCTGGTCAATTCCAAGCCGAGCAATCCAAGAAAGCTCAGGAATCAGAAATATGGACTTTGCATTTTGATGGAGCAAATTCCAGGGAAGGTAATGGGGCTGGGGTATTGTTAATCTCCCCCACAGGAAAATGGGTGCCGTTGTCTTTCAAACTGGAGTATGAGGCTACAAACAATGTAGCTGAGTACGAAGCATTGTTATTGGGCCTACAGACAGTTAGAAACATGGGCATCCAATGTCTTAAAGTGTTTGGAGACTCTGAGCTAATAGTGAGACAGATTAAGAATGAATGCCAAGCTAAGCATCCTCGGCTCAGAGCATATAGAAACGAAGTATGGGACATGATAGAAAATTTCTTCTTAGCATTCAACATACAGTTCATGCCCCGGGAGAATAACAGAATAGCAGACTCTCTTGCTGTGGCTGCTAGTACGTTCTGGCCTCCTCAGAACCCATTGTTAAAATATGAAGTGGAGGTACGTTACAGACCATCTATCCCAGACAATGTAAAGCATTGGCAGGTCTTCGAAGATGACGAACAAATGAAGAGATTCATGGAGACAGTGGGAGAATTCACAGGTATGGAAATTGATGATGATGAGGAGGAAGAAGCTGAAAATATTGCTGAAGGTAAATGGGAAGAGAATATAGCAGGTAATAGAGTGCTGCAGTTAAAAGGAAATGTCATCCCTAGAGGTCTAGTGCCTCTAGAGAGATTATTCAATAAAAATGATGTTCTCATGCAGCCAAACAAAGCAGCAGAAGAAGATCAAATGAGAGATTTAAATCTGGGTACTGCCACTGATCCCAAAATTGTTAAATTATCTAAAAGAATTTCAGAAGAATATAAAGAAAAATATTTGAAGTTATTTCAGTCTTATAAAGATGTTTTTGCCTGGTTCTATGAGGACCTAAAAACTTTTGATGTAAATATCATACAACACAAGATCCCACTCAGGGAAGATGCAAAGCCATATAAACAGAAGCTCAGGCATATTAATCCCCTGCTTCTTCCCTCAATTGAGAAAGAAATTAGAAAATTGTTGAAGGCCAAAATAATTGTGCCCTTGAGGTACTCAGAATGGATAGCGAATCTTGTTCCTGTCAGAAAGAAGAATGGAGAAATCAGGCTGTGTGTGGACTTCAGAAATTTGAATATAGCATCTCTCAAGGACAACTATCCACTGCCTAAAATGGATCACATCCTGCAGAAAGTGGTGGGAGCATCCAGAATGTCAATGATGGATGGATTTTCAGGCTACAATCAGGTAGCTGTTTTCCCAGAAGATCAGAAGAAGACTGCGTTCACCACTCCATGGGGAACCTTTATGTATGCAAGGATGCCATTTGGACTGATCAATGCAGGTGCTACTTTTCAAAGGGCAATGGATATAGCCTTTGTGGGAGAACAGGACAAGTTCCTAGTAGTGTATATCGATGATATCACGGTGTTCTCAAAGAATGATGATGAGCATATTACGCATTTGAGAAGAACTTTTGAAAAATGCAGAAGGTATGGCCTTTCTCTGAATCCCCAAAAATCTTTGTTTGCATTAGATGAAGGAAAACTCTTAGGACATATCGTGACTAAGGATGGTGTAAAAATTGATCCTAAGAGAGTTGAAGTAATAAATAGCATTTCTCTGCCAAGAAATAAGAAAGAAGTACAGGTGTTTTTGGGTCGAATAAACTTTTTAAGGAGATTCATTCCTAACTATGCAGAGATAGTTAGGCACATTACCAATATGTTGAAAAAGGACAGTGAAGTTAAGTGGTCCCAGGAGTCTAGGGATGCATTTACAAGAATTAAACAAGCATTTGCCGAAGCTCCCGTGCTAGCAGGACCGGATTATAGCAAGCCATTTATGGTATTTTCATTTGCTTCACCACATACAATTGCTGGAGTGTTATTGCAGAAAAATGAAGAAGGATATGAACAGCCCATAGCTTTCTTCAGTCAGGTATTGTATGATGCTGAATTGAAATATAATATACTGGAGAAGCAAGCATATGCCCTGGTAAAGTCCCTTAAAGCTTTTAGAGTTTATATTTTACAATCCCATATTACTGCTTATGTTCCCACAGCAGCTGTAAAAGATATTCTAGTCCAGGGGGACAGTGAGGGCAGAAGGGGAAGATGGATTGCAAAAATTCAGGAATATGATCTAGACATAAATCCTACCAAATTGATCAAGGGACAGGGACTTGCCAAGATGTTATCTGAATCCAATCATCAAGCTCTGGGCATTAATTTATCCATAATGGCAAATGAAGAATCAGAAAAAGAAGAGGAGCAACATGGACTAGAAATGGCCACACAAAAGGTACATGTGAAATATCTGACTAGTCCTTGGTATAAGCAAATAGTTGAATATCTGTTGACACTTAGCTGTCCTCCGGGATGTGACAAGGTAAAGTACAGAGCTGTAAGGATGAGGTCTCAGAAGTATGTCGTTGCCAATGGACAGCTCTATTGGAGAGACCCTTTGGGTATATTGCTGTTATGCCTCACAGAAAATGAAGTGCAGAATATAATGACAGAATTCCATGATGGAATATGTGGAGGACACTACAGCTGGAGGGCTACAACCAATAAAATCTTGAAGGCTGGTTTTTACTGGCCAAAATTGTATTCAGATACCTTTGCTTGGGTTAGAGCATGTGACAAGTGCCAAAGGTTTGCAGAAAGACAGAAGTTAGCATCTTTGCCCTTAATTCCAATTCATGTAAATGAACCCTTCCAGAAATGGGGATTAGACTTTATAGGAGAAATACACCCCCCATCAAGTGGCCAACATAAATGGATACTGACAGCCACAGACTATTTTACGAAGTGGGTGGAAGCCATACCTACAAGAAGAGCTACAGATGTTGTAATCATGAACTTTATAGAAGATAATATCATATCTAGGTTTGGATGTCCTGCAAGGATTGTAACTGATAATGCTCAAGCTTTTAAGTCTGCCAGATTTGTAAATTTCTGCCAAAGATATAATATTGTATTAACTCATTCCACAGCATATTATCCCCAGGGGAACGGTTTAGCAGAATCATCCAATAAAACCCTAGTGAGGGCCCTGAAGAAAACAATAGCTGAAAATCAGAAAAACTGGGACTCTCAATTGAAGTTTGCTCTGTGGGCAAATAGGATAACCAGCAAAAGAGCAACAGGCAAGTCTCCATATGAGCTGGTGTATGGGCGGGCTGCAGTGTTTCCTGTGCAATTGGCACTGCCAGTGGCACGTTTTATGCAGGAAAACCAGGAAGAACCAGACGAGATGATTAGGAGAATTTATCAGTTGGTAGAATTGGAGGAGACAAGGAACCAGGTAGACCAGAGACTAATAGAATACCAGGAAAAAATGAATAAGGTCTTTGATCAGCACGCAAAGGATAGGAATTTCCAAATTGGAGACCTGGTTCTTAGATGGGATGTTCGCAGAGCAGAAAAGGGAAAGAATGCTAAATTCGATCCGTTATGGTTCGGGCCGTTCAAAATAGTCAAGCTGGGAGGAAACAACACTTTCTATTTAGAAAATCTGCAAGGTGAATTGTTGGATGCCCCCGTGAATGGCCAATTCCTCAAGCCGTATTTTCAATTCTGACCCAGGTTGGAAACACCCCACTGTATATATTGTACATAAGCCGTTTTTGTTTCTAATTTCTATAAGGGAAAAAGGGGGATGCTGATAGTTACCTGAGGAGAAAGCGTAGCAGGAATTGAACAGCGTAATGAAAAGTTTGAATGGTCTGCGTGTTCTCGACATGCCCGAGGACGAACATGCCGTCCCCAAATGGAGCCAGTGTTGTACATATCCCCTTTCCTTATTTAAATTTCAGCCACCACCTTCTCCTAAATCCATCTCTGACGTTTTTGAGAGCAAAAACCCCTGGGCCCCGTTTAATTCTATCATCTCCACCCGAAAATCTGCTTTATAACGTTTAAAATGTATATTTTATATATCGGGCCGAAGCCCCTTAAGCCTTAGCTCCTCCCGCTTTGATTTTCATGTGACCCGAGCTACAGGACCATGGGCTGGGAGAAAAGGGGGCTTATCATTTAAGTCCCAGGCGCCGTCATAGCCATCCGATCAAAGTTCAATCTACGGCGCAGAGATCCTCAGGAGTGAGGGCCCTACCTCTGGCCCCGGCGCACAGCAAACTGGCGGTTTCTCCCTCGCACCACTCTTGTCAGCTGGCGGTATTTACCGCGGGGCCAGCGATCCCACATGAGCGATGCCACGTGTCTTTGGTACGAGCGGGAAACCGCTCTCTCCCCGCGCGTTAATCTTCGGTCGATGTCCGGGCAGCAGGATCCACCAGCTCCGTCCGATCTGCCTACCTCCATCCGACGGCTGATGTGTCCTAGAGCTGATCGCTCATTGCCATGTCCCGCCACGTCCCACAGTCTGCCACCGTGTCACTGTTTCACGCCCCCTGCCCATCAATTCACTCGCCACGTCGTCTCCTGTTTGTTCTCCGCTCGCCTATGTGTCTCTCCCCCCGTACACTCATATTATATCCTCGCGCCGATATATATATATATATATGTGTGTGTTTTATATGTTTAATTCATAATCCACCGCTATTCTTCTTTCACGACCATACTGTCTTATTTCGCCCGTTCACAAAAACCTCCGTCGTCTCCATTCCACTATCCTGAGTGTCTTCTTCCTCCGTTCGCATCTTTCCCATCTACCCCATTTTTCACCTCCATCATTCACGCCTTCGTATGTGTCAATTTCTCTAATAGTTTTGAGGGTTTTGCAGGTTTTCAAGTTAAACATAGGGGGCACATCAATCTGTCGCCTCCATTTCAGAGGATCAAGAACATACCAGCAGATGATCTCCTGTGGGCGAAATTAAATGGAAAAAGCTGAAGCCGTTGCATGAAATGACTGCCATTAAAGAAAACACAGACAGAGAATCTCCGAACCCTCCAGAGAAATTTGCCCCGCATTTAAGGTTCAGAATTCAAATTCAGAATTCAAAGGCCAAGAGTACAGTACCAGAGATGCAGGCCAGCTCAGGTCCCTCACGGCATCAGATCTTTCTTCAGCTAAAGGCATCCCGATGTATATATTTTATTATTTTCGTTTTGTACATAGGGAGATTTTTATCTCCCTGCATTAATTTCTGTTACAGGTTGTTAGGTATATTCATTTATAGTTAGTCATTCATGAAAGAGACGCGGATGTTCCCCGCCTTTCTTATTCAAATTAGATCAATAAGTGTGGATACCTACCTCCCCTTCGAGAATTTTCTCTTCTCTCTATAAATATCAAAAAAGAAGACATTGTTAGGGTTCCAGATTTCTGTAAGCAAGCTGTGCAGCGAGAAGACTATTGTATCCATCTTGTGACATTTCTGTATGAAGTTTCAGAGCCCGTTGGGTCTCAGTGAGGAGGGGTTATGACTGTATTAAGGATTCTGGTCTTTGGTATATTGCAGTATGTAATTTCTCTCATGTGTTAATATATCATCCATTTTCATGCAAACTTTCTTCTTATATCATATTCTAGAATGCGAGTGGCTCACTAATTTGCAGTAAGGATTCATCTTAAATGGTGCCCTTTCTGGAATTGGTCAAGCGATTTAAATAGGCCTAGAAGTGATATGATGTTCCATGTTCACTCCTTTCATAACTTCTGCTATATTAATGGCTTAAGGATTCGTAAATTGATGCGCCCTTTTGTCAATAATATCTTCTCATGTTTCCTTCCTGCATGCACTCCTTGATATCTGATGTCTGTAATATATCACTTGAATCGGCCCTCTTTACAGTAAAGCGGTCTCTTAGCTGTCTGATACTATCATGCTGAAGTTTTACCTGATGTCTTTACTTTATTCCTATATGTGTATCAGCCACTGAAAGAGAATTGGGACCAATTCAATCTATTTTAATCTCCTTGTTTAAAACAAGAGATAGTAAGTGAGTCCCTTGGACTGACAACCCAAACTATAAAGGGACTCCTTGCTATGTTAAGATGTCCTAGGCACTGGTCTATGGCAACTCTAGGCTGTCTCTAGGAGGGTGACAAAATCATCCACAACATCTTTCTGGCGCCGTTGCTGGGGAACGAATTCAAGAACATCAGTTTCCCTGGGTTTTCGACATTTTATTTCACTCTCTAATTAGGTGAGCACAGAGAGGTGAAGAGTTGCAGATTTCTCACCTTGGAGACTCCACTGGTCCTTATTTGATAAATCTTATTAGTAGTCCTGGCTCCTCGTAGGCCGCATTTGAGGTCAGATACAGCCCAACCGAAAACACCTTACGTGTCTGACCCAGAGAAAATTATTCATAAAAAAGTCTGGAAGGAGAGGAAGTCAGCCTGTGCTGAAAATCCTGAGTGTTCTGTTGAAGATTATCCGCCCTCTTCTTCTCAAGAAGTTAGAACAGAAAATCCCGAAGTTTATCTAGAAACCCCACGTAGGGGAAATACTTTATTTGGGGAAGAACCTTATTCTGTTCTCGAGGCCGAGGAAATTAAAGAGGTCACTGAAGTAGCTCCCATCAACCGAGAACTATTCCCGTCCACACCTCAAACCTCGGTCCAATATATTCCCATTGTCATTCACACTCCGCTTCCCCCTACCCCTCTCCCTTCTTTTGTTTCTCAGATTGTTGTGCAACCCCCACCGCCTCCAATGGCCAATGTTCCTGCTTTTCTCCTGAACAAATACGCTCCTCTGGCCTTACCCCAAGTGTTGAACGATATGCCACAGGATTATCTGAAGATTCTGCCAAGGTTCAATGGTGAAAATGATATGGATGCTCAGAAACATCTCGAGACCTTCTGCTCTTTTGCAGAAAATTTGAATGTTGAACACCTGGATGTGGTTTTGAGATTATTTGTCCAGTCTTTAGAGGGTGAGGCTAGAAAATGGTTTAAAACATTGGGTAATCGTTCTGTGACAACCTGGGATCAGATGGAAAACGTTTTCCTCAGGAAGTGGGGAGAAAAGAAGGATTTCGGAATGTGCCTTACTGAGCTAAATACCATCAAGAAGAAGCAGAATGAAGGGGTATCAGAATTCATCAAAAGATTCAACAAGTTATATCTAAGCTTACCCCCAGAAATGAAGCCAAATGAAGCTGCTGCCAAGATAGTTTTCATAGCAGCCTTTGATTTTGATTTTGGATTCTCCTTAAGAGAAAGAAAGCCTGCCAATCTAGATGATGCACAATCAGATGCTCTAGAACTAGAAGCGAACTTTGCCTCCACAAGAAAGTTAAAAGAGAAAATTGAACCAGATGCCAGAAGGAAAGGTAAAGAAGAGGTTTCTACCTCTAATCAAGAAAAGGATTCAGATAAGATGGATGAAATAAGTAAGATGATAAAGAAGATGGTCAAGATGGAACTGGAAGCCAAAAATGCAGCTCCTAAAAACTATTACAATGCCCCAAACAGAGGATATAATCCTCAGTATAGAAAACCTCCATTGCAAATACTACCAAGAGAGACAAGGGAGCAGCAAGATCAGGTACCTCACCCCTTGTACCTGGAAGGACCTGCAGATGACTCCATCGGAAATGCAGCCTATGGGTTAGAAGATTCGAATCTGGCCTTTTCAAATAATGATGATATGGAGTGCCCAGTACAAGCAGAGGATGAAGAAGCCGAGATTGACCATTACTGCAAGCAATTTGCTGATTTCATGGAAGCCCATTTCAACGTCAGATATGATCTCAGATCCTCAAGGAAGAGGACCAGAACTCAGGAGCAAGAGGAAGAAATACCTCAGAAAGAAGCATCTGCTCAGAAGGAGTCAGCAACCAAAAAGAATGTTGAAAAAGGTAAGAATTTTCTAAATACCCCCTTGCAGTCAAATGATCAAATTCCTTCCTCTTCAAAATTAGTCAGTCCTTCTAATGCTGAGCCAGTGTCCCAAGAAGTCACGTCCTCAGTTGAGAATAAGGAGTCAAAAGAAGTAATGATAGAAAAGTCCACATCTGCTTTTAATCTGCAGAAAGAGCTCGAAAAGATTAAGATTCCTGTTCCTCTGACTGAATTGTTGAAACAGCTTGTATATCAGTCTCAGGTCACCTCTTTCATGCCTCTTCCTGAACCACAAATTGCACCCGATAGTCTAAATCTTCAGGAGGAAAGACCTATGGTAGTCTTTGGCCCACATGTTGAGGAGATGGACCCTTCAACTCCTCCCTTTTATGTGTCCCTAGTCATTCATGACCTGCTGCTTCACAATTGTATGCTAGATTCTAGAGCCTCCCATAATCTTATGCCTCTGTCTGTCATGGAGAAACTAGGGCTGCAAATTACAAGACCATATAAAGATATATATTCATTTGATTCTAAAAGGGTTAAATGCTTGGGAATGATTAAAGATTTAGTGGTCAATCTAGCTCAAATCCCAGCAAAAAGTGTGGTCATGGATATTGTGGTCACTGATATCCCAGCTCGCTTTGGCATGTTGTTGTCAAGGTCCTGGGGTACTAAGATTGGGGGATCGATTAAACTCGACTTAACATATGCCACTGTCCCAGTCTTTGGTGGTCAGGAGAGGAGGCTGTACAGGGAGACCGGATTTGTTAAAATGGTGACCACTGCTGATTGTTCAGACAACTCTCCAGTTTATAATAAAGAGGGTGACTTCTCATGTTTTGTGTTAGAAGAGAGTCAAGACTATGCACATGAGTCCCCCTCTGGTAAATTCCAAGCCGACCAATCCAAGAAAGGCCAGAAATCAGAAGTATGGACTTTGCATTTCGATGGAGCAAATTCCAGAGAAGGTAATGGGGCCGGGGTATTGTTAATCTCCCCCATAGGAAAATGGGTGCCGCTGTCTTTCAAATTAGAGTATGAAGCTACAAACAATGTGGCTGAGTACGAAGCTTTGTTATTGGGTCTACAGACAGCTAGAAACATGGGCATCCAATGTCTGAAAGTGTTTGGAGACTCTGAGCTAGTAGTGAGACAGATTAAGAATGAATTCCAAACTAAGCATCCTCGGCTCAGAGCATATAGAAACGAAGTATGGGACATGATAGAAAATTTCTTCTTAGCATTTAATATACAGTTCATGCCCCGGGAGCATAACCGGATAGCAGACTCCCTTGCTGTGGCTGCTAGTACGTTCCGACCCCCTCAGAACCCATTGTTAAGATATGAAGTAGAGGTACGTCACAGACCATCTATTCCAGAAAATATAAAGCATTGGCAGGTCTTTGAAGATGACGAACAGATGAAGAGATTCATGGAGACAGTAGGAGAATTCACAGGTATGGAAATTGATGATGATGAGGAGGAAGAACCTGAAAATATTGTTGAAGGTAAATGGGAAGAGAATATAGCAGGAAACAGAGTATTGCAGTTAAAAGGAAATGTCATCCCTAGAGGTCTAGTACCTCTAGAAAGATTATTCAACAAAAATGATGTTCCCATGCAGCCAAATAAAGCAGTTGAAGAAGATCAAATGAGAGATTTAAATTTGGGTACCGCTACTGATCCCAAGATTGTTAGATTATCTAAAAGAATCTCAGAAGAATATAAAGAAAATTATTTGAAGTTATTTCAGTCTTATAAAGATGTTTTTGCCTGGTCCTATGAGGACCTAAAAACTTTTGATGCAAATATCATACAGCACAAGATCCCACTCAGGGAAGATGCAAAGCCATATAAACAGAAGCTCAGGCAAATTAACCCCCTGCTTCTTCCCTCCATCGAGAAAGAAATTAGGAAATTGTTGAAGGCCAAAATAATTGTGCCCTTGAGGTACTCAGAATGGATAACGAATCTTGTTCCTGTCAGAAAGAAGAGCGGAGAAATCAGGCTATGTGTAGACTTCAGAAATTTGAACAGAGCATCTCTCAAAGACAACTATCCACTGCCTAAAATGGATCATATCCTGCAGAAGGTGGTGGGAGCATCCAGAATGTCAATGATGGATGGATTTTCAGGCTACAATCAGGTAGCTGTTTTCCCAGAAGATCAGAAGAATACCGCGTTCACCACGCCATGGGGAACCTTTATGTATGCAAGGATGCCATTTGGACTGATTAATGCAGGTGCTACTTTTCAAAGGGCAATGGATATAGCCTTTGTGGGAGAACAGGACAAGTTCCTAGTAGTATATCTCGATGATATCACGGTGTTCTCAAAGAATGATGATGAGCATATTGTGCATCTAAGAATAACTTTTGAAAAATGCAGAAGGTACGGCCTTTCCCTTAATCCTCAAAAATCTCTGTTTGCTTTAGACGAAGGGAAACTCTTAGGACATATTGTGACTAAGGATGGTGTAAAAATTGATCCTAAGAGAGTTGAAGTAATAAATAGCATTTCTCTGCCAAGAAATAAGAAAGAAGTACAGGTGTTTTTGGGCCGAATAAACTTTTTAAGGAGATTCATTCCTAACTATGCGGAGATAGTTAGGCACATTACCAATATGTTGAAAAAGGACAGTGAAGTTAAGTGGTCCCAGGAGTCTAGGGATGCATTTACAAGAATTAAACAAGCATTTGCCGAAGCTCCCGTGCTAGCAGGACCGGATTATAGAAAGCCATTTATAGTATTTTCATTTGCTTCACCTCATACAATTGCTGGAGTGTTATTGCAGAAGAATGAAGAAGGATATGAACAACCCATAGCTTTCTTCAGTCAGGTATTGTATGATGCTGAACTAAAATACAATATACTGGAGAAGCAGGCATATGCCCTGGTAAAGTCCCTTAAAGCTTTTAGAGTTTATATTTTGCAATCCCATATTACTGCTTATGTTCCCACAGCAGCTATAAAAGACATTCTAGTTCAGGGGGATAGTGAAGGCAGAAGGGGAAGATGGATTGCAAAAATCCAGGAATATGATCTAGATATAAAGCCTACTAAATTGATCAAAGGACAGGGACTTGCCAAGATGTTATCTGAATCTAATCATCAGGCTCTGGGCATTAACTTATCCATGATGGAAAATGAAGAATCAGGAAAAGAAGAGGAGCAACATGGACTAGAAATGGCCACACAAAAGGTGCATGTGAAGTATCTGACTAGTCCATGGTATAAGCAAATAGTTGAATACCTGTTGACGCTTAGCTGTCCTCCAGGATGTGACAAGGCAAATTACAGAGCTGTAAGGATGAGATCTCAGAAGTACGTCATTGCTAATGGACAGCTTTATTGGAGAGACCCTTTGGGTATATTACTGCTATGCCTCACAGAAAATGAAGTGCAAAATATAATGACAGAATTCCATGAGGGAATATGTGGAGGACACTACAGCTGGAGGGCTACTACCAATAACATCTTGAAGGCTGGTTTTTACTAGCCAAAATTATATTCAGATACCTTCGCCTGGGTCAGAACATGTGATAAATGTCAAAGATTTGCAGAAAGACAGAAATTAGCATCTCTGCCCTTAATCCCTGTCCATGTAAACGAACCCTTCCAGAAGTGGGGATTAGATTTTATAGGATAAATACACCCCCCATCAAGCGGCCAACATAAATGGATACTGACAGCTACAGATTATTTTACTAAATGGGTGGAAGCCATACCTACAAGAAGGGCTACAGATGATGTAATCATGAATTTCTTAGAAGACAATATCATATCTAGGTTTGGCTGTCCTGCAAGAATTGTAACTGATAATGCTCAAGCTTTTAAGTCTGCCAGATTTGTAAATTTCTGCCACAGATATAATATTGTATTAACTCATTCCACAGCGTATTATCCCCAGGGGAACGGTCTAGCAGAATCATCCAATAAAACCCTGGTAAGGGCCCTCAAGAAGACAATAGCTGAAAATCAGAAGAATTGGGACTCTCAGTTGAAGTTTGCTCTGTGGGAAAACAGGATAACCAGCAAAAGAGCAACAGGCAAGTCTCCATATGAGCTGGTGTATGGGCGGGCTGCAGTATTTCCTGTGCAACTGGCATTGCCAGTGGCACGTTTTATACAGGAAAACCAAGAAGAACCGGATGAGATGATTAGAAGAATTCATCAGTTGGTAGAATTGGATGAGACGAGGAATCAGGTAGACCAGAGACTAATAGAATACCAGGAAAAAATGAAGAAGGTCTTTGATCAGCACGCGAAGGACAGAAATTTCCAAATTGGAGACCTGGTTCTTAGATGGGATGTTCGCAGAGCAGAAAAGGGAAAGAATGCTAAATTCGATCCGTTATGGTTCGGGCCGTTCAAAATAGTCAAGCTGGGAGGAAACAACACTTTCTATTTAGAAAATCTGCAAGGTGAATTGTTGGATGCCCCCGTGAATGGCCAATTCCTCAAGCCGTATTTTCAATTCTGACCCAGGTTGGAAACACCCCACTGTATATATTGTACATAAGCCGTTTTTGTTTCTAATTTCTATAAGGGAAAAAGGGGGATGCTGATAGTTACCTGAGGAGAAAGCGTAGCAGGAATTGAACAGCGGAATGAAAAGTTTGAATGGTCTGCGTGTTCTCGACATGCCCGAGGACGAACATGCTGTCCCCAAATGGAGCCAGTGTTGTACATATCCCCTTTCCTTATTTAAATTTCAGCCACCACCTTCTCCTAAATCCATCTCTGACGTTTTTGAGAGCAAAAACCCCTGGGCCCCGTTTAATTCTATCATCTCCGCCCGAAAATCTGCTTTATAACGTTTAAAATGTATATTTTATATATCGGGCCGAAGCCCCTTAAGCCTTAGCTCCTCCCGCTTTGATTTTCATGTGACCCGAGCTACAGGACCATGGGATGGGAGAAAAGGGGGCTTATCATTTAAGTCCCGGGTGCCGTCACAGCCGTCCGATCAAAGTTCAATCTACGGCGCAGAGATCCTCAGGAGTGAGGGCCCTACCTCTGGCCCCGGTGCACAGCAAACCGGCGGTTTCTCCCCCGCACCACTCTTGTCGGCTGGCGGTATTTACCGCGGGGCCAGCGATCCCACATGAGCGATGCCACGTGTCTTTGGTACGAGCGGAAAACCGCTCTCTCCCCACGCGTTAATCTTCGGTCGATGTCCGGGCAGCGGGATCCACCAGCTCCGTCCGATCTGCCTACCTCCATCCGACGGCTGATGTGTCCTAGAGCTGATCGCTCATTGCCATGTCCCGCCACGTCCCACAGTCCGCCACCGTGTCACTGTTTCACGCCCCCTGCCCATCAATTCACTCGCCACGTCGTCTCCTGTTTGTTCTCCGCTCGCCTATGTGTCTCTCCCCCCATACACTCATATTATATCCTCGCGCCGATATATATATATATGCGTGTGTTTTATATGTTTAATTCATAATCCACCGCTATTCTTCTTTCACGACCATACTGTGTCTTATTTCGCCCGTTCACAAAAACCTCCGTCGTCTCCATTCCACTATCCTGAGTGTCTTCTTCCTCCGTTCGCATCTTTCCCATCTACCCCATTTTTCACCTCCATCATTCACGCCTTCGTATGTGTCCATTTCTCTAATAGTTTTGAGGGTTTTGCAGGTTTTCAAGTTAAACATAGGGGGCACATCAATCTGTCGCCTCCATTTCAGAGGATCAAGAACATGCCAGAAGATGATCTCCTATGGGCGAAATTAAATGGAAAAAGCTGAAGCCGTTGCATGAAATGACTGCCATTAAAGAAAACACAGAAAGAGAATCTCCGAACCCTCCAGAGAAATTCGCCCCGCATTTAAGGTTCAGAATTCAAATTCAGAATTCAAAGGCCAAGAGTACAGTACCAGAGATGCAGGCCAGCTCAGGTCCCTCACAGCATCAGATCTTTCTTCAGCTAAAGGCATCCTGATGTATATATTTTATTATTTTCGTTTTGTACATAGGGAGATTTTTATCTCCCTGCATTAATTTCTGTTACAGGTTGTTAGGTATATTCATTTATAGTTAGTCATTCATGAAAGAGACGCGGATGTTCCCCGCCTTTCTTATTCAAATTAGATCAATAAGTGTGGATACCTACCTCCCCTTCGAGAAGTTTCTCTTCTCTCTATAAATATCAAAAAAGAAGACATTGTTAGGGTTCCAGATTTCTGTAAGCAAGCTGTGCAGCGAGAAGACTATTGTATCCATCTTGTGACATTTATGTATGAAGTTTCAGAGCCCGTTGGGTCTCAGTGAGGAGGGGTTATGACTGTATTGAGGATTCTGGTCTTTGGTATATTGCAGTATGTAATTTCTCTCATGTGTTAATATATCATCCATGTTCATGCAAACTTTCTTCTTATATCATATTCTAGAATGCGAGTGGCTCACTAATTTGCAGTAAGGATTCATCTTAAATGGTGCCCTTTCTGGAATTGGTCAAGCGCTTTAAATAGGCCTAGAAGTGATATGCTGTTCCATGTTCACTCCTTTCATAACTTCTGCTATATTAATGGCTTAAGGATTCGTAAATTGATGCGCCCTTTTGTCAATAATATCTTCTCATGTTTCCTTCCTGCATGCACTCCTTGATATCTGATGTCTGTAATATATCACTTGAATCGGCCCTCTTTAAAGTAAAGCGGTCTCTTAGCTGTCTGATACTATCATGCTGAAGTTTTACCTGATGTCTTTACTTTTATCGAAGTGAAGTGCTCTCGGTCACTCCTACCTCCATCATATATGTGAGTACTTCCTTCAAGCTGCTCCTCCACTAAAGGTCTGCCAAGAGTTCCATCTTGGTTGAAGCCATGAAGAAGTCTACTCCAACAACGTGCCCTACCACCAAGGTAGTGTATGGGTCATGCCGGGCACTTGCCATTCTATGTGGCTAAGCATGACCCCTTTCCATCACAAAGGTCATCACGTTCCACCCTTGTCCCGGGAATTTGAACCATCAAGTGTAGGGTCACAAATTGCCTCAACAAGGTTTGCATCGTCCCATGTCCCTCGTTCCATCAATGTGCAAGGTCTCATCATAGGCATCGAAGGAGTAGTCACCAATGGTGTTGGCAAAGAAGTCACCTTCTTCCTCATCTCCATATGCGGTCCGTCCTCCTTATGCTTCCATGAAACACAAGTCATATCTCCATGAAGACTCCTCAAGTGAGTGTCCTCCATCCTCATCAATGCCTTTGATGTGTTCGATCCTGGTACCACCTGCTTACCAAGTTCCTCCACGATCATGCTCACATTTGCAACACCTCCATGTGGTTTGTCCACCAATGCTTGCAATGTGTCTTGTCTTGGTTCAACTTGTGTCACAAGTTCATCCTTCATCTCTTCCATCATATCATCCTCACAAGAATCATGCATCTTCAATGCTTGCAACGTGCTTGGTCTTGGTCCAACTTGGTTATCAAGTTCATCCTTGACACTTGCTACATCTGCAACATCCTTTGATTTCCCCATTTCAGAAGTTTTCCCATGAAAGTCTTTCAAGGAAGTTCGCATCTCCACTATCTTGTCTCCAATGTGTTCCAAGGATTCCTCCACTTGCACAAGAGCCTTGTAGTGTTCCTGCCTTGTTTCCTCCAAGAACTTTGTCATGTTCACAAGCTTCTTATGAGCCTCCAAACTTGCTTCCCTTATAGCTTCAAGCTCCAACGTTTATGGTGTCTTTGGTTTAGGTTCAACTTGTTGTAAAAGTTCTTCCTTCACCAAAACAACATCCATAACATTCTGCTTCGGCTTCCCCATAGAAGGTTTTAATCTCTTCTTATGGTTCTTCTCTTCAAGTCTAACAAGCTCATCTCGGTGAGTTTGTAGCTCATAGCATAATGCCATCCATCCATCAAACTGGTCCATCTTGTCTCAAAGTCTTTCAAACTCATCTTGGTTTGAGTAAGAGATCCCCTTCTCACACAAGGCCATAAGAGCGATCTTAGCCTCATTAACCTCTTCATGAATCTTCTTAGCCTTCTTCCAAGTTTCCACCAATTTTCTTTCCAAGACTCCAAGTTTGTTTCGAATCCTTGGGATTTCTTCGTTCAGCTGCTTTATCCATTGCAACGCTTCACAAGTCTTCTCTTCGAATTCTTCCCAACTCGGCTTGTCTCCTTTTCTAGCTTTAGCCCTGGCAAAATCCTTGCTTCAGCTAAGGTCTCAAGAGAAACCCCAAATATATAAGTCAGCTTCAACACCAACTGCAACCCTGCAACTGTGTCCCTTCTTCAACAAAAGCTCCCAGTGAAGGTAGCTCTGATACCATCTGATGTGCAACAGCAGATGTCTTATCGAGCTCTCATCCGTTCGTCCTGGTAGCTCCGATACCATCTGTCACGCCCCTACACCACGGGTGTCTTCCAACAGCTCTATGTAGGCAGGTGCGGCACTGCCGTACTTTTTCTTTTTCTAAATACTCAAGTACCCAGACTACGCCTTAAGCAACATTCGTTAGTTATTATTACAAATGTTCTTTCAATGTGCGGAAATAAACATAAACATCAATATCAATCCACAAGTACGCCCATACATACAAGGGAGGGGCAACTCCCTGCTAAAATGAGTCTGCCCAAGATATTATGTTTCATAAAAATGAAGTTACAAGGCAAGGCTATTTGCCTTTTGGCCAAGCTCTAAGGCTTACCAATCATAAAACCAGCCTAAAACAGACTTTTACAACCATTTACAATCATCAAGTTCACCTTCGGAAGTGCTGCCCCAAAACTGCCCAAGTGCTGGTCACTCGGGTCACTCAGCCGTTGCTCCAATCTAGTGCAGAGCGTTTTCTGAGCTAACCGTGTGTCCAATCCGTCCCAAACCTGTATGGTTGGATGCCTCTCGCCAAGACGCACCTACTGCAATTTACGGCACCTCAATCCGATCAACGATGCTCCCAGAATCGCAATTTTAGTGCTGGGCCGCTGCCATTACTCGGCGCCCAGACACGACTCGACTCGACCCGCCGTTCAGAGGCGCCCGCCCTGACCCGACCCGACCCGACCTACGGTGCGGCTGCGGTGGTCTACGGTGCGCTCGCCCTGCCTACGACTCGACTCGACCCGACTCCGTGCAGCTGTCGTTACTTCGTCGTTTCTCCACCAACGAGTTGTTGGCAACTCGTGGTGCGACTTGACTCGCCTTGATGTTGCTCGTGCTTGTTCGCTGCCTCCAATCTCAACACGCTCGCCATATATATACAAACGTGTCATGGAGTTGTGTTCGCTCGCCCGACCCGAGACGACCCGCTCATTGTTCGTCCGCCCACGAAAAGCCGCGTCTGTGGGGTGTGGGGCGCTCGCCCGACCCGAGCCGACCCCCTCGTTCGGTCGCTCGCCCACCAAGTGTGGCATTGGCCGCGCGCCCAACGCGTCGGCCGACCCACCGACTCGCCTGTCGGTCACTCGTCCAAGGGCGCCCGTCGTGGTATAAACTCATATTGCCAACGCCGTGTTGACTCGCCTCTCCACCAACGCGCCCGTGACTCGCCTCGCACACCCGTGCGCCCGTGACTCTCCAACGGTGCGACGCGCCCCCGTTACGTCGCACGGCGCCCGAGCTCACCCAAACGCCCAACCGGCGCGCCCGTTCCACCGAACGCGCCCATGAAGTCTTGGGGCGTTACAACCATGGAGCTTTGAAGATCCTGCAGCAGATTTCTACTGGGCTTCCTAAGGGCACTCTTGCGCAGTCAGATCAATGCAAGGGGTGTACTTTAGGGAAGTATGTGAAAGCCACCTTTCACGAGAAGGATAGTCACGCCACGACGATCCTTGAGAGAGTTCACACAGACGTGTGTGGTCCTTTCTCAGTTGCTTCGACAGCAAAGCACAAGTATTATGTGATCTTTGTTGATGATTTCTCTCGAAAGTGCTGGATCTTCTTCATGGAGAAGAAGAGCGATACATTCGCGAAGTTCTGTGAGTTTAAAGCACTGGTCGAGAAGGAGTCGGGGAAGAAGGTGATTGCTCTAAGGAGTGATAACGGTGGTGAATTCATCTCGGCTGAATTCAAGGAGTTCGGCAGCGCAGAAGGGATTCGGAGAGAGCTCATCGCACCCCATAACCCACAGCAGAACGGGGTGGCTGAGCGGAAGAACAGAACGATCGTGGGTGCTGCACGAGCGATGTTGCATGATTAGGGCCTACCCCTTCACTTGTGGGCTGAGGCATGCAATACAACAGTGTATCTGCAGAACCGTTGTCCTCACAAGGTTCTTTGCATGAGTACACCGGAGGAGGCTTATTCTGGCAAGAGGCCTGATATTTCCCATTTGCGGATCTTTGGTTCTCATGTCTACATGCATGTGACAAAGGATGCAAGAAGGAAGCTGGATCCAACCGCTGAAGTTGGAATATTTTTGGGGTACACTGATACACCTCACAACTATCGGGTGTATTTGTCAGACAGTCGCAAGACTGTTGTGCGACGGGATATAAAATTTCAGGAGGAAAAAGCCATGCAGTGTTCGCTTGAGAGGGAGCTACACTTGCATGCAGATGAGGAGCTGTTAGTTCCTAAGGAGGAGCTTCCGAATGTGGATCAGCCACAAGAGGAGGTTCAGGAGGTGGAAGAAACCACCCAGGCAGCGCCAACCATCAGAGGGCGCATGCGCACTACAGAAGCTGAGCGACTGGCTCGGGATGCAGAGAAGGTTGTAGGACCACCTACAACACAGCGCAGACAGAGACAGTCACCGGATCGGTACACTGGATACATGGCTCTCGTGAGTCAATGTGTTGTGACGGAGCCATCCTCTTTTGAGGAAGCCGTGGAGGAACCCGCATGGGTTGATGCCATGATCGAAGAATATGATTCGATCATCAGGAACAGTGCATGGGAGGTTGTCCCAAGACCGGTTGGGAAATCAGTTGTAGGTTCGCGATGGATCTACAAGGTGAAGCAGGCGGCTGACGGGAGTGTGGAGAAGTACAAGGCGAGATTTGTCGCTCGTGGCTTCTCACAGATCGAGGGGATTGACTATGAGGAGACCTTTGCACCTGTCGCAAGGTACTCTTCCATACGGACGATCCTTGCTCTCTCAACGCAGATGGGGTGGCACATTCATCAGATGGATGTGAAGACTGCGTTCCTCAATGGAGTTATTGAGGAGGAGGTGTACATAGAGCAGCCTAAAGGTTTCGAGATATTCAGCAGTGAGTCGCATGTGTGCCGACTCAAGAGAGCACTGTACGGGCTGAAGCAAGCACCTCGTGCTTGGTACACTCGGATAGACAGCTACTTCACCGGGCTTGGATTCTCCAAGAGTGAGGCGGATCCTAACCTGTACAAGATTGTGGTGGAGGGGAAGCTGTTGATCATCGTACCGTATGTAGATGATCTGATTTTGACTGGCGATGAGCAGTTGATACTTTCATGCAAGGAGGATCTTGCACGAGAGTTTGAGATGAAGGACTTGGGCATCCTTCATTATTTCTTGGGATTGGAGATTTGGCAGTGCAGCGGAGGACTGTTTGTTTCTCAGGGCAAGTATGCCCGGGAGATTCTGGAGAGGTTCAACATGCAAGGCTGCAAGCCTGTTGACACTCCTCTTCCTGGTGGTTTGAGGAAGGAGGATGCTACTTCAGCGGAGGTAGTGGATGCCACTGTCTATCGACAGTTGGTGGGGTCGCTTATGTATCTGGTCAATACACGACCCGATATATGCTATGCTGTTAACCAGCTTTCGCAAGCTATGGTTAAGCCTACCAAGCTCTTCTGGAAGGCAAGAAAGCATGTATTGCGTTATCTTAGTGGCACATCGGGATATGGTCTATGGTACAGACAGGAGGATGGAGCGAAGCTTTCCGGCTTCACTGATGCAGATTGGGCAGGGAGCCCAATGGATCGTAAGAGCACATCTGGAGGTATTTTCAGCATCGGGTCGACAACAGTTTCCTGGTACAGCAGGAAGCAGAGATCCGTGGCACTCAGTTCAGCAGAGGCCGAGTACATGGCAGCAAGCTTGGCTGCATGCGAGGCTATTTGGATGAGGAAGATCCTCATTGGATTGTTCGGGTTGCATTTGGAGCCTATAGTGATTTACTGTGATAACCAGAGTTGCATTAAACTCTCGGCTAATCTAGTATTTCATGATAGATCCAAACACATCGACATCAGGTACCATCATACTGAGATAGTACTGAGTAATTGTGAGGAGTATTGTACTGACTTGTTACATGTTTTCTCCATTATAATATACACAATAGCTGCGGGGTTTTCAGCAATAAGCTTTCCCCATACATACTGTGTTAATGTGTATGATGAATTGATGTGTTATCGCTTGTTTTATTTCCGCATGTGTGATGATCTGAGTGGAGAGTGAAGCAACCAAGTTCGAAAAAGCAACAAGGACGAACAAGAAAGAAGTCAAGGGTAGCACACGAGTTGCCAACAACTCGTTGGGCGCAGAAACGAAGAAAAACTGAGCGTTGGTCGAGTCAGGTCATAGTCATGCACGCCGCACCGCAGGTCGGGTCGGGCGCGACTGAACGGCGGACGGGTCGAGTCGAGTCGGTTCTGGGCGCCGAGTAACGGCAGTGGCCCAGCACTAAAAACGTGATTCCAGGAGCGTCGGGTGTCGAATTGAGGTGCCGTAAAAACCAGAAGGTGCGTAATTCCGAGACGCATCCAACCATATGGGTGAGGGACGGATTGGACACACGGTCAGCTCAGAAAACGCTCTGCACTGATTTGGAGCAACGACTGAGTGACCCGAGTGACCAGCGCTTGGGCAGTTTAGGGCAGCACTTCCGCAGGTTGAAACTCTTGATTGTATATGATTGTTCTAGGCTAGTTTGATGATTGGAAAGCCTTAGAGCTTGGCCAAAAGGCAAATAGTTGTGCCAAGGAGCAGGAGTGGTTTTTGCTGGATTGGATGTTGTAAACTTGTATTTTTATGAAACATAATATCCGGGCGGACTCATTTTAAAAGGGAGTTGCCCCTCCCTTGTATGTATGGGCGTACATGTGGTTTGATATTGATGTTTATGTTTATTTCCGCACATTGAAATAACATTTGTAATATAACTAACGAATGTTGCTATAGGTGTAGTTTAGGTACTTGAGTATTTAGAAAAAGAAAAAGTACGACAGTGCCGCACCTGCCTACAAGACGTGGTTGGAAGACACCCGTGGTATAGGGGCGTGACATCATGGCACCTTATGGAGTCCATCCTTTCATTTCTCAAATTTCCCTTTCATTAATCCTTTGTTGTATTGCTTGCTCATTGCAATTAAACACAACTTGCTGAGGAAAACCTTAGATCTGAAAACATTCTCTCATTTTCACTCTTTCCCATCTTGTAATTTTGGAACAATCAATAATGGGTAATAATATTAATTTATATTTATCTATAAAATTTTGTATGCTTTTAATGGTAAAGGAATATAATTAACCTTTGAAAAATGACAAGGTAGCTTAAACCTTAAATATAGAATAACTTTTTAATTTTAAACCATCATCACATTACATCTCTCTCATATATAAACTATAAAATGCATCTCTCAATGCAATATGAATTAAATATATTAAGTTATAATAAATTTGAAGGAAGAAGCCAAAGTGAAGCATTAAACCTAAGGAACAAGCAAAGAGTATGCTTGTGAACATTATAAGGATCAAGTTTTAAATTTATATAATGCTTCAAATACATTTTCTACATGTCTAGTGTAAACTTAAAATGAAAATTTCCATTAAACTTTAACATAGGTAACAAAGTAAAATCTCATTATAGACAATGGTGATCTAGGTGGATATCAGTTGCCACCCACCTCTTCCATTGTCTCAATGGTTATATATTTTCTTGGCAGTTTTTCTATAATTTATGGGTCCCAAAATCACATGGCCTTTTCGAGGTCCTAAATGATGTTTTTTGGCAATTTGAGAGGCCAAGAGTTGCCATAACATGCCCTATTCCTGGTCAAAATTTGTATTCCTTTAATAGTTCTTTCTACCGAGCTACTATGCACCCTAAACAAATATTGTATGCAAAATTTGTACCCTCAGAAAGTTGATGTACCAACTAACCACCTCAATATCCACAAACCTTTTGTTGTTTGATCTTTTGGGATTAGGGTTTTAGACCTATAAGGTTCTTTATTTATGTTAAAATGACATTCCTTTAGCCTCTTTTAATATCAATTGTGAATGCACATAATTGCCATCTCTCTATGTTTAGAGATAGATACCACCATTCTAACCAAATCAAATTCAGGGTCAAAGCTTTGAAAATCCAAGTCTTATTATGGAAATAAGAGATCGTATAATGTACTTGGGAACTCATCACCATGCATATTAGTGGAATCATTAGTGTTAGGGTGATGGTTTTCCAAGCCTTCATCTTGATTAATGAATTGAATCCCACTTGACTAATATCACTTGAGATGTTGAGATTCTTTACCAAAAAATAATGTAGAAACATCATTTTTGACATAGAGGAATTTGAAAAAAGAAGAGAGATTAAAAGTGTCTTCATCCTTTTGTTCCTCTACCTGTGAAATGTAACCATCTTGTACCTGATTTCCATGTAAACCAACTAATTGGGAGTTAAAAGTATCTAGAGAAACTACAATTGGAGTAGGTTGATCGAATCAAGGTACATAGGGTCATGTGGTGTAAATTGTAGAGGATGAAAGGTAACCCTTATATAAGCAATACTTTCTATTAGATCAGATTCAAGTTTTGAATTATGCACATCAATCTTCAGCTAAGGCTCCATGGATTTATTAGAACATTTAAATTGTCCCTAGATACGATCTTGTCCATGGGGAGGAAATAAAGATAGGACAAGTGGATCAATGGTTTGATTCTCAAGTTTTCCAACTTCACTACCAGTACATGAGACTACTTTATATGGTGATGGAAAAGGAGGAAGAGAAGGAACAAAAAGGAGAGTAGGTTCATCCTTTGAAATTTTAATTGCCCCACGACTAAGAAAATTTGGGAGACTCATATAAGATTCATTTTCATATGGTTCTAAGGAAATTTGAACTAAATATTGAAAATTTTCATTCATAAAATCCCAATCCACATCTTCCTTGGAAAATTCATAGCAAAGGTGAAGAAAATTATCCATAAAATCCTTTAATGATTCATCATATTTCATTATAAGTTAATTTATCCTCTTATACACATTTCAATAACCATACATGTCAAAGGTTTGATGAAGCTCCTGGAACGATTAGCTCTGCCCTCTACAGTTTAGAGATCTCTAAGCAAGTGGAAACAACTCAAAGGAAATGAAATCCAAAAGGAACAGCAGCATAAAAGAAACATCAATTACAATTATTCAAAAGAAACAACAACTACGATTCAATCGCAATTCGAACAACTGGATATTCTAAACCTGTCGACAGTCCAATTGTAATCTAATAGCAATCCATAAATGAATGGAACAACAACTCACTGTAATTACAGAACAACACCGCTGATAAATAATAATAAGTTTGATAAATGAAATAGCAATGGATCAACGTTTACTTTAATCAATTAATGAAACAACTCTGTAATGCAAATAAATCTTAAACACACATTGCGCATTAACAAACCAAGATTAATAATACAACAGCATAGTGAAGTACCACTGGGTCTACCTCAGTATTCTAAAGGATAGATGAAACTGGTGATTTTATATTAATCAAAAGAACATTACAGACAGTGTTCTCTCACGACAGAGAGTCGAGAATTTAATTGCAAAGGAGATATATAAGTCTTTTACAAAAATAGTTCACCGTCGTCTATCACTAAAGATCGACGCCTTTATATTCGATCCTTGGACGGACAAATCAAGAAAGACGATTAGTTTATGCAGCGATCCCTCAGGATCTTCCGATCCTGAGGGATTCGCACCTCCTTTGTTTTATCACAGTTCTGTTTTCTTTGTTTAGAGCCGATCTGTCTCTTGCCCTTTTCGAGCAATCCGTTCAGATCTTCTTGGCTTCAGCTGACTATGGTTCATCACAAATGGAGTAGGAGTCAGATTGTTTTTAGCCACGCCTTTGATACAGCTCCTCACCTCTTCGAAAACCTGATTTGACAATAAAAACAATCTTTAGTTATCCTTTTTAGTCTCAATGTAAACCTTTCCAAATTAATTACAATTATCATGATAGATTACCTTTTCAAGACAAACTGAAGTATGTTTATGGTGAAAGAATGAACAAATACATAAGAATTTCATACCTCTTTCAATGGCCAACATACCCCCCTGCTCTACCTTTTTCATGTCCTCATGAAAACTATAATTTACATGGAGAGCCGTCAAAGAGTAAGATGGAGAAGGTTTGTCATTGAAGGGTCTAAAACCATGATGTGCAGCTAACTCTTCGAGAATATGTCCTGCCTGTCCCTCGGGAAGCTCATAGATAGCTTTGTAATCCAAAGCAGGGTACCAAACAATGGGGCTGCGGAACCTACACCCTAACCAAAATGGCCCTTCTTTCAAGACAAGATGGCCATAGGCAATGAAACGATCTGCAGCTAGCCCAAAGTTCCTCCCTACTTTGTACGTTTTGACTCGAGGTTCTCCACCGGATCTTGGCTGCTACATAGGCCTGGTCCCTAATAGATGAAAAATAGTCCATTCCTTTCAAAATGATCGACTTATGAACAGGCCCCAGAGCTTGGGTAACACCTTTCCTTGTCATTAGAGTTTTCTGCCTAGCCCATAATTGACGTGGGTCCTGAGGTTCACTTCTGACCCATAGATCGAATGCATTCTCCTGCCTTGCAAAGGCATTATAGGCTTTAAGCCACTTTAATTGATTTACGGCAAAAGAAATGAAGGCCTGAAATTGTACATTTCCAATAAAAGGGCTAGGATTTGATTCACAGTCATTTTCAAGAATTAAATTATGCAAATAAAACTCACACAACAGGCGTTGTACTTTGTCCCCGTAAAGCTTGCAGCAAGATATCAGGTCGTCTATAGTTCTTAACTCTATTGATTTGCCAGCCCTAACTGCCTTGATTTTTAATTGCAAATACCTTTCTAACAGAAACAAAGCATAATTTTTGGCAGGGCACCTACAAGCTAAGACATCAGTATATAATGAGCATAGAATTTCCATTTGTTTTCGTGTTAATTTTAATTGTTTGCTTACCTTATCAGCTCTTATCTCTGCTTCTCGACGTTTTTCATGGGCTTCAGCTTCTGCCTCATGAAAAATTTTCATCTGCTGCTGTAATTCTTGGTATTTCCTCCTTGGGACAGTATCTTCTTCCAGTTTTTGTCTCTCCATTCGAACCTGTGCCAGTTCTTCTTGCAGTCTAACTAATTCTGAATCACTAAAGGTTTGTTGACTGCTCGATTGGTTGTTTTCATTCAAAACTGGTTCTTCTGGAACAGCTGATGTTGGGACGGCTGTTTGCTGCTCCCATAAATCATAAGTAGGCTCTGGTACCGTTTCTTCTTCTGGAACAGCTGATGTTGGGATGGCTGTTTGCTGCTCCCAGTCCTCATAAGTAGGCTTTGGTACCGTTTCTTCTTTTACCTAAGGGTTTCTATTAGCAGTGACCCTTCTCTTTTTCGATCTTCGCTTGATGACAGGGTTTCGTCTTTTAGGAGTTCGCTTAGGTGTCTGCTTCATTTTTAAAATCCTAATGGTTTGCCTAAGCTGCTCAATCAACTTATGAAGCTTTTTCCTTTCTCTGCAAAGCTTCTCTACTTTTGTTGTTCTCTTCTTCTTTCTTAAGGGGACAACAGTTTGCTCATCTGACCCTAATTGCTCAGCAGGGCTTTGAGCCGTGCCCTCAGTGAAATCTTCTTGCACCACTTCTTGGGGTTCTTGTTCCATAGTCTCATGCTCTTGATTAGATTCCTCAGGAATCATTTGCTCAGTTAACTCTGCGGTTTCCTGGGGGTTTCCAGATCGAAATGTTGGCTCAGCATGCGCATTCTCCTGTTCGTGCATCTCAGTAGAAGAAACCCTAGCTTTGCTAGGGTTTGCTGTTTCATCAGTTACACCCCTATCAAAGGCAGAGCATTCTGGCATTTGATTAATGTCACTGTTGGGGTCCAGAGACCGTGCGTAATTGCTCATGTTGGCCAAAATCTGGGCCAATTGGTCTTCCTGCAGAGGGCTCGTGTTGACATTTTCGACAGGCTCTGTTTCATACTATTCGCATCACAGGTGTGATAACTACCTTCCTCATCCGAATACCGTATTTCACCTTCGACTTCTTCCTCTAAATCTCCTTCAATCTCTTCTTCATCCGAATAACGTATTTCTTCCTCCTCTGATTGCTTTTCGCCATCAATATGGTAACTTGCCTCTTCCTCATCCGAATAACGAACTTCTTCCTTTGTATCGGGTTGTTTTTCACTACTGGTATGGTGACTCACTTCCTCCTCATCTGAGTACCGAATTTGTCCCTCCAATTCCTCTACTTCCTCAGAACGAGGACTTGCTCCCTCCAATTGTGGAGGCTGTTCCTCTTCATCTGAGCTGTTTAATTGCAGGGGTTGAGTACTGCTGCTCGGGAGTTCCTCTATTACTTTCTTGCTTCATTTTAATCGGAAGGATTGTCTGTAAGTGGAGGGCCCGGCTATTGAGCCGGCCATCCTTTTCCGTCTCGGAGTGGGTAAAGCCATCCCTCCTTCAATAGAAAAAATTAGCTCTTCCCAGCTGGTTTGCTGCTGGGCGAGGCTGTAACTTACTATTAGCCGAATCAAGCAATGGTGGCTGACCACCATGTCTGCATGTTGTGCTTTTCTAATTCCACGAGCAATATCATGCAATAAAGAGTTTAAGAATGCAGGTAAATTGATAGTGCATTTTTGTTTTAGCACAGCTAATAGCTTAAGATGGCGAGGTCTTACCACGTCTTTTCTACCGTCGCATGTTATGTAAGCCTGCACGATCCTGGCTAATTCTGTCCATGGTTCGCCTAGCGACGCCGGGTGTACTCCTCTCCCTTTGACTATTAGCCTCTGTCCTTCATCTTGAAATATTTGCATGGCCTCCCGAATTCTGATTTTCTTCTGAGTCCAGACAGTTCCCTGTGCGGGGATGCCGGATACTTCTGCAATTATCTCATCGGTCACCGCTATCTGCCTTCCTCTGACTGTGGAGGAACCTTCTTGCAGATTTAACAAGAATTCAGTAGCCACTGCTTCATTGGGTTGCTGCATTCTCATAAAGTATGTAATCCATCCCAGTTTGTCTAATATTGCCCGTGCAACATCAGAGACAACCAACGTCTGAGGTTCGCTGCAAATTGAACGTCCGCCCATTTCTGTTCTTCGTTAATTGTTCTCAACACACAGTAACCTTAATGGAACAGCACAGTGCACAGTTCGCTAAAATTCGTTATTTTTTGAAAATGCAAGGGTTTTAATTCATAAAAATCTATTGCAGAGATACAGGTGAAGAAATTTTGGGTATCTGATCTGCATGCAGATATTTCCGCCCCCCAAACGAATGAAAGGTCGACCTCGACTGTCGATTAAGGTGGCATGTGTGGAACAGCAATAGGACGGCAGTGAAAAAACAGGCGCAATCATGATAAAGTCAATCAAATTAAGTAATTACTGAAATCGATGTGTACAAAATAATGAGGGAATCGCGTTGTGATAATTCAAGTATGAGGTGAAGGGACACCAAAAGATTAATGTAATTGTGCTATTTACCACATTAAAGTAATATGACCGATTTATAATATTTTTCATGTGTGATGGTTCGGGGATAGAACTTAAGGAATTTTATGCATTTCGTTTGATATTCACAGCAAAGATAATCTGCGAAACTGCTGTTCCTTTCAAAAGGAACAGCAAGGAAATGCTCTGCGGACATGCTGTTCCGTTTGAAAGGAACAACAAAAACACTGCGCGAAACTGCTGTTCCATTCGAAAGGAACGACAGAAAATATCCTACGAAGGTGTTGTTCCTTTGGAAAGGAACAGCACAAACACTCTGCGAAACTGCTGTTCCTTTCAAAAGGAACAACAGAAGTGTTGTTTCGTTAGAAAGGAACAGCAACGCGAAAAAAACACAGAATTTTTATTATTTTTCGTTTATAAAGAAACTAAATTCAAACGAAATAAAGAAGTATTAACAAGGAAACAAATTTCAAAAACAGAAACCAAAAACAGAAAAAAAAGAATGCATTATGTACAAAAATTTTAAAAACCAATTTATCAAACTGGCGCGGGAGAGGGATTCTCCCCTTCAGCAAGAATTTCAATGGTGGAGTCTTCCCTTAACTGCTGGCAAAAGGATTCACGGGTAAGCGGCTTACGATATAATCGAACTCGATGGCCATTAACCTTAAAGGAATGCCCAGATCCATCAATGGTGACTAGTGTGAGAGTTTTTTTGGAATCTAAGCTTCTGTGATCCATAATATAAATTAGTAGAAATTCTTTCGGTAATAATCACATGCAAAAGAACGAGGTCGACGCGTTTCGAACCAATGAGTGTGGTTCATCATCAGGACTATGTGAGAGATCAGATCCAGACATTAAGTATAAATAGATGTAGAGATGACTCAACTAGCCGTTAGGATAACGGCTAGTTTGACTTTGAAAAAGTAAATATTCCATTATTTATTTATTTATTTAATTTTATTTATTATTATTATTTTATTTATTTATAAAACCTTTATAATATTAATATAATGGTAAGTAATTTAACAAATCGTGGTGTATATATGTAAATTTTTGTAAATTTTTGATTAAATTATATAATAATTAATTATTATTATTAATTAATAGATATAATTAATTCTTATTCATATGATTTAATTATAACAAACCATCTATCAAATAGTTAAACAAAGAGTCAAAATAAATAAATAAAAAATAAATAAATAAAAATAAAAATAAAAAATAAATAATAAATAATAAATAAATAAATAAATAAAAACAAAAATATAAATTAATAAATAATAAAAATAAATAAAAATATTTTATTAATTAATTAATTAAATAATTAATATTATTATTATTATTATTTATTATTTATTTATTTATTTATTTATGGTCATGTTGCCTTGTCGGCATCCAATGTAGGCATCGACAGTGGCCAACCAAGGTCTTCCTAAAATTAAAGGGTGTCCATCTAGCCGGTTCTTTGGATTAATAACTAGGAAATCAGCAGGGTACTCCTAGGAATCTACAGATACCATGACATCTTGTAAGGTGCCTTCTGGTTTAACTACTAATCGATCAGCCAATTCCAACAAGGTTGTTGTTGGTTCAAGTGATGTAATGCCAAGTTTCTGACAGGTAGTGGTTGTTAAAATGTTGATTGCTTCTCCTAGATCAACTAAAGCATTAGGAAATGATTGGCCATTGATCTGAACTGTTTCTATAGGGTTTCCTGGATCTTCATACTTGATAGGTGTTTCCATTCCTGATCTAATAAATCAGATAAGGTACAGACTATTTGAACATTGGGATTGGTTGTTACTCTCCTCTTTGGTTTTTTTATGCATAATTCCTTAATGGTTTTTGCGTATATAGGAATATCTTGAATGGCTTGGAGGAGAGGGATTCTGATACATAAATTTTTTAACTCTCCCAGAAGATCAAAATTAGGCTGTTCTAATGGGCGGGGGATGATCAATCGTTTTGGGAATGGTGGAGAGGAAGTTATTCCTTATTGTTGTTGATTTTGTTGTTGATCTTGATGTTGATTCTATTGTTGAACTTCACTCTCATTGTATTCTGTTTGTTCTACCAGTAACGGATTTTCAATATTCTCATCATTATTTCTCCCTGTTTCAACTATACGCCCAGACCTTAATTGAAGATCGTTACACTCTGTTAGTTCAGTTTCTACTTCAGGAGGTTCTGTTATTTGAACAGACTGAACTGGTCCATTGTTTGGGTTCGGGTTGGGTTGGGCTGGGAGTTAAGGTCTTAAATTAGTCTGGGGGTTTGGGTAAGGCGCTGGCAGTGTAGGTTGAGAGGGAGGGATAGCTCCTGCTGGCTGATTTGAAGGTTTTTTCCAGTTTGACTGCCAAGCCTGATTCTGAGAAGTAGAAGGGGACCATTGTGTAGGCCAAAATGGTGGGCAAAAGGAAAGCTAGGCCAGTTATTCTAATTTGTTTGATTGGGCCAACATGTAGGAGGGAATGGTTGTTGTGACCAATTAGGAAATGGTGATTGATTCTGCCACATTCCGCTATACTGTTGAGCATTATATTGAGGTTGAAAAGAAAATGGATCATTTTACATACCTGATGGTTGTGGCTGCCACTGTCGGCGTTGGTTAAGCAGACACACCACTTCCGATTCCTCTTCTGCCTCTTTATAAACTACTTTTAAGCCAGGAAGCGACGGGCATCCTTCTGTAGGGTGATCTCTTGTACAAATGGCACAGACTTTAACCACATCAAATGGGCATTCTTTGTGGCTATGTTTCTTTCTACACCTGGGACAGAATATTGCAAGATTCTGCTCTGCTTCTGCTTGGCTTGCATGATATCAAACTGTGTTGTTAACGTCCCCAGTATGTCTGTCTTAAAATTTTCTAACAGATTTCCGATCTCTACACGAGTCACACCTTCATTAGAGGGCTTATTCTCCCTTGTAACTATGTCACGTTCAGCTGATTTCAATCTTGTATTACCCCTCGAGCACCTGATGCACAAATCAACAATGTCAGAATAGCTTTCTTGATATATATCACCCTTTCCCATAAGATTT
Organism: Pinus albicaulis; assembly: GCA_034641835.2. Taxonomy (NCBI): domain Eukaryota; kingdom Viridiplantae; phylum Streptophyta; class Pinopsida; order Pinales; family Pinaceae; genus Pinus; species Pinus albicaulis. Next base: position 657,151,385 of record CM076575.1, on the reverse strand, counting down.
AATGTCTCAACCCACTGATCTTTCATTCCCCTAATTAATGCAGTTTTCAAAACGTTATCAGGTAAGGGTGAAGACGCATAGGGTGATCTTTGAAGATTGTACTAAAATCGTTCCACATATTCTTCCAAGGTCTCACTGGGTTTGGCTGTCATCTAAAATATCTCATCTTTTAATTCTCGTGACCTGCAATAGTCTTGATATTTCCTTAAAAACGCAGTATTCATATGGTCCCAATCTGTTATGACACCTCCACCTTATCCCATAAACCATCTTAGTGCTGCTCCTTTTAACGTAGAAGGGAACAGCTTTAGTTTTTGGGGGTCGGTGGTATAATCGTATCCTCTACACAGCACATCAAATTCAAACAGAAACACATCTGGATCTTCTGATGTTAGACCATGAAAGGTAGGAATATGTTGGAGAGGGATAGATTTCATGGGTGTGTTAACTGCAGTGTCTACTATAGGGTATTGCAGCGTAGAGGTTTTCTGCTGGTTCAGGTTTTGGTTCTGGGCCATTTGATAAAAAATATGCCAATACCCTTCTGGGATCTCCAGGGAATTTCTAGGTTGGCGAACAGGGGTGGAAATGATTTTTACAGCACTTCCTCTGTCCGGAATGGGTATTCCCTGTTGTCCTACTGTTTGAGGTGACTCAAATCCTTGGTTTTGAATAGGTTGAACAACACTTCCCCTATTTGGGTTGTTTATTGTTTGAGTAATTTTAATAGGTGATTTTGTGTTTTCTCCTGTTTCCCCTTCTCCTTCCTGGAGGTTGCTGTCGTTCCCTTCTTGCAGGAAACTTATGCAAGGATTCTCAATTTCTTGGGAATCTTGCTTAATTCCCTCAGTTGGACTGTATATCTCAGCGAAGGCCTCAGATGGTGATTCTGTAGCCTGAAGGGAACTAGTAGGCTATCTAGAAGTAGTTCTTTTAAATCCTATGGATGGCTAAGACTCAATTTTCTTCTAGATTTCATCAATAAAGGTCGTGCGCCCAAGGGTCACCGGCCCCTTAGGTTTTTCGGCTTTGGGAGGGTTCTTGTTTCGCTTAATTGGTTTATTCATTCAAAAGAAACAATTATTCATTCCTACCCAAAAGAAAAGCTTATTTACCTCTATTGTGAAGCGAGCTGCGAGCAAGTATGTTTCTTGCCCAGTGCGCAGGTTCTTACCTTCTGTCTTTAATACCCAACTCTCCACGGGCAGAAGGAAATCAGCTATGCATTACTCCTGTAAAATGGCATACACTCTCCCCGGCAACGGCGCCAAAATGTTGAGTTGTAAAAAGGTATCTTTTAAACACCTAATTACCCCACATTAATCATCCATCCGAGAGCGTCTTTAGCACTTTGCTTCGAACTTCCTGCACTGTGGGGGCGCCCATGAGCATTGTATCATCTACGAATTGCTGATGCGTTACTGTGGGTCCTTGGTGTACTGGTTTGATGCCTTTGAGTTGATTCTGCTGTTTTGCCTTGGCTAAGGATCTTCCTAGCCCTTCTTCCATAATGACAAAGAGAAACGAAGATAGGGGATCTCCTTGCCTTATACCTCTGGACGGAATGAAGGGTTGAAGGGGTCCTCCATATTGAAAAGAAAGCACCTGAGACCAGTTCCATTATCCAATTTTTCCATTGATGACTAAATCCAAAAGCCTGGAGGATTGCTCTCATATAGTGCCAGCTGATTTTATCAAAGGCATTTGAAAGGTCAAGCTGGATAAGCATACCTGGAGTCCTTTTTGTTTTGAGAGAATGCAACACTTCCTGAATGAGGATTATGCTGTCAGTGATCTGCCTACCTTCAACATAACCAGTTTGTTCCTGAGAAATGATTGAGGGGAGGACAGATTTAAGTCTGCTAGCCATCAGTTTGGAAAGGATTTTGTAAAGGTTATTACAAAGGGCTATGGGACGAAACTTGTCAGGGGAGTCAACCTGGTCTGATTTGGGAATTAAGGTGAGGAATGCAGCATTGATGGCAGGCAAAACTTTCTTGGTTCTGTGAAAGTTCCTTACTAGGTTGAGAAGGTCAGCCTTAATAATGGGCCAGCAAGCTTTAAAGAATTCGATTGTAAAGCTGTCTGGTCTGGGAGCCTTGTTCGAGGCCATGTTGAAGATTGTTTCGTCAATCTCCTGCTCAGTGAATTCTCTTAGAAGGAGGGAGTTTTGCTCCTCTGTAACTAAGTTGGGAATGGCAGTGATAATTTCATTGATGGCTTGGATTCTATCTTGAATGGGATCGCTGAGAAGAGAAGTGAAAAAAGAGTTGAGTTCAGATCCTATATGCTCCCTTTTATAAACTTGATCGCCATCAGCTTTTTTGAGGGAGAGGATGCAATTATGTGCTCTATGCTGGATGGTTGACTTATGGAAGAAACTAGTGTTGCGTTCTCCTTGTTTTAACCATTGCACTCTCGACTTCTGCCTCCATAGCAGCTCTTCTTGTTTTAACCGTTCTTCCCATTGCCTTTGCAGATTTGATTCTTGAGCTATTCTTTCATCATTGGGCCCTTCTTTGATCAAAGATTGCTAGAGGTTCGCCATTTTTTCCTCGAGTTCTTTTTTGGCTTGAAATATGTCGCCAAAGGTGTTTTTGTTCCAGCGTTTGAGGTTGATTTTTATTGTTTTGAGCTTCTACTGGAATATGTACATGATATTGTCTCTCCTTATGGTGGCTTGAGTCCACCAGCGTTGTATGTTTTGCATGAATGATGGGTGCTCTGTCCAGAAGGCTTCAAATCTGAATTGTCTGTTGTGGGGCTTATCCAAATTGGTGAAGTGAATCTGCACTGGCCAGTGATCAGATCCTCTGATAGGCAGAATGCCGGCCTCCATGTCGATATTTTGCAGCAGAATGGATTCCGACATGAGGAACCTATCGAGCCTTGATGCTATCTGCCTGTTTCCTCCTTGCTTATTATTCCAGGTATGCAGACCATTGACTGTGGAGATGTCAATGAGTTTGGATTCAACAATAAAGGTGTTGAATGCTTCCGAGTCCTTATCCAATCTTCGTAAGCCTCCCTTTTTTCCTTCTAGATTGGTGATCATGTTTTAGTCTCCGCCTAAAATCCAGTGGTTTGCCCCATGGTGTTGTCTGACTTCGTCCAGGTCTAGCAGCATCTTCAGCTTTTCCTGCATTCGTTGGGGTCCATACATGTTGGTGATGCAGATCGATTGCCCTGAGTCTGGCATGTTGAAAATGTTCGATAACGAGTGCTTGGTGGACAGAGCATTCTGCAAGAAGAATTTTCTTTTGTTCCAGAACGTGAGTAACCCTCCTGCTTGACCGATAACATCTATGCTTATGCAGTGATGACTGTTGGAAACAAGTTTTTTGAGTGTCTCTGTGCCTTTGGGAGAGCATTTTGATTCTTGAAGAAGTATGATGTCTGGGTGTAGCGAGAATAAGCGGTTTTTCAAGATCCTTCTTTTGGTGGTGCCGTTGAGCCCCCTGATGTTCCAGGTTGTGATTTTCATTGAGCTACCTTTGGAGAAGATAGGACCAAGGCCCTGATTTTTCCTTCATTGATTAGGCATCTGCCTGGTTCTTGTATTTGGTGTCTTGTGGATTTGCGCCCTCTTTTTCTTCCTGGTCCTTGTGGCTTGTATTGATCCAAATCTAGGTTGGCTTGAATGCCCATTTGGCTGCTATTTCCCCATTTCCTTTTGGCTGCATTTTGGTTGATGTATTCCAGCTGCAGGTATGCCATTTCTATCTTCTCCAAGTGTTCTTGGGGAATGGCATCGACTCCCAGTTTGGACCATTGCTCATTGACCTTTTGGAGATCTAGATCGCCTAGGATCTCCTCCAGAGGATTGTTTGAAGTGGTTGAGGATGGTTGCTCTGTTTGCATTTCTGTGCATTGAGGGGTTTGCAGTGAGGTGTGGCTGGTATTAATCTGAATGGGAGAGGATTATGGTTTGTGTTGCGGTGCCTGGGCGTGGATTGAATCCGAGGTTGTGCTTGGGGCGTTGGTTGTAATCAAAGATTGACTTAATAATGACGGATCTTGATCAGTGGGGCCCTGGGAGACTATAGGGTGCTCCAATGAGTCAAGATTGCTCAGAACTTCAAAGTTGTTTCGCTGGGTTGAGGCAGTGTTGGTGGGGGTTGTATTGGTGGAGGGTTTCGGAGGCTTGTTGCCTTTCTCCCCTTTGTTCTTTCTTGAGATGGAGGTGAAACCAGGTGTCAACAGGCTTGCACAATGGAATACATTTCTTTGTCATAGGGTGATGAAATTGGTCTGATGTGACCTTTCTGCAACAACTCCTGAATCTGCCTCTTGATTTCATCATTCTCCAGAACAGAGCGCCAATAGATCGGTCCATTGGGTAGCGGCGCACCTAGGGTCAGATCAATCGGGCGCTTGACCTGACAGTGCAGAGGAACCCCTATGGGTGAGGTGAAGATGTCCCCGTACTCCTCCACAACCTTATCCATTTGTTGTTGTCGTGCAGAGGAGCCCTGTCTGGAGGTCGTGGAATTATCTTAAAGTTATTCTTGAGGTGTTTGGATTTGATTTAAGATGGATCTATTGGATAATGCCTTTTATTTCTTCTCCTAATTACTTTATTCTTCTTAACGAAGTTCCTTCAACTCCCTTTAATGCTACCTGGGGTTTAAGACAAGGGGATCCACTTTCTCCCTTCCTTTTCATTATTGCAGTAGAAGGCCTTGGTTGACATATTAGAAGTAAGATCCAAGGAGGTCAACTTAAAGGCCTTAATCTTTGGGGGGCAGGTTTAAAACTTTCGCACCAACAGTTTGCAGATGACATTATGCTCTTCTGTCAAGCCACTCTAAAAGAATCTAAGGAAATTCTATCCATTCTTAAAGATTTCATGGAAGCCTCCGGAACTCTTATCAATAATGACAAATAAAATGTGTTTATATTTAATACTAATATTCTCTCCCAAAGATTCCTATTGCCTACCTTGGGATTCAACATCGGATCCTTCCCTATGAAATATTTAGGAATCCCTCTCAATCTAAATTCTCTTCGGGTCTCTGGGTGGAAATATCTCATTAATCGCATATAAGCTCAACTTCAAAATTGGGCATTTCAGGTGCTTAATGCTCTGAGTCGAGTTGTTATGTTAAGAACAGTCTTACAATCCATTCCCATCTATCAACTCTCTGGATTGGAAACGCCTAAAATCTGTTGTAATGATATGGCTAAGACGTTTAAAAACATCCTATGGCAAGGATCTCAACAAGCCTGTAAATGGGCTCTCCTTTCATGGGATAAGCTTACGAAAATAAAAAGGACCGAAGGCTTGGGGTTAAGAGATCCATATTTGCTAAATCAAGTTATGGGAGCTAATCTCTGGTAAATATGGATACAATGGGGTAGAGATTTGTGGAAAATAATCTCAGAATAGAAGAATGAAATTTCCTTAACTATTGTAAGGAAATTAAAAGTTCAAATGACCCCTAAAGGATCCATTATTTGAAACTTGATAGCACTAAATAGATATCTCATCCGAGAACACAATTTTTGGGAAATTAGAGGAGGCAACATTGCCCAGTTTTGGGAGGAATCATGACAACAACAGGAGAAAATATTCAGTGAAATTGATTTAGGGGAGATTTTCCTATTCACTAACAGGCCGAATACTAAGACAATAGCACAATTTTTGGATGAAGGGACAGAGCTTCAATGGCGAAAATGGAAGCTAAAAGACCAATGGAAGAATGCTCCAGAAACTTGTCAATGGGAAAACTATGTGAAAGAACTTAAATCTAGAAAACTAGCAATAGCAACACGAGAGGATATACTCATATGGGGGTATTGCATGAAATGCATGTTCACAATACAAGAAGGCCATTACATAAAATCAAATAACATTCATAATGTAGTTGTACCACTTTGGAAAAAAAATATGGTCGGAAAAACAATGGCCGAAAATTGAATACTTTTTGTGGCTACTTAGTCATGGAAAGATTCTTACCTAGTATCAGCTGCATAAGAAAGGAATGCATGGCCGACTGACATATACTATGTGTAAGAAGAATGTAGAAACATTGGAACACCTATTGAATAACTTCTTTGTCGCTGAGACCTTGTGAAAAAAACTTTCGTCCCTCTTTCAATAAACAGATAGGGACAACAAGAGCCTCAGGCATACAATTGAAGTCTGGAGAAAAGGAGGGTATAAAAGCCTTGTTCTTAACATAGTGTGGGGACTCTTTATGGGATTTCTCATATGGGTTGCCTGGAAAGAAAGAAATTGGAGAACATTCAGAGATGAGTATCGACAAATTGAAGAGATATGGAAAGTGGTTCTCGAGAATATCAAAGAAACTGTCCTCACCGAGAAATGGCATGAAGATGACTAGAAAGCTAATGGGCATGAGGATAGGATTTTAGCTATGCTTAACTTGAAACCCCAAATGCTCACCCTAGCCTCATGGAAACAAAAACCTTTGGGAAGACATTCGCACGATCCCAAGATTCCTTTGGGAAGCTTGGAATCTCCACCCGATTACACCATAAGAATCCAAAGCCCATAATGCCTCCACATGAAATCAGGTAGGAATCCATAGTGCACTACACTTCCACCTAATAAATTTCATGGGAATCCAAAGTCCACCCAAAGGATCTCCACCTTTGAAAACCAAGAGAATTTCCAGAGTAACCAACATCTCCACTTGTGCAGGAATCAACAAATCACCCTACCTTATTAACGTGGTTGTTTTTACTTTTTGCAATGTTTCCAGACTAGTTGCGAGTGTGCACTAACAATGCTTCCACACACTCTTAATGCATAGTTGTCATCACTACGATGTGATTATTATGTCATTGACTTCCCTTTTCTACGAATAATGCTTGAATGCATCAATCATTGAATGACTCCCCTTGAGAGAGTGTGTGCTCTCATCTCCCAACTGTGTTGACTAGTGTCTACCATTCCACATGACCGAATTTTCCTTTATTTCTCTATTCCCATACAACATCGTCAATTCTTATTACAATGTGGAAATGATGTGGGTGACCAAATTTTCCTTTATTTCTCTATTTCCCATACATCATCATCAATTATGAGTACAACGTGAAAAGGACTTGGGTGGGAATAATTGCAACATTCAATACTTTCCCTACTTCCCCAAGCCATTCTATACTTTCCCTACTTGCCCAAGCCATTCTGAAGGAGCTTCCTCCTAGAGCTATAAATCTTTGTCCTTTCTCACAATCTAGTCATTTCATTTTATCACATTCAATTGCAATTACCTATGAAAATATTTAGATGAGGGAGCAACTAAAAAGTGTTCACACATCCATAAAATCTTTTAATATTTAGGATTAAATAATATTAACAAATATTAAAAAATATTTTAATGCAAAAAAATAACAAAAAGCATTTTAATATCTAAAATGTAGTGCATAAATACAATACATTAATATACATATTATGCATTTTATTTTAATGTTAAATATATATTATTTCCAAAATAAATTATATATGTACTAAATGAATTTGATGATCAATTTCTAACTTGCAATACACACAAATGCATGTATATGAATTTGAACACACAAATACATGTATATGAAGTCAACCATCAAAAGAATGCAAATCCCATAAATTAGAGGTTAACCTAATTAAGAAAATGAGCAACGAGAATAAGTGAGGTTGATGTTCTTAGAAAGAGGCCCATCCCTTTCCGTGCAAGATGTACACAATCCCGTAGGAATAGAAAATCCAATACCAATCTAACCGGTGACCCTTGAGTTTATCGATTCCTCCAAAAAGATGTTGATGCCACTTGTTAAATATGAAGCCTTCTTAATGAAAGAGAAAGTTGAGCTTCTTTTAGTCGTGATTTATACAATGACAATGGAATCGACCATCAAATTTCTTCATAACTGACCACCGCTCGCTTTTACAAATCCCCAAAGAGAATTATGGTGCCTTTTTATTTTATATTACCATAGGAGAATATCAAGATCGAACAATCAATTTGAGGACTTTCACAAAGCAACAAGGCATATTGTAAGGCCCCAAGACTTCATGGGCGCGTTCGGTGGGACGGGCGCGCCGGTTGGGTGTTTGGACGAGTTCGGGCACCGTGCGACGCAACGGGCGGCACGTCGCACCGTTGGAGAGGCACGGGCGCGCACGTAGCGAGGCGAGTCACGAGGGCGAGTTGGAGGAGAAGCGCGTCGAGTTAAACCAACACGGCGTTGGCAAGACGTTTATACCACAACGGGCGCCCCTTGGGCGAGCGAGCCGACGGGCGAGTCGGTGGGTCGGCCGGCGCGTTGGGCGTGACCGACGCCACACTTCGTGGGTGAGCAACCAAACGTGGGGGTCGGCTCGGGTCGGCCGAGCGCCCCACACCCCACGATGCGACGTTTCGTGGGCGGATGAATAAACGGGCGGGTCGGCTCATGGCAAACGAGCGACCACACTTCACTTGGACGTGCATATATATATGATGGCGTGATGGAGAGTGGAGGCATCAAGCGAAAAGTGAAGAACAATCAACGAACAACATCAAGGGAGTTGCACCACGAGTTGCCAACAACTCGTTTGTGGAAGAAACGATGAAGGCACGACAGCGAACGGGCGTTGGTCGAGTCGGGTCGAGCTCATGCACGTCGCACCGCAGGCCGCACCACAGTTCTGGTCGGGTCGGGTCGGGCGCAGCTGCACGACGGTCGGGTCGAGTCGGGTCGGTTCTGGGCGCCGAGTAACGGCAGGGGCCCAGCACTAAAAACGTGATTTCGAGAGCGTCGAGTATCGAATTGAGGTGCCGTAAATTGCAGAAGGTGCGTATTTCCGAAACACATCCAACCATATGGGTGAGGGACGGATTGGACGCACGGTCAGCTCAGAAAATGCTCTGCATTGATTTGGAGCAACGACTGAGTGACCCGAGTGACCAACACTTGGGCAGTTTTGGGGCAGCACTTCTGAAGGTGAACTTGATGATTGTAAATGGTTGTAAAAGTCTGTTGTAAGCCAGTTTGATGATTGGTAAGCCTTAGAGCTTGACCAAAAGGCAAATAGCCTTGCCAAGGAGAAAAAGTGGTTTTTGTTGGATTGGACATTGTAATCATATTTTTATGAAACATAATATCTGGGCGGACTCATTTTAAAAGGGAGTTGCCCCTCCCTTGTATGTATGGGCGTAATTGTGGATTGATATTTATGTTTATGTTTTATTCCGCACATTGAAAGAACATTTGTAATATAACTAGCGAATGTTGCTATAAGCGTAGTCTGGGTACTTGAGTATTTAGAAAAAGAAAAAGTACGGCAGTGCCGCACCTGCCTACAAGACGTGGTTGGAAGACACCCGTGGTGTAGGGGCATGACACATATCAATAGTGGGTAACATGAGTTTCATTAACAGTGATAAAAATCACGTTATAATTGGATTTGACAAGTGTCAACTTTTTTCATTTTATCATGCTTAGGTTGTTGCATGCATGCATAATAATTTGTTTAGTTTTGTTCTCTCTTACCTCTTTAACGAGAATACTAATCACATTCTAGACTCTCGGAAAACTCTCGGGGTGAAAACTCTCGTCCGAGAGTTTTTTAACTTTCAGTCCAGAGTTTGCCCGCGCGGTAAATCTAACTCTAGGCGGGTTAAACTAGTTTTAAATTTCTCGGTCGAGAGTTTGAGAAATTTCTCGTCTGAGAGTTTTTGGTCAACGAAAAACACAGAGAATTATGCAGTTTTCAGGAACCTGCAACTTTGGAGGGGCAGAACACCTACAAAAAAAATAAAATTATATGTCGGACAAAGTACCATTAGATTCATCTCTGAATCTAGTTTCTGATGCTATGAGATTTGTGGAGTTTCATTAAAAATTTCAAATTTTTATTAATTTTTTACTAAACTGTGTCACTGTGGAATTTCATTGTTCGAAAAATTGCACTGAATGAAAATTCAATAACTTTCAAATGAGGACACCAAAAAATTCAAAAAAATCACACTGCACTTCCTCTCCCTGTCTACTTCAAAAGGGTACTCTCATTTTTCTTATTGACGATCACATTGAAAAGAAAATCAAAGGATGATAAAATGTACTGAAACATCACTTTTTTTTGTCTTCGTCCATTTCAAAAAATAATAAAAAATAGTGATTTAATCCGAAAATTATCGAAAAATAGTCTGTGCACTAGTGCAATATATGCAGATTATGATGCTATGGTTTTTTTCCAAAAAATTAATAACCTTCCCTAAAAAGAGTAAAGGATGATAAAGTGACTATTTATGTTTGCCTGAAAATTTCAAGTATATGCAGTTAGTAAACAAGAAATTTACCCCTCTATATGTCAATATTTAAAAAAAAAAAAAATATGGGTATGGAGGTAAGACAATTCTCTACAATTCTTGTTTTTATGTCAAAGCATAGTTTGCAATAAAAATACGAGTTTAGTGGAGTTGAAGTTGAAAATCATAGAAAATTACAATTTTCAACGTCAAAAAAGGGCAAAAAGTGTTTCCCAACTTCAAATTTTCACCCCTCAATTAATACAGTTTAATGCTTCTCGACCTTTGAGGGGATTAATGGAGAAGCTTTCTGATATTTCCTCTGTATTAATTGATTTTCATTAAGTATTAAGCATGTTGGGCAGATTTTGTTTGACTTAAAAACTCTTGAGGCGATTTAGCAATAACTCTGGCTGTCTTTTAGGCAAAATATCACTGACTGAGGCAATAACTCTGCCTTCTTTGATTTCTTTGAGGGTGCAGGTGGCCTTTGGTAGCTGGAGAGGATTCAATTAGCCTCTGATGTGGCAGTGGAGGATTCTCAGACTAATAGATCTCATTTTTTTCCCTAAAACACCTTTAATTTACTTTAGATCTGTGTTTTAGGCCTAATTAGGGTTTTATCTTCTTTTCTGGTCTTCATGTTGTCTTTAACTGTGTGGATTAGGCCTTTGATAATTGAAATTATGCCTTAATCCTTCAAAACTGTGTTTTTTTGTTGTGCAGGCACGCATAGGGTCTTATAATGTTATTAGTGCTCATGAGGCACAGATAAATCATGATGTGAACCCTGTAGAATGATCTCCTTCATGAATAGTGGCCTGAGGGATTGTCATCCCCGACCATTCATTCCTTTTTTTAAACAATGGAAAAACCTTTAAAAACGTGCACAAATAAGCATAAATTATAAAAATCCTGTGTGGATAGGTTTAAACTGCTTTGGAGGTGAGATTTAATCGTGACCATTGGATGAAATCAACCAACGATGAGGATTGCTTGCTAGGGTCAAATTGGGAGGCGGTTGGGTAAACGGTGGTGGAGATTAAATCTGGGCCGTTGATCTAGATTGATCAACGGCTGAGATTGATTGGGGAGTTTATAATGCAGAGGTGGTAATATTATAGCAGAATGGAGGAATTTGCAAAAGAAATGGGAGAAAACCTTTATCGAAAGCGAAAAAGGGCTAAAACGAAGTTTGGATGCGGGATGAATAAGAGCCGTTGATCTAGAATGATCAACGGTTGGGATGAATCGGTAGAGCATTTGGGAGCAGAGGAGATAGGCGATGGTTTGGTGGGGAAAATAAATCAAAACTGTCAATCTTCAAAGATCGACAGTGGAGAAGTATTGGTGAATTTGTTCAGGGAGAAAATGAAGGAGCAAAGACTTGGGGGTTTAACAAAATCTGGGTCGTTAGATTAAAATAACGAACGACGGAGATTTAAATGAAAAAATGTAATGTAATGGGGGAAAGGTGGTTTCGGCTGAAAAAACCGATGGTTTCGCGCAGCTCAAAGCTGGTTTCAGAATTTCTCCAAAAAAATGCGATATGCTTCGCTACTTGACACACGTCCTCAGAAAACCGCCCTCATCACGTAACTTTTTGGTGTTAAACCCCAGATGCAGAAAAAACGTGAAAGGTGATGCTGGCCCTCGAATCAGCGGAGCCAGATTGGATGGTGCGGAAATAATGCGATGAGGAGAGGTGTGCGGGATAGATCTTGACTGTCGGATTTGTAGAAATGGACGGCAGAGATCTGTCGACGGGGGAGAAGGAGAAGGGCGGGGTTTGAAGGCAGGAGCAACGTGGACCGTCCGATCTAAAAAGATCAACGAAGGAGATTGAATCGAAGGTTAGGATGGTGGGGGCTTATGTGATATAAGAGCGGGATGCGATGCAATGCTGGTTGTTGGATTTTATGGAATGGACGGTTAGGATTAAATCGCATCGGAAAATAGGAAAAAGGAAAAAGTGTCGGGGCTTTTGTATTTGCGATATGCGATTAAGCGCTGGCCGTTGGATCAGTTTGAGAGATCAACGGTCAGGATTAAATCACAGAAGACATCGGCGGAAGGCAGAGGGGGGAGTGCGATTGAATCTCAACCGTCGGTTCTTGTGGATTTGATGGCTGAGATTAAATCGGAAGGATCTGCATCGGAGGAAGAAAAGGAAGGATAAGAACAGAGTTGCAATGCGATGTTGCGCTGACCGTCGGATCATAAGGATGATCGACAGCTGAGATTGAATCGGAGGGATCGCATCGGAACTTTGCAAAAGATGAAAAAAGGGAATGACTCATGTGGATTTTGCGATGCGATGAGTCGATGACAGTTGATCAGTTTAGATTGACGATTGATATTTGTTGAAACTTTGAACCGTCAGATTTTATTTAAAACTTAAGGAAAGTCGGGTTTTTATGAAATACAAAGGAGAAACAGGTTTTGACGGGTTCGGAGAGGAGTTTAGGCCCTTTAAGCACCCAGTTGCAGGACTTAAGGTCCTATGAAGTGGAGGGTTATGAAAGTTAAGCCCTCGAGGGCTAAAAAAATTTATAATGAAAAATATTGCTTTTTGGCTTAAAAAACAGAGTTTTGAAGGGAAATTGAGGGTTCCGATAAAGGAAAGAAGACTTTTTAAAACAAATGGAAGGAGACCAAATGATTTTAAAAGGGTCTTGAAGTGAATTTGAAGGTTAAATGAGGCTTAAGGAGGGATTTTATGAAGAAAAAAGGGGATAAAAGTGGAGGTCAATTATGAGTGAAAGGAGGGGTAAAATGAAGGGGAAAATGGGTTTTTAAGTAGTCTTCTTCTTCAGGTCAACAGTAGATTTTTCAGGGTTATGAGGGAAACAACAGTGAAGATTATCTTAAAGGATAAATACCATCACAAGACTTCAAGAATTCACAATTTTGAACATGAATTGTTTCTTGAAGGCTACAAAAAAAAAATTTAGCCACCATTTTGATATGACAAATTTTATAGGTGGCTAACAGAGAGTAAGGGGGAGAAGTGCATATTTATTGGATACAGTGAAGAATCAAAGGCATACCAACTGTATAACCCATCCACCAAGAATTTTGTTATAAGTAGAGATGTCCAATACATTGAGGAAGAATTTTGGGATGGAAGCATTGAGAAAATAGTGAATGTAAAAAGTTGTTTGTCTCATGATGATAATGAGGAAGAGATGGCTGAAATACATCCCTCATTAGCAACACCACCTCCACCAACACAAGGACAGCAAGGGACACCACAAGTAGGTATGAGAACACCCTTGAGAAGTGATGTCAGTGCTTCTCCAAGCACACCACAAGGAGCAGATTTGAGTGCTTCTATAAGCACAAGTTTAACAAGTGAAAGAGGAACCAGATTCAGAAGTTTGAATGAAATTTATGAGAAAGAGGCAGAAAATGAAGGTATGAACTCTTTATTTGCATTGTATTGTCATGTAGATGATCCTATTCATTTTGAAGAAGCAGTGAAAGATAAGAAATGGATAGATGCTATGGATGAAGAGATTAATGCAATAGAGAAAAATAAGACATGGGAACTAGTTGATCCCCCAAAAGGAAAAGAAGTAATTGTAGTAAAATGGATTTATAAAACCAAGAGAAATGTTGAAGGTAAGATTGAAAGGTACAAGGCCAGACTTGTTGTCAAAGACTATAAGAAGCAACAAGGAAGAGATTATGAAGAAACATTTGCACCGGTTGCAAGAATGGAAATAGTAAGAGCAGTGTTGTCCATAGCAGCACAACACAAGTGGAAAGTTTACCAAATGGATGTGAAATCAACATTCCTAAATGGGGTATTGATGGAAGAGGTTTATGTTGAACAACCTCTGGGCTATGAGAAAGAAGGCCAATAGCACAAAGCTTGCAGATTGAAGAAAGCTCTTTATGAGCTGAAACAAGCACCAAGAGCATGGTATAGTAGGATAGATGCCTATCTACTGGAAAATGGGTTTGAAAAATGTGAAGAAGAACCCAAATTATACATCAAGGAGAAATATGGTAAGATGCTGATTGTTGTTTTATATGTTAATGATGTTATATTCATAGGTAATGATTCTTACCTCATTAAGAATTTTAAAATAGTCATGAAGGATAAATTTGAGATGACTGATATGGGATTGCTGAAATACTTCTTAGGAATAGAAGTAGAGCAAAATGAAAATAATTTTTTTATCTCTCAAGATAAATATGTAAATGAAGTTTTGGAAGATTTAACATGCAAGATTGCAAGGAAGCAATTACTCCTACAGTGATGGGATTGAAGTTAAGCAAAGAGGACAACAACAAGGATTTTGATCCAAGTTTGTACAAGAGCATAGTTGGCAGTCTCATGTATTTGACTGCAACTAGGCCGGATATTATGCATGTTGTGATTTTAATTTCCAGATTTATGGAAAGGCCAAAGGAGGCACATTGGCAAGAAGCAAAAGGAATTCTGAGGTATGTGAAAGGAACAAAGAAGTATGGAATTTTATACACCATTTCAGAAAATTTTGAATTGATTGGATATACTGACAGTGATTGGACTGGAAGTATAGATGATAGGAAAATCACCTCTAGATATGTTTTTCATATGGGTTCAGGAGCCATTTCATGGGCTTTTAAGAAACAACCAATTGTGGCTTTATCTACAGCAGAGACAGAGTATGTGGCAGCTACAAAAGCAACATGTCAAGCAGTTTGGATGAGGAGAATGTTGAGAAGTTTTTGTCAAGAACATGTAAAATTCACAACAATTTATTGTGATAATAGCTCAACAATAGCATTGTCAAAGAATTCAGTGTTTCATAAAAGAACGAAACACATTGATGCCAAGTTTCACTACATCAGAGAGCTAGTGAACAATGGAGAAATTGTTTTGCAACATTGCAGAATAGAGGAGCAATTTGCTGATATTTTGACAAAACCATTAGGGCATAAAAGTTTTAATTATTTGAGGAAATGTCTAGGTATGCAAGAAAATATAGCAGGTGAATTTAAGGGGGAGTGTTGAAATGATAAACTCAACTACAACCCTGTGCAGGAGGACATAGCTCATGTTTGATGTGATCTAGAAGGATAGGCGCATCGTTTTTTCGTAGTTCTCCACACCCCACCATAAAATAAATTATGGTTTTTAATGAGCCTACAAGTAAATTTCTTTTAAGGTCGTAGCCATACCTCTGTGCATAATCGTTGGTGATTTACTTCGCTATGGTTTACACCACGTAACCTCGCCATCCCTGCATTCAAACCTGCACACCCACCGCATTAAATCAATACACCAACCGTCACTGCATTTACCCGTCATTTTGATTTGATCTGAATACACCACGTCATAGTGGTGGAACCCATATCCTCCAAAACTGCAACAGCGGGCCAATCAACGCCCTATCGCATAGAAAGGAGCTGACGTGGATCAACCCCAAATGGATGCGATAAAAAATTATAACGCGATTAATTTTTTATTGCACGTTCGGAACTGACGTCACACCAACCAAATTGGGATGCGATAATTTTATCTGAAACAGTTTTGGAATCAGTTTTTGAAATCCGCGATGGAGTTTTAATTAAAGGTTTAAGACTTTATACTTTTAATGTTTTAATGTTTTATTTGTTTTAAAATACACTGCGACATATTGTTTAGTTTTAAAAGGACTTTGGTTTATATATGTTTTAACATATATATTATAAACATAAATGTTTATAATATATATATACGTATTATAGAAAACAACAGTGTGGTAATAAATATAAAGCCGTGAGAAAAATCAAAAGCATGAGGGACTGTGTATTTTTTTAAGCCATTGTGTATTGTAAAAGAGCTCGAAGGCTAAAAGAGAAATTGCACTGTGTGTGTGCATTTTTTAAAAAGACAAAGAGTGAAAATTTAGAGCACTGTATGTGCATTTTATTTTTACTGTGTGTGTCATTTTGGAGACAGAGAGCAACAGGGAACACTGTGTTTTTCAGCAGCGTATGTAATTTTTTTTTGAAAAGCCAGAACATTAGTTCTTACGCATTTGTAATAGTTTTTCAAGCTTAATGAAATAGAAGTTTGTTTTTTATGCATCTCTGTCAAAATTTTTAAATGATTTCTCTATGTTAAGAGGAGAGATTTTTCTTTCTCTCTATGTGTGTGGAATATTTCATAAATTAGAACAATGCATAGATGCACCTAGCCACTCTGGAATCAACTTCTTCTCTTGCTTGCACATTCACCAATTTAAAAATTCTACTATATTTCACTGTAGTGAATGCCCCTTTGGTATTTTTGGATGGTGGTTGTTCTTTTTGTTGAGTGGCTCTCCTCTACCTTGCTTCAACTACAATCCTTGGCTCAATGTTTGGTGAAGCTTGAGGAGTAGTTTGACTAAGCTCTTCATACCGCACAGGTGCATCATAAAACACCGGAGGTTACTAGAGGAGGTTGGCGAGCGGAGGGTTTTGCAGATGTTTTCCTCTCGGTGCGCTTATAATCCCAAATCGCACCGGTGCGCTCTACAAGAGAAAGCACCGGTACGCACAAAACATTGGCAAACCGAACACCGTGCGCTCCATACACACCTGCCCAGTGTGTTGTATTACTGCAGAGCACCGATGCCTCACAACTCTTCTGCGTCGATGCATCATAAAACACCGCGACAAAATAGAAACCGACCAGTGCATTCGTAAGAAACAACACCAATGCGCTTATAGACCCCACGCACCAGAACAGGGTTAAATTAAAAAAAAAAAATTACAGCCAAAAAACGTCATTTTTCACTTTTCTTAGTGCTCCAGAGCTCTTAATCACAGGTGTGCTCTACAAAAGAAAGCACCGGTGCGCACAAAACATTGGCACACCGGACACCATGTGTTCTTTACACACCCGCTTGGTGCGTCGTATTATTGTAGAGCACTGGTTATTCACAACTCTTCCACACCGGTGCATCATAAAACACTGCACCGAAATAGAAATTGAGCAGTGTATTCGTAAGAAACAACACCAGTGCACCTATAAAATCCCGCGCACCGGAACAGGGTTAAATAAAAAAAATTACAGCAAAAAAACCACATTTTTTCACTTTTCTCAGTGCTCGAGAGCTCTCAAGCACCGATGCAATTTATCCTTGTCTAAGCCGCCCTGACATCGATGCTCCCATTGCACCCATTACATGCAATGTTATTGTGCATTGCCCACCTACCAGCTTTCATTTTTCAAAACGGTGGGAAAATTTTCTTTTGCACATTCTACAGCGAATATGCCTCCTCGACAGCGAAATGTACATGTATTTTTCTTGTTTTTTACTTAATTAAGCTTTTTAGCAGTTTAGAATTTCAAATAACCTTAAAATTAACCATTAAAGAAGAAAAAAAATTGTCGCATGGTGTGCACGAGCCATACGACTTGCACTGGTATGCGGTGCTGCCTGTAAAATTTACAGGCCGCACCACAATCGGTGCTAATGGTATCTGCACCGTGTCCGGGGCGATACCGAAAGGCGCCCTGTGTTATTTTAAAATTAAAAAAAAAAAGTGTGGTGCGGTCATTTAGTGGGTCGCACCGTTGACCATGGGAATAGCAACATGGTGCGTTGACAGAAATATCCACCCTGGTGTCTGTCAGCGCACTGAATTCTGCATTCTGACACGGTCAACGGTGCAGCCTGGTAAAATATCGCATCGGTGACTATGTAATTTGTCAGGAAGTCGGTGCGTTGACACAACTATACGCGATGGGGCGTATATTTTAGTCAGCGCACCACTCTTCTAACACCATACATAGTCAACGGTGCTTCGAAAATTTTCAGGTGCATCACATACGGTGCGTTGAATGTCATCTGTGGCACCGCCCCCGATGCGCGAAAAACAAACAATGCACCGGAACCGGTGCATGACTCTTTTTGTGGCGCACAGACTGGTTTTCTTTTTTTTTTCAATAAAAAATATATATGTATATTCCTAAATACATGTCTCATTTAATTAAAAAAATTATTTAATATGTTAATGATTCAGAGAGAAGAGGGAGAACAAAAACAACAACAAGTGGAGCAGTATGACATGGTTTGCCTGTGGGAGGCACGAGAGAGGGAGAGAGAAGCGTACCCTCACCCTATTACAGCAGCTACCCAGGGGATCCTAAGATAGGTAGGCCTCCTCAAGTTCTATGAGGAAGTTACTTCCCTAAAGGCTTATAGTGTGTTTTTGAGACATCTTATCCGCAAGTGGAATGCCCACCGACAAGCTTTCCAGGTTGATTCTAACCAGTGGTACACACTCACTGAGGAGGATATATGTTTCATTACAGGGTTATCGAGGAGAGGGGTGGATTTTCCCTCGTTCCCAGAGGTTCCAACTGGTTGTGTAGCAGGGAGTTAGTTAGTTTACTCCCAGAGATACATTGGAGCATCAATACTGTCTCTTGCAGATTTTCAGGTCGCTGGAAGCCAGTTACATATTGGTGCATTTGGTAGTGAGGAGTTGAAGTGTCTCTCACTTCTCATTTCGACCATTTCAAACAACACTAGTGATGGGCAACACATTAGTTTTTCACTTCTATATTATGTTGATTCTTTAGTATAAGAGCCACAACTTTTCAGGTGGTCTGCCATTTTTTTGCGGCAATTCTGTACAACCTTAGATAGATGTCGTGCTCATGCACAAGGGAGGGTCAACTTCCCTTTTACTTCAGAGTTTTTTTGTTTATTTTTTGAGAGGTTTCTAGAGATGAGGCCTACTTTTGTTCGGCAGCCTCGTAGGCCGATGTTGGAGGCACGGATGCACATGTGGGGGCAGATGATGCCCAAGAGGGGCGAGACTATGTTTCCAACCAGGATATCACATGATGCACTAGACTTACTAGCCAGTGTTGACGGGCTGAATCCCTTCATTATGGTCCCCTGTCCTTATGCTAGATTGGATTGGCAAGGGTGTGCCAACATTCTCTTCACAGATGATGAGCTGCCAAATGATAAAGGTAATATTATTGTTTTATTTAAATTTATTCTAACATGTTATTTAACTTTTTTATTATTAAATTGTGTAATGAAATTGTCTATGTTTTGTATTTGTATTTATTTTGTAGACATTGGCTCTTTTGATGGCGAGGAGATGCTTGCACCACCACATGATTCAGGTGTGGATCCTGATGACGATCAGGGCATGCTAGATTTCGAGGATCATCAGGAGGCCGGTGCAGAGAGACATGCTCCTACTGGTGTGCTAGTACCACATTTTGCTAGGTGCGGTTGACTTGATACTAGGTACAGGACAGGGTTGGGTGACCAACTCAGTGCATTGATTTTTGAGGCAGGCATCAGGCCTGCTCATTACAGAGACATATAAGCCGATGATAGGCTATTACAGATGTGAAGAGGCATGTCGTGTGACATGTACAACCTGATGTGGCATTTCGTAGGTGCTACGATAGCTATTACACAACTGAGGATGATTATTGCACATTATAGGCATTGTCGAGCCACAACACATTCTAGACAGTCCACGAGTAGCGACTCATCATCTCATGATCATTCACCTCGTGCCGTGCCAGATGAGCATGAACCTCCACTAGCATCTAGAAGCAGTCATCATGGAGATGAGGCTGTACCATCGACCATGTCTAGTCAGTAGCCTGCAACATCCATCAGTACTCATGATCATGAGCAAGCTGGACCATCGACCGTCGAGGCTGCACCATTGACTGAGCATGACTCCACTAATACTACTATTGATGTTGTACTACCACCAGCTGATCCATGACATTTATATTACAATTGTATATTTTTAACATTATTCAATTATATATATATGGTCCATGTATTTTATGTTCATGTTGCAGTTGGACTTAATTTACATGTTGGTGATCATCATGATGTGTATATTGTTAGGTCATGTTAGATATGTTCATTTAATATGCAACTTGCAGATAGATGTGTATGTAATAGCATGAGTTATTTGACATGAGATGTATATTTGATGTTTGTGTTGTGATGATGTTAATATATAATGTTAATTGTGTTTTGTTATATGATCATGATCACAATGATGTTAACAATTTTGAATGTGGTTTTTAGTCGAAATGTGACCAAGAACCTCATTAATTGACGCCTGACCTGACTTTTCAATCCTACCAGTCTGACAGAGAGAATTCTAATTCTAATTCTAATTTTATGTAAAATTTTTGTAAAATTTTAATTGTATTACTGTGAAATGATTGTAATTGTAAATGTAACTGTATGTACAGTTAAAATTGTAATTGTAATTCTAATCGTAATTGTATGTGAAATTGTAAAATTGTAATTGTATTTGTAATTGTAATTCTAATTCTAGCTCTAATTCTAATTGTATGTAAAATATTTGTAAAATTTTAATTGTATTAATGTGAAAATTTTAATTGTATGAATGTGAAATGATTTTATTAAAGCATTTAAATTTATAAATAATTGTAAAATAATAAATCTAGAATAATATGAATTTTTGTAACATAATAAAGTTTAGAAAATAATGCAAATAAATTCATGTACTTTAGAATTATCATTATTTTATTATCATCTTATATACTAAAAAAAAGAACTTTATACAGTCTAGTGCGCTTATCATCATAACACGCACCGGTGCATCTTAGTACTAAGACGCATTGGTGCTTCACAATTCTTCTGCACCAGTGTGTCATAAAACATTATGCCAAAACATAAACCTGGATCTTATGAAACCGCACCCGTGCGCCTATAAAACCCCGCGCACCGGAACAGGGTTATTCTTTAAAGTGTAGTATTGGAGCAGCAGAGGGTTTGAATCACGAGCAAGAATTTTTCTGAGGAGATGAGGGTTTGAAAAGATGAGAGTTCGAATTTTGCCTAAGAAGTTTATAGCAGAGAAAATGAGTGATTCAAATAGAAATACGAACAAAGACGCTTACAAGGATGCAGATAGCTACAGAGCTCAACAGAGTACAAAAGGAGAAAAGGAGTACAGGTTGAGACCGACAGAATTCGGTTGAGGCCGACGATAGGGTTAAGAGGTCCCATGATGGAGAAATGGAGAGAGGATTTGATGGAAGAGAAAGATCAATCGAGGCAGTCGATAAAGCCAAGAGGCACCATGAAGGGAAGGATTCTCATTCCCTTAAGGACAGTAGAGAAAGATCAATTGACATTGTTGATCAGGATGGTAGGTCCCATGAAGGGAAAAATTCTCTAGAATGTATTTAAAAGCAGCTGGGAGTATTTTCCGAGATTTGGTTGGCTTACATAAACTTTTACCGACAAAGCTGACGTTGCATAAAATCACATCTTCAGCTTTCAGTTGAACCTGAATGGCATCTCTAACTTGTCGGAGATGTGGTCTTGTGGATGAAACCAGTAAAAATTCTGCTTGTATTATAAATGGAAATCCAGTGACCATTTCTGTGGGAATAAAAGCACAGATACCTGCAGCTACCATATTTCCACTTGCAAATCAGTTTCCCATTTGAAAAGCTAATGTAATAGCTCACTTTGCAATGTGTTTCCTCTGCTCAACCCTATACTCATTTCTACAGGAAACCATTGCCTCCACATGTAATAACTGCATCATCTAGTCGAAAATCGGTCTTCTTCTGCTAACAAATGCATAATGAAGGACGCATTGTCATTGCTCCCAGAACATTCAAGGTCAGTTTCTCATAAAACAGAGACTGTATAAATTTTGTTAAGATCAAGATAGAAAGCACAAAGGAGAAAAAATGAAATTGGATGCTAAGATGGAGGAGGAACTTACAAATGAGCAAGCAAGTCATGGGTCAGCAAGCAGATCATGGGGCACATTTTCTTGTTGTAGGTTATGGAAAGGTTCAAGTTTATTTTTTTGAAAGAAGAAGAGGTGTAGTTTGAAAATAAATGGCCCAAATATTTTCACAACAAAATTTACATTTTCAACATGTCTAAAAACTAAAATATCTCCAACTTCAATAAACTGTTTAGAAACAAAACTTTCCCAACCATTTGTGAAAATTTTCCACATCTTAGCATATCACAAGTTTACATGCCACAATTGCCCACTTGGGCCCTATATTATTGCATATTCACACGCCCCACATCGCATTCTCTCCACATAATCAGTGGGGACCTCCTGCAATAAACAAAATGCATTGGAAGAATAGTTATTTCCATCAAGAATTTATCCAATTCCAATTCTCAATTCTAATTCTAATTCTAATTCTCAAGAATAAACAAAATTATAATTCTCAATTTCTATGGTTGGAGTTCACTAAATTTTGGTGTACACACCTAAAAGTAATTTCGGTGCTTTAACCGCAAATCGGTGCTACTGTACATATAACCGCACCGATGCATTTTAGTTACTGCACACTGGTGTCGCTGTTACAAATGGACGCACCGGTGTGGTGCTATTAAGTGACGTATCGGTGTTGAATAAACGCAAATAAAAAAACACAACTCTATTTTCTTTACGTGAAAAAAAAGGCGGCAAATTAAAAAATGAGCGGAAAAATATTTTCGACAGTCTAATTTCATAAAATAATTCTTTAAATACTAAACATTTTTCATTGTTTCACTATTTTTGCTAAAATTTTCAGCCAAAGATTTGCAGGGGACATACCTGGACCAAGAGAGCACTAGAGCACTATGTAGCAGCGAAATACGTTCGAACAAAAGTATTCAGACAATCAGAAACCAAATCTTTGGTGATTCAAACCCTGTATCATAGAATTTCAAACCAACTCATGATTAAATTTGATTTTTTTTTAAACTTTTTCTGCAGTTTTATCCATTTTTACCTTAAACCCTTCATTTTATTTTTTTTTATTTTTTTATTTTTTTCTGCCCTTTCTTCTCCTTTTTTCTATGATTTTAAAATTAGGGCTTTTAATTTTAGATTGATATTCAACCCACGAGACGACTTGCATAGTCAAATCTCAATCCATTCGGCTCTTGCATGAATTTTTGGAAAAAAATGGATTTTTTTTATCGGTGCGCCCTACGTATCCTAGCACACCGGTGCACTGTATTATACAGTGCACCACACCACGCAAGTACTGTGTAATAAAAAATTTGAAAATATTTTTTTTAAATCAGTGCACCATATCTAAATAGGGCACCGGTGCTCTATGTTATGAGGATATCACCGTACGGTCTCTAACACTATTTGTGCGGTGCGTTTATAAAACTCCCACACACCGTACGGTCTATTATATTGTTTTTGTGGTGCGTTTCTAATACCCCCACGCATAGATATCGGTGCGTACAACATGAAAGGCGCACTGGTTTCTTGAGATTTATTTTTTACCTGAAAAGTTGACAATTTATTTATAAATATATTAATGAATTAGGTGAATGAAAAAATACTATCGATCCAATGAATTTCTTTTTTTAATTTTCATTAATAATATACTTAAAATTATTAGATAACATGTGTCAAACAGTCAATTAATTCACATATGTTTAATGTTCTACAGGGACCAACAACTCAGAAAATGAATTTTGTTATAAGAAAAGAAAAAAAGTAGAACATGCAAATGAATATGAATTGCTCCTTAGCTCATCTGGAGTGGTGCTGGAGGTTAACGAAAGGGGGAAAAACTTTTACAAAATTTTGAAGGATCTAGTGGAATGAATGTATAGACGTTCTTTCTACTTACAATACAAAAACCAATCCAATGATTCCAAGAACCAAATTTTATCTAAATTACAGAAAGGGTTTCCAGATAATTGGTCAATGAGACATGTCAGACTTTTAATAGCAAAAACGTACAACAACAAAAAAGAATGAATGAAAAAATAATATTCCTTTAAATGTTTTTCTATAATTATTTATAAATATCACTTTTGTTATATTTACTTTTCATATATCAATATAAAAATTAAATATTTTATTGTCATGTTACATTTTTAGGAAGATTATGAGAATCTCAAAAAATGAACGAGCTGATATAAAAAATATGCCATTAGGAATGTCCAAAAAGGTGTACAAGGAGATGGTCAAAGAAATGGACAAAATTGCATCGCAAGAGGAGCCATCTCAACAACAACGTGCTTCAAATGTAATATGTAATCATTGAATTTTTTCGATCATTAGATACAATAAATAAACAATTTAGCATTAATATTAATTTTCAAGATTTTTTTTTGCAGAAAAGAAGAGAAAATGGAACCCATTCAACACATAAAACAGGACAACAAGGAAAGAAAATGGTTGATATCTAAGTTTGTGAGTAATTTTTACTTCCTTATAACAACTTAACTAGATTTCATTTTTGTATTTTTTAAGTTGTTTTACAAAAATCATCATTGAATGTCTTCAAATAGGTGCTAATATACAAAGAAGAACCATTAGACGAATTGATTGAAATTGGGTTAAATATGGGTTGTGAGTATATGTTGGCATATCAGAAATTAATTATGGAATTTGTAAGCATTTATCGATCTTGTTTTACTTAGCTCTATCTATAATTAACAGAACAAAAAAATATTTTATATTAAATATATGATTTGTTATGGGGTATAAAAATTGCAGGAAAAAAAGTATGGAACTGCGCCAACAGATGAAATTTTTAAAGATGGCATGGTACATGGTTCTGAAAAAATGTGTGTAGTTTACGAGTCAATTGTTGCTATGGTACGTCATTTTTCTTTTCGATTTACATTGATGTATATTATTTAATATTGCAATTTTCATTATTCTCACCAATGTATATACACTCATTTCAGTTTATTTTTATGCTTGTAGATGGAAGGTGAAGAAGAAGAAAACAATCAACGCCGTGAACAAACCCAAGTCATGGAAGTAGCTCTAGTAGTGACAGCAGTTTAAGCGAAGAATAATGATCACTATGTTTGGATATCAAAGCAAAGCGTTGTATATTTTGAAATATGTCTGTGAAATCAGACATTTTGTTTTATGTAATGGACATAGTGTCCCAATTGAAAGACAAAGGGATACCAATAACTATCCCATTTTTTATAACAAAGACTATCTTATTCATATATATATATATATATGTATTATAAAATATGTTTTAATTTATTCTAATGTGTTCTCCATTGTCGCTATTGCGTTCTCCATTGTCATTCTCAATTGCACTAATAAAAATTTAATTCATATGAATATTGTTATAAGATATATATGTGTCGACTTTTGATGAATAATGAATATTAAAAAACCACAATAATTATGATATCATATAACAAATTAACCCAAACATCACATTCAAATGCATTAATAAAAATTTAATTAATATGAATATTGTTATAAGATGTGTCGACATTTAATGAATAATGAATTTAGAAAAATCACAATAATTGCACTGTCACATGTAGATGTTTCTAAAAAATACAAAATAAACACCGGTGTGTGTCAAGTACTATACATCGGTGCTTTTGTATGTTGAAGTGCACCAGTGCATTGCTACGACCTATGGGCACCGCACAAATACCAAAACCAATTAAAAATCTTGGCGCGATTGTGCGATACTGCGCACCAGTGCTTTTATGTGAGACTACACACCGGTGAATTTGTATGACGTATGGGCACTGTACAAATACCAATACCAATTATAAATATCGGTCCGTTTGTCTGATACGGTGCACCAGTGCGTTTTTATAAGTGTATGTACCAGTGTGTTGAGACGACCTATGGGCACCGCACAAATCTCAAGACCAATTGGTACGGTCCAGTGCGTTGTATCACCAACACTATGCCCGGTGTTGTTTTATACCTTGACGGCTCGGTGCAAGAACCTTCAACTGCCCCAGGGCCACTGTCTAGATGACACACACTGGTGCATTAAAACCTTAGTAGCGCACTGATAAAAAAAAAACATCCGTAATAACCTCTGGCCGCCTAGTGTTTTAGTTGTGTTGAATTTCCATTAAAAGCTCTGCCAAAACCTCTGTAAGCATAACGGATGTTGTAGCAAATGTTTTTTTGACAATTTTGGCCAATTTTATAACACTAAAAACCTCCTTTATAACCTCCGCTAGAGGGTCTTTTCCTTGTAGTTTTCTTAAGGCAATCCTTTCATGGCCCCATCTGGTGTACTCTCTATGGAGCTGACTCTTAATCCATTGATCACCTCTTCCTCCATTACCCCTCCACCTGTGCTTTCTGGACATATACCCTCTCTGCCATTCACATCAACATGCATTGGGATGGCCTAAATGTTTCTGAGGCTTGGAAATCCCAGTGGAATGTTGCTCCCCCACTCAAGGCCCGTAACCTACCTCTCCTAATTCGTTGGGGCATTTGGCTTCTCTGGAATAAATCCATGTTCAAAGACTCAGCCCCTAATTGGATCCTCACCTCCTCCCACATCATTTCTATTTACAACAACATCCCCAAAGATGATCCTCCCCGCCCTCTGAGAACTCTTGTACCTGAAGTTATTGACCAGAAACTCCCATGGGCTTAATTTGATGGATCTGCTCAACAAATTGGATGTGGTGGGGGGGTTATCCTTTACCTCAATGAACACCACTTTTTCAAAATTAAAATGGCACTGGAACATGGCACAAATAATTTTGTTGAGCTCATCTCTCTAAGACATCTCCTTAATTTTGCATTGGAAAAAAGGATGACAACACATTTAGATATTTGGTGACTCCAAAATTATTATCAATTGGTTCAACCAGACTTCGGTCTGTCATGTTCACACACTTTAGAGCGGTTTGGAGGATTCTTGGCAATTGAAAGCACATTTTGATACTATCTCTTGTCACCACATTTTCAGGGAGCGGAATCACATTTCCGATTCACTATCAAAGAAGGTCACACACCAACCTAGGTGGCAATGGCTGATTGAAGAGTAGATGGGACAATACTACTACAACTATTATCACCGGCCATACATTAATCATTAGCTAGGAGGGGGCAACGACCCCTTATTTTGTTTATATATGCCTATTTACAGATTTCAGCTTTCAGTTTTATTTATATTTGAATAGAAATGTATATATATCAACAACTTTTGTACATGAACTATCATTATCAAAATTCTCAATTGAAATCTCCTTTTTAGACAATTTTTTAACTTGTAACCACAGTCATAATTTTAATACATATACTATTAAACATCTACAACATGTAATTTTCTCAAAATAATGAAAATTACAATTTTTCATGAGGAAAAAAATCAACAACATTCTACCCAAAAACTCTCATGTCATCTCCATCTTCTAGCCCTCAACTCTCATGTCATCTCCATCTTCTAGCCCTCTTATCCTTTCCATATGCTATTCATCTCAAATTGGTTGTGATGGTTTTAACGGACTAACATATTATAGAAAGCTATTAATCTCAGATCGGTTGTGATAGTTTTAATGGACTAACAAATTATATATAGAGAATAATTAAGTATGCTTCAAAATATATATATATATATATACACACACGCTTTAAAATTAAATAGACAATTTAATAAGGATTCTTTCGCAATTAGGCATTATAGCCTGGTAAGAAGGTGCATATCATAGATTTCGAAATTCGAGAGAAGGTACATGACTAGAGGTATTGCAGAGGTATCTTACCCACTGCAGATATCTTGACAAATCGCTGTGTATTGGAAAAGTGGACGTGTCTTGCATACTCACATTTATATGGCTAACGAAATATTTGAGAGAGCGTGGTATGGGATAAAAATAGTTTAGACTGTGAAAAAAAAAAAAAAAAATTATATAATTTTGAGAAAATTTGGTGTTTTTATTTTTATTTTAAATTTTAATAATTATAATAATTAAGTTTCAAGATTTTGAATGGTTCCAAGATTTTGATACTTTTTAAACATCCATAATTGAATTTATTAACAAAGTCTGCCAACAATTTGCTTATAAAATCATATTGATATGAGTTTGGAATTAGCTTTCATACCACCAAACCAAAGTTCATATTTTAAACTATTGAATGCTATAGAATGCAAAGCTTGAATCCACAAACCGCTATTGATTTTAATTAATTATCTAGCATGCTAACCTTTTCATTTACAATTGGAAACATAAATTTTGATCTCACCCTAAGCAGGGCCAAAACAACATCATCATGATTCAACTATCAATTTAAACGATATTTGAAAAATAATAACCCTAATGATTATTTTTTAATAATGAATTATCATAATGAACTATTAAAACAAAAATCACACTTTTCCAAAATAGCAAAACCATAATATGTTTCCAATCAAATGCATTGGGTAATTTGTAGCGTCGCAGCTGATGGGATTAATATATATAATTTATGTACATTGGGAATAGATAAAGAGTACTTCTAGTTTCTATAGTATTTTATTTCACTTTTGAAAATTGATGGTTTTTAAAAAATGGGAGCTGTGAATGTACGGGAGGAGGATTACTCACAGTTGTACGACGAACTACCAGGCTATTTGATTGAAGAAATATTGGCATGGTTGCCAGCAGAATACCTGTGTAGATTTGCTACTGTCTGCAAACAATGGAATGCACTATTTTCATCAACCAGTTTTGCTAGGAGACAATGGGCAGAGGCGCCCCCAAACAAAAATCCATGGATTCTTGTGAGAGCCCCTGTGGGGACCAATCAAGATTGGTGGGCATACTCCTCTTTCACACGAAGTTGGAAGAAGTATCGTTTATCACTTGGAGCGCCTCCCAATTCCAGTTTGATATTTTCTTCGTTTCCTTATGTGGTATCAGGTGCAGGCCTCTTCTTGATTCAATTCAGGTCTCCCGACTCCATCTATGTCTGCAATCCTCTCACAGCAAAATACTTCACGCTTCCACCAATGATAGAAAATTCTTTGATATTACGGGAGATGGGAGTTGTTGAAGAAGGGGAAGACGGGTACAAAGTGTTGGTTGTGCGTCACTCTAATCTTCATCAGCAGAATATAGTGGAAATATATAACTCCATGGACAAGGCTTGGACTATGGCGGGAATCCTGCCGAGGAATTTAGTGGCATTTGAACAAATGCAACTGCTCAGTCCTGGAACGGTATTTTCCGGAGGTTATTTCTATTGTTTAATGGTGGCCATCGTCGATGAGGTGTTGAATTTACTTTCAGCGTTGCTCAGTACAGGAGGCAGCCACCTTCCAATTCTGGTTGCAGAACGCTGTGTAAGCCGCCTACCATCTTTGTTTGCAGAACTGTGCAGCTGAAGCCACTTACCATTTTGAATGTCCAGTCAACCTCAGCGCTGCATTCTGAAACGGAGGAATTTAATGTGCGAACACGGATTTGAAATTTCAATGAAGCAGATTGAAAGAAAATCCCGCATCACACTTTTTGCCGTACAAGTTGCTGAAAATCGGACCCGGGGAAATTTATGAAGCAGATTTAATAAAAATCCCGCATCACAATCTTGCTGACATCAGCAATCACCTTTTGGCACGCGGAATTTTTATGAAAAAGGGTTAATTCTTGGTTGGCGTCCGGTTCGACACAAAGTCAAAGTCGTTTTTAATGTTTGTTTAAAAATGTGCTGTGCGTACAAGTCCACATATTGTTATATGCATATATATGTGTTGCATATATACATATGAACGTTTCAAGAGAAAAGGCCGTGGGCCATAGTAGCTTTTTATTTTAGTTTTTTTATTTTAAAGTTTTTTAAAATAGTTTATTTTAAATGTTTTTTTTTATATATTGTAAAAGTGCTGAGTTATAAAATGAAGATGAAAAGGGCCTGCGTGCCATGTATTCAAAGTGTTTTTTTTCACACAGCAGTGTAAAAGAAATATAGCACAGCAGTGCTGAGTTTAGGTGTGTAAGTTTTATTTTTACACACAGCAGTGTAAAAAATTTGAAGTGCACAGCAGTGCTTTCATTTTTGGTGAGACAGAGTATTTTTCCAGAGTGAAATTTTAGAGAGTGACTCGTGTTTTGCACTGTGTTTTGAAGCAGTCAAAGTTTTTTTTTGTATTCCCTCAAGCAGAGGTGATTTTGTAACCAAGTTTTTGAAGTTAAATGAAATAGTTTCTACAGTGAAAACTCTGTCTCCAGTGAAGAATTTTTTTTATATTTTCTCTGTGTTCAAGAGGGAGAATTTATTCTCCATTGTTGTTCTGGAATTTTAAATATTCCAACATGGTATCGGAGCTAGTCCAGGCTCTTTGAAGATCAAAGAAGCTGAAGGAAAGGAGTTCTTAGTTGCAGCAGCTTCTCCAGCAGTGTGAAGACTCAGCCAAAGAATCCAAAGGTATTTCTCTATACAGATTTTTTGTTACTGTTGCAGATCAGTCAGTTATTTGAATACACAGTCAAGTGTTTTTAAATCATAAGTTAAGAGTGCAAAATGGCTGGAGCCAGCACTGGTATGGGTATGGGAAATGTCCATCTCCCAATGTTTAATGGGAAAAATTATGACTACTGGTCAATAACTATGAGAGCTCTATTTGTCTCCCAAGACTTATGGGAATTTGTTGAGGATGGCTTTGAAGAGCCAGCAAATGAAGAAGAGTTTGAAGATTTAACTCAGGCAGAAAGAGAGTTGCTTAAGAGCAATAGGAAGAAAGACTCCAAGGCTCTCTTCTTATTGTATCAAGCAGTGCATGAGAGTGTGTTTCCAAGGATAGCAGCAGCCAAGAGATCCAGAGAAGCATGGGAAACTCTCAAGACAGCCTATCAAGGCATGGAAAAAGTGAAGACAGCAAAACTTCAGTTGCTGAAGAGAGACTTTGAGACTCTCTGTATGAAAGAGTCAGATACTATTGACTCATTCTTCACTCATGTGATTGGAATGGTCACACAAATAAGATCTCATGGAGAGACTCTTGAAGAGAAGAGGATTGTGGAAAAACTCTTGAGGAGTCTACCCTCAAGATTCGATGTGATTGTCACCACCATAGAGGAGACTAAGGATCTCACAAAGTTCACAATGGATGAGCTACATGCATCACTGATGACTCATGAGCAGAGATTGGGTAGAAGTGAAAACTCATCTCTGGAACATGCCTTTAAGACCCAGATGTCTTTTGGAAGAGGAAGAGGGCAAGGCAGAGGAAACAAAAGAGGAAGAGGCAGAAGCCAAAACAGAGGTGGAAGGAACAGTCCAGCAAATGCTCAAGGAAGAGGCAGCAATCCAAATCAGCATCAAGACCAAGGCAGCAGCCAGCAGAGTGGTCAGCAGAATGCTCAAGGACAGAGGTATGATAAGTCCAATGTCCAATGTCACTATTGTAAAAAATATGGTCATTATGCTAATGAATGTAGAAAGAAGCAGCATGATATGGGAAATAGAACTAGTGCAAATTTCACTAGAGAAAATATCAGCCAAGATAATTTGTTTTTGGCTTGCAATATGGCTGAAGAAAAGAATGAGGATTTATGGTTTCTAGACTCCGGTTGCAGTAACCATATGACAGGGAACTTAGCCATGTTTTCTATGCTAGATGAGAGTGTGAAGTCACAAGTCACACTAGGGACTGATAGTAAAGTTTCTGTTATGGGAAAAGGGAATGTAAATGTTCTAACAAGGAAAGGTGCAAAGAAATCCATAGCAGATGTCTATTATGTTCCAGGAATGAAGTGTAACCTCTTAAGTATTGGACAGCTTGTTCAAAAGGGGTACAATGTATTTTTTGAGGATGATGTTTGTACCATCATGGACAAACCACCCAACAAACAATGTATTGCTGAAGTGAAGATGACAAGGAACAGAATGTTCCCTCTTAGAATGAGAGCAGATCTGAAAAATGAAGAAAAGATAGCAGCAGTGGCAAAAGAGGCTATCCAAAGCGAACCAAAAGATGAAAATTGGTTATGGCACTTGAGATTTGGACATCTCAACTTTGGAGGTCTTAATTTGTTGAATAGAAAAGGAATGGTAAGAGGTTTACCATTGATAGAGAAGCCGGACAGCCTTTGTGAAGGTTGTATTCTTGGGAAACAACACAGAGAAAGTTTTCCTTCCGGAAAAAGCATAAGGGCAAAGGCACCCTTAGAGATTGTCCACTCAGATTTGTGTGGACCGATGCAAACTCCATCGCTTGCTAGCAGCCACTACATGTTAACATTCATAGATGATTTTACAAGAAAACTTGGGTTTACTTTTTGAAAAACAAAAGTGAAGTGTTTGAAAAATTCTGCAATTTCAAAGCACTTGTGGAAAACCAGAGTGGGTTGCACATCAAAGTTCTAAGGACTGATAGAGGAGGTGAGTACATCTCTAAAGATTTTCTACGTTTTTGTAGAGAAAATGGTATTCAAAAGCAGTTTACAACTAGATATACTCCGCAGCAAAATGGAGTAGCCGAAAGGAAGAATAGAACCATAATGGACATGGTGAGGAGTATGTTAAAGGCAAAGCATTTTCCTAATGATTATTGGGCTGAAGCTGTACATTGTGCAGCATACATTTTGAATAGGTGCCCTACAAAAGTAGTGATGAACAAAGTGCCGGAAGAGGCATGGAGTGGCACAAAGCAAAGTGTCACACATATGAAGGTTTTTGGATGTGTGGCTTATGCACACATACCGGATCAGCTAAGGAAGAAGTTGGACAGCAAGGGGGATAAATGTATTTTCATTGGATACAGTGAGGAATCCAAGGCCTACAGGTTATACAACCCATCCACCAAGAAGTTTATTGTGAGCAGAGATGTTCAGTTTATTGAGGAGGAAGCTTGGGATGGAAGCATAGAGAAAACAATGAATGTTAAACATTGTTTATCTCATGATGAAGATGATGATGAATTGGCTGAAATACATCCCCAAACAACAGCACCAACACAAGAGCAGCAAGAGACACCCTTGAGGAGAAATGAGAGTTCTTCTCCAAGCACACCACAAGGAGGAAATTCAAGTGCTTCTTCAAGCATTTGTACATCAAGTGAAAGAGGTAAGAAGTTCAGAAATTTAAATGACATTTATGCACAAGAGGCAGCAAATGAAGGTATCAATTCTTTGTTTGCTTTATATTGTCATGTTGATGACCCTGTTCATTTCGAAGAAGCTATTAAGGAAAAGAAATGGATAGAAGCTATGGATGAAGAGATTAATGCCATAGAAAGAAACAAGACATGGGATTTGGTTGAACTCCCAAAAGGTAAAGATGTCATTGGAGTTAAATGGGTCTACAAGACCAAGAGTAATGCTGAAGGAAAAATAGAAAGACACAAGGCAAGGCTTGTTGTCAAAGGGTATAAGCAAAAGCATGGGATAGATTATGAGGAAACTTTTGCACCGGTTGCTAGAATGGAAACTGTGAGAGCAGTGCTGTCCATAGCAGCACAAAACAAGTGGAAAGTTTACCAAATGGATGTGAAGTCAACATTCCTAAATGGAGTGTTAATGGAAGAGGTTTACATTGAACAACCTCTAGGCTATGAGAAGAAAGGCCAAGAGCACAAAGTGTGCAAATTGAAGAAAGCTCTTTATGGGCTGAAGCAAGCACCAAGAGCATGGTACAGTAGGATAGATTCCTATCTACTGGAAAATGGATTTGAAAAATGTGAGGGAGAACCCACCCTCTACATCAAAGAAAAAGATTGTAAAATGTTGATTGTAGTTTTATATGTTGATGATGTTATTTTCACAGGTAATGATAATTACCTTATTGAAAATTTTAAAACAGTCATGAAAGAAGAATTTGAAATGACTAACATGGGTTTGTTGAAATACTTCTTAGGAATAGAAGTAGAACAAGATGAAAATGGGATTTTTATCTCACAAGCAAAATATGTTAATGAAGTGCTTGAAAGATTTAATATGCAGAAGAGCAAAGCAGCGATCACTCCCACAGTGATGGGATTAAAACTCAGCAGAGAGGACAGCAGCAAGGATTTTGATCCTAGCTTGTATAAGAGCATAGTTGGCAGCCTCATGTATTTGACTGCAACTAGGCCCGACATAATGCATGCTGTTAGCTTAATTTCCATATTTATGGAGAAGCCAAAGGATGCACATTGGCAGGCAGCAAAGAGAATTTTGAGGTATGTTAAAGGTACAAAAAGATTTGGTATTTTATATACTACTTCAGAAAATTCAGATTTAGTTGGATACACTGACAGTGATTGGGCTGGAAGTGTAGATGATCGGAAGAGCACTTCCGGTTATGTTTTTCACATGGGTTCAGGAGCAATTTCATGGGCTTCTAAAAACCAACCCATTGTAGCATTGTCTACAGCAGAGGCAGAATATGTGGCAGCCACAGCAGCAGCTTGTCAAGCAATTTGGATGAGGAGGATGTTAAGAAGTTTGTGCCAAGAGCAAGTAAAAGGAACAGTGATTTATTGTGACAATAGCTCAGCTATTGCATTATCAAAGAATTCTGTGTTTCATAAGAGAACGAAACACATTGACACAAAGTTTCATTACATCAGAGAATTGGTAAACAATGGTGAAATTGTTTTGGAACACTGCAGAACTCAGGAGCAGTTTGCAGACATTCTGACCAAGCCATTGGGGCAGAAGAGTTTTGAGTTTTTGAGGAAATGTTCAAAAGGATCGTGATGGGTCCCAAGAAATGAAAGTAAGGGGAGTAAGGATGATTGTGTTACACAGATGTGAAGTGCCCACCTTCCACTCTCGTTGCGTAACGTTTATGTAAGCCTACCATCTTTTGTTTAACCGTGCAAATGGGGCCACTTACCATTTCAATGCAAATAACCTCGCTGCATTCTGAAACGGAGGAATTTAATGTGGGAACACGGATTTGAAATTTCAATGAAGCAGATTGAAAGAAAATCCCGCATCACACTTTTTCCGTACAGGATCGCCAAAAATCGGACCCGGGGAAATTTATGAAGCGGATTTAATAAAAATCCTGCATCACAATCTTGCTGACATCAGCAATCACCTTTTGGCACGCGGAATTTTTATGAAAAAGGGTTAATTCTTGGTTGGCGTCCGGTTCGACACAAAGTCAAAGTCGTTTTTAATGTTTGTTTAAAAATGTGCTGTGCGTACAAGTCCACATATTGTTATATGCATATATATGTGTTGCATATATACATATGAACGTTTCAAGAGAAAAGGCCGTGGGCCATAGTAGCTTTTTATTTTAGTTTTTTTATTTTAAAGTTTTTTAAAATAGTTTATTTTAAATGTTTTTTTTTATATATTGTAAAAGTGCTGAGTTATAAAATGAAGATGAAAAGGGCCTGCGTGCCATGTATTCAAAGTGTTTTTTTTCACACAGCAGTGTAAAAGAAATATAGCACAGCAGTGCTGAGTTTAGGTGTGTAAGTTTTATTTTTACACACAGCAGTGTAAAAAATTTGAAGTGCACAGCAGTGCTTTCATTTTTGGTGAGACAGAGTATTTTTCCAGAGTGAAATTTTAGAGAGTGTGAGGTGTTTTGAACTGTGTTTTGAAGCAGTCAAAGTTTTTGTATTCCCTCAGGCAGAGGTGATTTTGTAACCAAGTTTTTTTTGAAGTTCAATGAAATAGTGTTTACAGGAAAAACTCTGTCTACAGTGAAGAATTTTTCTTTATATTTTCTCTGTGTTGAAGAGGGAGAATTCCATTCTCCATTGCTGTTCTGGAATGTTAAAAATTCCAACATGAGGATGATGAGGATGGCGATGACTACGTTTTAACCCCGGGCATTATGGGTTTCAACATGGTAGATGGGACGTCCATATTTGTGGAATTACCTGAATCACAATACGAAGGCGCTAATCAATTCAATTATAGGTTAGTCAACTTGTTAGTTAGCTGCGGGTCGCGAATTCTATTCGTGCAGGGGACGCCAATCCAAACACATAAAGAAGAAGAGATGATTATATGGGAGTTCAATAAGGACGCGGATACAAACTGGAAAGAGATTTCCAGAATGCCTCGAACAGTGAATCCGTTTTTTAACATGAATAATCGGAGAGATAGATCGTTTGGGTGTGTTGCAGTGGGGGATTGCCTTTATTTCAAAAAGTACACCGAGATGGAGGCGGTAGTTTACAACTTCACCTACAATTCATGGACATTCCTTCCAAACTGTCCAGTAGGTGCAGTTCCTTTCATTGCCCTCACACCAAGGCCCGATATGAAGGTGGAGTGAAATGCCATGAATTTGTTAACTACTGCTTTCTGAATTAACATTTCCAGGGAATCTACAAACAAGATGGGTCTTTTTGTTACCAAAAAACAAAAACAATATTTTGTTAAGGAAAAAAATATAAGATGTTATTTTTTTTAAAAACAAGATGTGTTTTTATATGAAGAATTTGGTTATGTGATCCATAAATTATGTATCAATTTTTTTTGAAAATCATATTCAAGTAAATTGTGTGAGTTTTGAATCAGCTAATGTGATTTATCATCAGATAAGATGAGAAATCTGATCTAATAACCAGCTTAAATAGATAATAATTCTTCAACTAATTAAATAATAAAAAATACAAAAAAAAAATCAAATAACAATCATCATCATCATTATTATTAATTCAATTT
Organism: Pinus albicaulis; assembly: GCA_034641835.2. Lineage (NCBI taxonomy): Eukaryota > Viridiplantae > Streptophyta > Pinopsida > Pinales > Pinaceae > Pinus > Pinus albicaulis. The sequence continues at coordinate 657,114,820 of CM076575.1, read as the reverse complement.
ATTATATTTAAATCCTAAAAAAATAATAATCAATAAATCAATAATAATATTAAAAATAAAAATGGTTAAAAATAAATAAATAAAATATATATCATTTGAATATAATTTAATATATATAGAAAAATATAAATATAAACTTAAAAGTTAAATAAATAAATAAATTAATTAATTAAATAACTAAATAAAATATAAATAAATGAAAAATGATAATAAAAATAAATACTAATAATAATAATGATAATTAAATAAATAAAATAAATAATGAATCTCTAAATAATAAAGAATAAATAAATAAATAGATAAAAAAAATTAAAAAAAAATCAAATAAACAAAAAGGAAAAAAAAAAATAGGGAACAAGAGGAGATTTAGAAATTCAATAACTAAGAATGAAAGGCAGAGCATGCTGAAAGGACTAAAGCATCAAATTTTCATTGAAGATACTAAGGTTATTGTGAGGGTGGACCATTTCCACCATCGAAGTTGAGAGAGGCCTTAGAAATCGAAAACAGGTCGGTCAATCTTAACAGGATGATGGGTGGAGTGTGTTGTCGCACAGATTGTCCAGGCACCGCGACAATGGCTCAGATTGGGGGTTGTCACCTTGATCCCCAATCCCTCTATTTAAGCTGTCTCTTTGCAAGCTAAGGAAGGTAGATCCTATTAGAAATAAAAAGGAAAAATCTAGGAGACACAGTTAAAACACCAAATATTTGATAAAATTAATGGGATTCTAGAGATCTAAATTAGATTTCACGTTTAAGACCAGTGCCTTATGGAGTCAAACAAGATCCCGTTATGCAAATTATAAACAAGCAAATGATGATTAACTGATGCGTATTAAAACACGATTGATCACAATGATATTTAAAAAGCACCACAACCATGAAGCAATAAGATGAAAATGCTAGAATTTAAGATGTTTTAATTAATTTCACTTCAGCAAATCCCAAATTTTTTGTATAGTCACACTTAGGATAAAATCTTAAAAGCTTATTTGACTATAAAAGATATTTTTGAGAATTTTATAATTTTTTATTATTTTTTGTTTTATTTGTCATGAAATCAAAACTTAAAAAATTTGAAAAATTAAGATTAAACAAACTCTAAGAACAAAAATTTAAAATATTTTTGAAATTTTATATTTTTTTATTTTAAAACAAAAATTAAACTAATTCTAAAGAAAAACTAAAATTAAAATCTAACTTAAAAAAAAGAAATCTAACTAAACTAAAGCTAAAAGTTAGAATCTAAAAATTAAACAAAAACTAAAAACACAAATTAAAATTTAAACTAAGTTAGAATTAAACTAAATCTAAATTAAACTAAATTAAAAACTAAAATAAAAAATTTAAATCTAACTAATAAAACTAAATCGAAATCTATTAAAAAAAAACCAACTAAACTAAAACTAAAATCTAATACTATTAAAACTTTACAAGAAAATAAAAAAATCAAACACATATGCAATTTAATTATTCAATGCCTCTATGGTGTGTTCGTTGCTTTGTGTTTGTAGGTGGTCGATGGCAGCAAGGAGTAAAGAAATGGACACAAAGGAAGATCGAGGATGGGGATGAACCCTGCAGAAAACTCGACGGAAGACGGAGGAGAGAAAAAGTTGGATAAGGGTTAAGTGAGCAGAGAAAGGATGGCGTGACAGAAGGACACGTGGGCAGAGAGCAAGGGATGATTTGCAGAAGGCTTGATGAAAGGATAAGAGACAAGGTGGAGCAATGACTTGTTGAAGAGCAGAAAGATGCGATCTTGTTCAGCGCTTGGAGGAGGAGAGCATAGAATGAGGGCATGACAAAGTGGGTAATTCGAGGGAAGGCAGACAGGACGGTGGAGATGGGTAGCAAGGTTTCAGACGGCAGAGAAATCCAGGGTTAATGAAGGTCGATTTGCAAGAAAACGTATGCAGAGAAAACTGATGGACGAAAAATTAAAGAGGAACAATAGCTAGGGTGAGGGCAGTCGTGGGCAGAGATGAATTTCGATTGGAGAGCAGCGTGGAAATTGGAAGCAACTCAAATGGAAATCAATGGAAAAGATTTGGGTTGGACGCTGGACAAAGACAGTGTTTTGTTTTGTAGTGAGGACAGAATGATTTCGATGCACCCAGTACCCATAAAATTTACCCAACAAACTTAGAATTTAAAAAATTTTCCGTCAAAATCTGGTTTGATATACTTATTCAATCAAATGATGCCAAATATTGCCCATGGTATCAGTTTGAGGCCATATCTGGCCTTTGGAGGCTAGATCTGCCTCAGATCTTTAAAAAAAAATTCGATTTAAACCCACAACCTGCAAGAAATCAGCCAGATCTGAAGATATACACACCAAGAAAATGATTAAACCCTTACAGTCTTAAAAAATTTACAAATTTACAAACTAGTTTATAGATTTAAAACCCTCATGGCCAGATTTGAATCCATTTAGCACAGTTTTCAGAGATTTAAAATTTTTAGGAGAGGCACAAGCCTTAGAAAACCCTGCAAAACCACCAATTTCGTAAGATAGACTTGGAATTTAACAAATAATGAGATTTTCAGATTTATATTTATTGAGAGTCAGCTGGTCCAACCGAAGACTTCCCTAGACGCTCAATCTTTAAAAAAAAAATTCCTTGCACACTTATATCTGAACCTTAGATTGATAGAGATTTAAGAAAAAAACATGAGATCCTTTAGAAAAATCAAAATGTCATTTTATGAATTCAGAAAACTGCACAAGATACCTGTATGCAGATTAATCCATGAAGGCCATCAACCATAAAATGAAAAAACAAAGTAGCAGAGTTTAGAGACAATTCACCACATAGATCCGAGAAGGAACATCAAAATTTGTAACCCCAAAGTCTTTATGCTTTATTCCTCAAAAATTTACAAGAGCTTCTAAGAACAAGTGCACGATCCTGAGATCGGATGACTCAATACTGACAAAGACCTCTAAATTTATAGGACAAGATCTCTAATGGCTAGTTTGGATGATCCTCGTCAAAATAATCTCAACCGTCCAAAAGATTTAATTATCTTTTAATCCGGAGCGTTGAAATTAAAATTTTGGGGAAAAAACGAATTTATCATTTAATTCAATTTTAATTAACTCAAAAATATTATTTTTGAGTTAATTACCCTAAAATTTTGACTTTGACTTAACCACCAAGGCCCAAAGGTCCAAAATTTCTTAAAATTCTCAATATTCCCTTGGCCTGGGGCTTTCAAAATCATTTTCCAAGGACCCACAAATTTTTCCTTTAAAGATTTAATCCTAACTTAGGACCCTAAATTAATTAAATTTCTGGTTTAAGATTTTATTAATTAATTGACCAGAAAATTTAATTAATTGACCAAGAGGGGATTATAATTATTTTTCCAACCCTCTTTTACATGAGATAATACATTTACATACATGAAGGGGGAATACCCATTCGTATAGACCCTCAAATAAATACCCAATTCTGTGACTCAAAACATGATCTAGTAGACCAAGTAGCTCAAACTACTTTTACAAGGACTCGATAGAAAACACTAGGACTCACTTATCATGCTGATGATAAAATCCACCCTAACATTGGGGTGAGGCTAGAGGGAAAAACTCTGTCGATCACTTACGTGAATCAGTGAGACAAAAAACCTCCTAGGATAGACATCATCGACAACATACTAGGCTTACCTAGGTTGTTACATACATTAACGGTCTTACTTAGATCATTTACATCATTACATGCAGAATGGGTTTACATCATTTAAAAAATGTCGACTGTCGATGAAATCTGGATGACACGAGCCTCGAACATGATAAGTCCGATTTGAAAAAATGGGGGTGTACTGCTATGGGATCGTTGACAAAGTATGGTCAACATCTGGCTCTACTTGGGGACACGTTGCTTCATTGAAGGAATGTGAGAATACAGAATCTGCATCCAAGAAACACACAATATTACATAAGTAGCATCCATCCAAATATCATCATATAAAATTAAGCTCATGAAAAATAGAAGCTCTTCTTTTATTTATTATTCTACTTAACATGAAAAGTAAATCTACTCTAACTGCAAAATGAAATGCTGAAATAACAAGGTGTAAGGTTAGAGATACAATAAAAAGGATGCCCTGTGGCATCAGATGTGATCAATATAGTGCATGCTGAGCATTTTCTTGCTTTCAGGCAAGTCTGTGGGCTGCTTTTCAGGTGTGCCATGTCCAATCTTGCTAATTGTAGGACTTTGTCTTATCCGAATGTCAAGCTGCTCTCGACCATCAGACGAATCAAACCACTTCCTTATTTTTTGCTTCTTTCTCTTCTTTTGAGTGCGTTGTGATGTCAGCAATGAGACCACTATAGATTTCTTGTCCTTGTTTTGAAGATGTTTGTACAAAATATCTGAAGAACCTGGAGTGCGACCAATATTATTTTGGATATACTCTGTTAAAGGTGACACATAAACTTGGTCTTTCTCAACGTCCTTTGTAGCCATAGTTAATTCTTTTTTAATGGGCAAAGTGACCTCCGTGTGATGAGATGGGAATTGCTTCAGCAAACTGGGAAGCCTATAATCTGTCTTGGGTTAGAAATCATGCATGTGTGATCTTTCCATTTTTTCCAACTTCTTTTGAATATCAGACATTTGATTAGAATGATTAACTTCCATGATCTTTAACCTGTTTTCCATGACATTTATTTACTGTTCATGACTTTCCTCAATCGTCAACAATTTGCGTTCCATGTTTTTTGTTGCTTCATCATTATCTGATTTCATGGCCATGAAGATATTTTGCATACATTTCATTTCTTTCTCATGATTTGTTTCCATGATCGTCATTTCCTTGATATGTTTTTCTTCTAAGGCCAATAACTTGCTTTGTATAGAACCAATTTCCCTGGATTGATCCGCTATTATTTTCTCTTGATTAAGTTCCATATTCTTAATGATTTGAGCCTGGTTTGCCTCCATATTCTTGATTACCTGAGCTTGATTTAGTTGTATACCCTTAACCATCTGAATCAATTCGCTAACAAGATGCTTATCGTTGTCAAAACTGATTTGACAACTTGTTTTTGTTTCACCACTATCGTGGGTTTGTGCTGTCGTGGTACAAGTGGATTCGTCCTGAGAATTGTCTGGAAAACTCTTGCTGATAGCTGAATCTTCTACAAGATCAATTTTATTATTTTTCATAATACTGGGAACACAAGGCGAGTCATCTTGTTTTATATATTTATCTGTAAAAGCATTGATGATGTCTTGTAAACAATACTCTCCAGGACAATTTCGAAACCAATCGATAGCATCACCTTTTAAGGAATAACCAAAGACACGTATCTTGACATCTTCATGATTATATTGTGAAGGACGACAATATTTATGTATAAAAAGGGTGACCATCCTTAGATGTAATAAAGCAGTGCCTGGATCACCACCTGAGAAAAAAGGCAATTTTGAAGTGGCCTCTTCTGGCATGTCATGAAAAGTGTCACCCATGATGACCTGCTTAAAATTTAAGAAATAGATCCATGTTCAAGAATAGTCAAAAGGTCCTCAAGAAGCGAACTTCTTAGCAGGAACTCTTGTAAGAAATGAAAGAATTGGAGTCGCCACTTGAACATGAAACTAATTATGAAAATAGAAGAAAATAATTGAGAATAACAGATGGATATCAAGGGGGGATTCTTGTTTGGGAGTAAATAGATGAATGAGTGGAGTCGCCACCCAAACAAGAAGCCAAACGAAATGTCCAGGTGCCAAAGATACGATGATGAAATGATTAGTGATATGACGAAAGATAAGACGATGAAAATATGAAGAGATGAAAAGTCGCCAGAAAATGTGATCCTTTGTAACAGGCTAATGAATGGTGAAAGAAGATATGAAGATTATAAAATGTCGCTAAGACCAAGGACAGAAAAAACTCTATCCCCGGCAACGGCACCAAAAAATGTTATCGCACAGATTGTCCAAGCACCGTGACAACGACTCAGATTAGGGATAAAGATGACATCCCCCAATCTGAGCCGTTGTCGCGGTGTCTGGATGATTTGTGCGACAACAGAGTGTTAGAAGATGTTGGATCTGTACTTATTGGATTTCTTCCCTTCTGTCTTTCCTCAAATCTTTCTTTTCCTCCCCTCCCCTATTTTTTTTCCCTTAATCTATTTATTTATTTATTATTTACTATTTAATGATTATTTATTTATAGTATTTATTTGTATTATCATCTTTTATTTATTTTTATTTTATTTAGTTAATTAATTAATTAATTAATTTAATTTTTAGTTTTATATTTATATTTATATTTTTCTTAATATATATTAAATTATATTCAAATAATATATATTTTATTTATTTTTAATAATATTGTTGTTGTTGTTATTATTTATTTATTTTTTAGGAGAATAATAATAATAATAATAATAATAATTCGATTGTTATTTGATTTTTTACTTTTTACATTTTTTACAGTCAGACTAGTCATTATTCTACAACGGCTAGTTGAAGATTTCTTATCTATTTAAGTTGGTTCCTAGATTCGATTTCTCATCTTGTCCTGATGATGAAAGTTCGAAAAATGCCGACACAATTTACTTAGATGTATTTTTGTTACAATATTATAGTTTAGTTTTTTTTTCAATTGAAGGAATTTTTCTTGGGCATACATAGTCTTGCCTAGAATTGGATCAAAAAATCTGCCAGACCAAACTAAACCATCCCGATAGAGAGTCAATCTAACCTTAAAATGATAGAGATAGAGTATGTCGTAGTTCTGTAGCAGTTCAAAAGCGGGTCACTTCAGTAGCAGCCGTTGATCTCTCATCTAATTATTTGACCACATCTATAGAAATTTTATAATATTATAATTTAGCAATACCAAAGTTTTATATAGCATTTGTTCATATAATATTTTTTAATATATTTAATTTCTATTATAACAATATTATTTATATTTAGGTGTCGCAATCTTGGATGAGGTTTGTTATTTTTTAATGGTTATTATTGCTTTTAATTTCTATTATAATGTAGTAGTTATATATAGGTATCATATCATGGTAAGTTAGATATCGAATTTTATTTAATGGATTGTAGATTTCTGTGGTGTAGATTTTCAGAATCAGAGCTCAGAATCTCCACAGTTCTCATTTTTTAGTCTACGTTTCGGGTCTAAAGCAAGACCCATCATCAGGACAATTCTGCAAAAAAGAGAGACAACTAGTGTTAAAAAAATAGTGGAGAATCAACATGCAAGAGAGCCGACCAAATACCCATTAATTGGTTTAGATTTCAATTAATTCATAGTATATTTTAATTTTTATTTAGAAGAATTTTTCAGTAATTATGGTTATTAAAATATTCAAAATCATTATTTTGGTAATTCAAGATGTATTGTTAATAATGTTAGAAAGTTTCTAAATATTAATATTCATAATGATAAAGTCTAAGGATTCTCTTATTCAAGGAAATTTTAATTTATATTAATGTGTTAATGATTTCTACATGCCAAGAAAAATTAAGGGGAAGTAATTATATTACAAAATTGATGATGTGAAGGGGAGTCCTAGAAGAATGATTTAAAGGATCGAATCAAAGGCTAGATTCTCATTGAATTTAAAGGACCCTATGTAGGTTAAAATATCAACCTTTATTATTAAACTTTAAAAAGTTATAACACTAGTTGTCTCTCTTTTTTGCAGAATTGTCCTGATGATGGGTCTTGCTTTAGACCCGAAACGTAGACTAAAAAATGAGAACTGTGGAGATTCCGAGCTCTGATTCTGAGAATTTTATTTAATTTTTAGATGTGTTTTATTTTTAAAATTAAAGGAAATAATAGTTTTGGACAATTTAATTGGTAATGATTGTGAAAATTAAGTGTTATATGTGAGGGCTTTGAGGTTCAAATCCTCATGATTCATCTATACCTGTGAAAGGGGTATATGTAGACACTTAGATTTTATTGTGGAAGTGGTATATTTAGAGGTTATAGTGGTAGAAAATTTAAATTGTAAGGTCATATCAAGGTGGTATGAGATTCCCATGGTAGCCTCAGAGACACTCTTTTTGTAAAAGAAACAACACCTTATCACTAACTTGAAACTTGTGTGTAACCATGTGTTGTTCATGTCTCTACTTATATTTGGAATTGGTTTCTTTAAGATATCATAAGCCTGGTGTTGGAGGTGTTGGATCCATTCAACAAATATGGATACTTTATGTGCCTCAACCTAAGCATGGGAAAATTTTATTGGTGATAATTTAATGGCCATTGTTTTATTAATTAGGGCCCATGGTTGGAACCCCAAGCACACCTAAAAATGAATATGGCCAATACAATTATGGTAAAGGTAAATTCCACGTCACAATTCCACCAGTGCTATTTTTCAAGTGAAAAATGAAGGTAAAGGTAAAACAGTAACCTATTCCCTTCCCTTCCCCCATCCACTTGTCACATGTCACCACCCAATCATCTTCGACCATGTGTCCCTCACCCCCCGTGACATCAGATGATCGTTGCCCCTCTTTGCCTATAAAAACCCTTTTTGATCTAGATTTTTTATTTTTTTTGCTTTCCTAGTGTAAAATCCTCCCACCATTTGTCCATTCTGCATTGTCTTTTGATCACCAATCTGCTCCAAAAATCCTTACCAATTTTGTTTTTTAGTGTGTGTGTTCGTGGTATATGCTTTCCATGACTAGTCATACGCGCAGAGAGGTTATAGGGGGGGAAATAGCACCCCTTGTTCGTTGTGTCGGGCGCAATAGGGGGGTCATAGGGGGGAAACAACCCGCCCTACTTAGGGGTTTGTAGGGTGATGGTAGCCCCCTGCATAGGGTCTGAGGCAGCGCCCCAGGAATTTTTTTTTTAGACCCTATAATAGGTGGAAATACCTAATTTGTGGTTTTGTGCATTGATTTTGCACATGGTTTTGGGCATGATGGTATTCTACCCATGTTATTTTGTAGATATGATCAAGTGTAATACAATTATGTTTTAATCCAGGGTTAATGGATTGAGGTTTATGAATGCTTCAACATGTATATATATGTAATGTAACATTGAAAGGAATATAATGAAAAATCAATCTAGTAGTCCCAGTTTTGGGATCCAAGGGAAAGTCTATGTGTATTTTTTTTATGTTCTCACCATTGTTTATTATACTTTTTTAAGAATTTGTTTGCAGGTCATTTCTATATAAGGTTAAAACCTACATTTCGTATCGTAGTTGTTCTGAATTCAAAGGAACGCCTTTGCTACTGAGGGGTTTTGCTCGAGCATGTGGTAGACCCTTTTTAGTGGGAGTTCTATAGGAAAAACTCTTGTGGTGAAAGAAGATGGCGAGCAGTGGAAAGATAGAGATAGATAAATTTTATGGTCATAGTTTTGAGCTGTGGGAGCTCAATATGGAGGATATGCTGGTGGATAAATATTAGTGGATCACAGTAGATCCGAGTATTAAACCAATGACAATGTCAGCAGAATATTGGGCGAATTTTGATCAAAAGGAAAAGAGCACAATATGGTTGTGTATCTCAGGTTCAATATTGTTGAATGTATTAGGGGAATCTATAGTGAATGATTTGTGGGACAAGTTAGGGACTTTGTACCAATCTAAGTCTCTAGTGAACAAACTATTCCGATGGAAAAAGATGTATAACTTGAGGATGAAGGATGGAGACTTGATGATAGATCATCTGAACGCCTTTAATATTGTGGTAAGGCAGTTGTTATATGTTGATATTAAAATTTCAGACGAAGATAAGTGCATCAATTTGTTGTTTTCTTTACTAGATTCGTGGGATAGTCTGGTTGTTGCAATATCTAGCAATACAACTACCTTGAAGTTTGATGAAATAGTCTCATCCTTGCTATCATAAGAGATGAGATGGAAAAATATAGAGGGAAAGAATGGAGATTCCTTGTATGTATGAGGAAGGTCCTAGAATCGAGTTGAATATCTATATAGCGAGATCTAAATCTCCATGAAAACCTATAAAGGTGTGCTGGAAATGCGAAAAGGAAGAGCACTACAAAAAGGATTGTATATTTAGAGCTCATGAGAAAGGAAAGGGATCTGATGACGATCCTTCCATAAAGGCGAAAACCACCTCATATGAAGATGGAGATGTGTACTTGGCTTCTTCTTCAAGTACATATGTAGATCATGAAGCATTTTTATTGACTCATGTGCATCCTTTTAGTTCACTCCCCATAGGGAGTGGTTCTACGAGTATGAGAAATATGATGGTGGTGATGTCTTCTTAGGGGATGACGGGAAGGGGAGAATCATTGGACGCGGAAAATTCAAACTGAAGTTTCAAGGTGGAAGGATTAGAACACTTCTTGGTGTTCTTTATATTCCTGCATTGGCCATAAATCAGATTTTTGTAAGCAAGATGGATGATGTAGGTGTAAAAATAATGTTCGAGAATGATACTTGCAAGATGGTTTGGGGAGCACTCATATTGATGCAAAGAGTTTAGATTAGAACTATGTACAAGCTTCTAGATAATGATGTTATTGATGGGTGTAAAAATTCTGTGGTTACTGAAAATGGAGCAAAAAACCTAGTGCTCTCTGGAGAAAAAACTATGCTATGGCATCAAATACTTTGACATATTGGAGAGAAGGGCCTTTGAATACTTCATGGTAATGTTATGGTAGAATGTATGTCTAATTTCTCTCTAGATTTAGATGTCTGTGAACATTGTGTATATGGGAAGTAGAATCGGGTGTGTTTCCCCTTTGGTGCTAAAAGGTTGAAAGGGGTATTAGATCTTGTGCAAAGTGATGTGTTTGGACCTATTTTGGTTCCATCACTAGATAATTCAATGTACTATGTATCATTTCTAGATGACTTCTCAAGGAACACATGGATGTATTTCCTCAAGAAGAAATATGAAGTATTTGACTAGTTTAAGGAATTTAAGCCTCTGATGGAAAACCAGACAAAATATAAGATAAAGGTGTTGAGGATAGATAATGGTGGAGAGTTATGCAAGAAGGAATTTGAATAGTTATGTAAGAAGTGTGGTATAACACAATGAAAGAATACTGCATACACACCTCAGAAAAACAGAGTTGAGGAAAGAATGAACATGACGTTGATGGAAAAGGAGAGAAGCATGCTCAGTCATGTTGGGTTAAGATAATAATTTTGGGCAGAGGCGGTGGATAAATCATGTTACCTGGTTAAAATATCACCTTCATCAATGTTGGAGGATAAGACTTTATTTCAGGTATGGAATGGTATAAAACCCTCTCTTTCACATCTGAGGGTATTTGGATATGATGCATATGTACATGTTCCAAAATCTGAAAGGTGCATATTTATTAGGTATAAGGATGGTTTAAAAGGTTATAAGCTTTGGAACCCAGAAACAAGGAAGGTTGTATAAAACCGAGATGTGGTGTTTAGAGAGGTGAAATATTTTGTTAAATATGAAGTCCTACCAAAAGAAACTAAGAAGATGCAGTTTGAGCTAAAGGAGGAAGAATCAGACTCTAGAGAATAACAAAAATCAGAAGAGGAAGAGCCACAAACTCCAATTTTGAGAAGATCAGTTCGAGAAAGAAGGAAGCCATAAAGGTATAGCCCCTTTGATTTTTTATTCAAATTTTTCTTTATATATTACTAATGATGATCCCAGAACTATCAGGGAGGTTGTAGATTCAGAGGATGTAAAACTCTAGAAAGAGGCCATGGTTGATGAAATGACATCTTTGGACAAAAATGAGGCTTGGGATCTGGTGGAGTTTCCGGATGGAAGGAAACCCATTGGTAGAAAATGTGTGTTTAAGAAAAAGATAAATACAGAAGGAAAGGTGGAGAAATAAAAATATATGTTGGTAGAAAAATATTATTCCTAGGTGTCGGGAATTTATTTTGGTGATGTTTTTTCTCCTGTTGCCAAGTTAGATTCTATTATATTACTTTTATCTGTTGCTTATGCTTTTGATTTTGAGGTAGAATAGATGGATGTGAAGACAACATTTCTTCATGGGGACCTTGAAGAAGAAATATACATGAAGAAACCTAAAGGCTTTGTGGTGAAGGGTAAGAAACAACTAGTATGCGGGTAAAAAATTTATGTGTATGGGTTAAAATAATCATTAACGATGTGGTATCAGAAATTTGATACATATATATGGGGACTTGGTTTCACTAGAAGGAACACAGATCAGTGTGTGTATTTTAAATTAATTGGTGATGGTGTTATTTATTTGGTCTTATATGTGGATGATATGTTGTTGATTGGAAATGACAAAGAAATTATCGAGGATTTAAAGATCCAGTTGTCCTCCAAATTTGACATGAAGGATCTTGGTGCTGCAAACTAAATTTTGGGCATGGAAATTAAATGATATCGAGAAAAGAGGAAGCTCTGGTTAAAATCGAGGAAGTATTTCGAGACAATATTTCAGAGCTTTAATATGTACGAAAGTAAACCAGTGAAGGTTCCTATTCATGATGTAGGTGTAAATTTATCTGTTGAACAATGTCCCAAGACACAAGAAGAGGAAGAGTACATGTCCCGTGTTCCATATGAAAGTGCAATCGGTAGCTTGATGTATGCAATGCTCTATACTAGACCAGGCATTGCACATGTAGTTGGAGTATTGAGTGGGTTTATGTCAAAACCAAGGAAGGATCATTAGACTCTTTGAAGAAGGGTTTCAGGTATTTGCGTGACACTACTGATTATGGTCTGTGCTACAAATGAAGACTAGGATTGGACAGAGTTTTGGACATCCATGGTTTTGTTGATGTAGATTGGGTTGGAGATCTAGATCAGAGAATATCTGCAAGTGGGTATGTCTTTAACCTATTTGTAGGAGCATTCAATTAGATGAGCAAAAGACAGTCTACAGTGGCTCTTTCAATTATAGAGGTTTAATACATGGAAACCACTCATGCAAGCAAGGAAGCAATTTGATTGCATAGATTGTGTTTAAGTATGGGGTTGATACATCGAGCTATAAGGATAGAATGTGATAGCCAAAGTGAAATTTTCTTGGAAAAAAACCTTTTTTATTATTCAAAGACAAAGCACATTGATGTTTAGTATCACTTTGTGAGGGATATGGTTAAGTACAAAAAGGTGTTGCTAGCAAAGGTGGACACTTTGAAGAACGTTCCAGATACATTGATGATGTCTATTTGCACTGCGAAGTTTTCTTGGTGTAGAGAAACAATGGCCGTTGCAGTGTTGGACCAATGACTAAGCTCTCTTGTGACCCCTATGTGGAAAAGAAAACAAAAAGCGAGAGAAATTTGGGTGTCTATTATATTCTTTCCATGACTAGTTGTGCGGACAAGGGGTTTGCAGGGGGGCATTAACTTCCCCTTTTCATTGCGCCAGGTGCAAACGGGGGGTCACAGGGGGGAAGAAGCCCCACTTGTCGGTGGGTTTGTAGGGGTGTGGTAAACCCCCTACACGAGGTCTGGGCCAACGACACGAGAAATTTATTTTGGACCCTATAATGGGTGGGTGAATCTACCTATTCCTTTGTGCATGCGTTTTGCACATGGTTTTGGGCATGATAGTTTTCTTCCCATGGTGTTTTGTAGATCTAGTCAAGGGAACTGCTATTATGTTCTAATCCAGGGTTAATGGATTGGATTTCATGAATGCATCGACATGTATATATGTATTGTAACATTGAAAGGAATATAATGAAAAATCAATATGGTAGTCCCAGTTTTGGGATCCAGGGGAAAATATCTGTGTATATTTGTTTTATGTTCCACCATTATTTATTTTTCAGTTTTAAGAATTTTTTTGCAGGTAATTTCTATACAGGGTTAAAATATATAGTTTTCAGTTGTCGCCAGTCCAATCAAGTAACTTGTCGGTCCCCTCCACCTACAAATTGTTTCAATATTTTTGAAACATAAAGAAAGCGCCCCCGAGACCCCGAAAGGCTGGAAACACGCTGGAAATTCAAACCCTCCTCCAATGTCGAACTGCTCATGGATACAATGTCACAAATTTCAGACCCCCCTTGTTCTTACCATCTGGCAAACCTTCGGTTCAACCTATATGGAAACAAAGTCAGAGGAGAAGACCCATTTTGGGTAGCCAAATCAGGTATATACTATCAAATTCCCCCCTAGTATACTATTTCCCCAATTTCATGTCTTGGATAACAATTGCATACATAGAGGAGAAGAACTACTTTGTCTCTTCTACTAGAGCCAAGATACTAGAGGTGACCCCAGAGTTGATCCAAAAAGATCTAGTTTACCCAAGCTCCCCTGAACACTAGCAATTCATAGAAACCACTCTGGTCTATAACTATACTACCATTTTAGTTGTTGAGCAATAGTATTTTATATAAATGGTCCTGGCCCCTGGCTTGCAGTCCTTTCCCATTATTTATAGTGTCCCAATAAATATCTTTGTAGAGCCTGTTCAACCTATTTTGTCTCTAAATTCTCATATTTTTGGGGATGGTAATGAAAATATGGCTACTAAAGCCTCCCTAGGGTTTCTAAGGGAGATGATGTAGTCAGACCACCCGTTTGATATACCTTCTTACCTAGCTTGGTCCATAAAATCCCAATTATGCCATTTTCCTACCACCTCATACTTCAGGTATTATTCCCTGGTGTTCTCTATATTTTTTTACACCCATGTGAATGAGTTTGAGTGCATGGGTCTCATTATGATGGCTCTAACCAAGTAGAGGAGGTTTTTTTTATACTTGAATGTTGTTGTTAGGAGGATACAAGATAATTATGGATATTCCCAATTCATATCCTCCTACATGGTCATTTCTTATAATATTATTCATAATGTGTCCCCTCCAAGAATCCTCCCTCAGAAAAAAGCAATCATTCAACTTAGCAAGGACACCGGGGTGGGAGACTGGTATTTGTTTAAATATTACACATAAATTAGGGTCTATGGGTGTGATGTTCCTCCTTAACACTTTCATGTGTTCATGCCAATGAGGATATTCACTCTGGAATTCATCATACAGAGTCTTAATGTGGACCAAGTCCACTTTATAAATTCCAAAAAGAGATGTATGTTCAACTTGGGTAAGCCTATAAGGCCTTTTATTGTTAACTCTAGGTAGACCTTCCTGGTAGCTGAGGAATTACAGAAACAAATGAATTTTGATATGGGATATGTTTAGAATTATGATCCTCAGGGTGTCATTAGAAAGAAAAGGGAAAACATAAAGGATTCAACTCATGAGAATGAATGTAGGTTTGAGATTGAATGGAAGGCTAACCTTGATTCATGGCCTATTAACATAGAGATGAAGATTGATAATACAACAACAAAGGACAAGGCATAAAAAAGGACCATTGATGAGACAGGGGATGTAGAAATGGAAGATGTACACACCAGAAAAATGGAAAATACCTAAGATATAGAAGAAGAAGAAATCGAGACTAGGTTGGTGGAGACAAAACAAAAACAACTAGGCTTTCAGGTGACTTTGGAATACCCACTACAAACTTCTACCTCATCATCCTTATAGGTAGCCTTTCTGAGTTCAATAGGAAGTGCGCCTACATGTGAGCCAAGGTGGCTTACTAGAAAGGCCATTGAATAAAGGAATAAGAAAGTAAGGAAAGAGATGTAACAACAAATGGCACCCCATTCTGTCCCAGGGCCAGACCAGACTTATGGCTGTTATGGAATTGGATAAAAATCAAATGAAATTCTTGCTACATCACCCAATAGCACAATCACTACCATTGAGCTCCCAGTTCAATGCCCTGGATGTTTCTTTGTACTTTTCAAGTGTCCCTCTACCTGATAAGATAAAATTCCATAGGAAAGTGGGAGAAATGTTGTATAGTGAGCTTAATTGAAATGCAATGACCATAAGAAAGGTTGAGAAGTTGTTGGAGAAGGTTGCAACAAGATTAAAGTAGGAGAGAGCTAACTCTAGAGCTCTACATATGCAAAATGAGAACTTCAAGGAGTTAATTGTGAAGTTGGGGGTGAATCCATAATGTTATGCATGATTTACAATTGCGGACAAAAGTATCTCCCCTGAGTTTGGTGGCTAACCTAGAAAAACATAGAGACAATGAACCAAATTTTTTCCTTAAAGTAAATAGATGACAAAATGAAGCCTACCTGGAATCCTTAGCATGCTTCTCTCCTTCGTTAGCTTGGATGCTCCAAATTTTAGCTTCGATTTCCAAAATTAGAACATACATAGTTAAATAACACAAGTGTAATGTTCCTAAATTAGCTTCAGCTAATTTGGAACATTAATTTTTCCTTATTTACTTTATATTTCATGTTTAATGAATAAATTGTGAAGGAGGATGTCTAATCCTGTTGCAAATAAAGAATAAATCAGTGCCTATGTGAAAAGAGACATATTCAGGCCATTGGAATAAAATCTTGCAGGTGTGAAACGGCCAAGACCACCAAAAGAGATCCTATTTGACCAAGTCAACAACGTTGTCTAGGTTCATTGAACCTCCTTGATGGACTGCACAGTTCTAGAAGGGGTTTCCAAATGTGAAAATAACCAAAATATGAAAGTGGTTTAGGGTTTTCCAAGAGACTCAAATTTTATAAAAGGAGGATGAAGGCTCATGAGGAGGTTGTTGATCATTTTTCAATTTCAGAGCTTGCTAAGGCAACTGCATTCCTCTTTGTTGTTTAGCAAGAGAAAGAGAGGATCTTCTGTTTAGGAATCCTCTATCCTTTTTTGAGTAGCTCTTGGAGGGAAGTGTGCTAGATTGAACCACTATCAGGTTGGAGGCCAAGCTATGCTTGCATAGACAACGCTGGCTCACTGAGGGTTTAACTGCTGCTGTAAGTGTAGTAAGTGGGATTCTAGATCTGCAAGGATCTAGTTGTTTTTAGAGTCTCCTCTCAAGGAGGGTGCCTTGTGATCACCTGGAAGAGGATATATATGGTATTTTTCCTTCAGATCTGTGTATTTTATTTGCCGTAACATTCTGCTCAAGATACTGTGCAGTATCCTTTGTCAACTGCGTTATTTCCTATGTACTTCTTCTCTATTGTCTAGATCTATCATTGTACTTGCTTTCTGATGATTGAGGCTTGCCTCTCATCTTGAGATTTATGAAGTATCTTGATAATATCTCATGTTTAGATCTGATGTATATTATGAATAAATTCATCTTCAGAAATTACTGAAGCTTCCTGCAGTTCTGTGTATAAAAAGTTAGATCTACACTTTCTAGTGCATTATTTTGTAAAACCCCAAGGGGATCTTGATTAGAAGGTTGAGTAGTTTCCAGATCTGGTATGGATTTTATGTTTCAGCCATAAGTCTACTGTAGATTTGAGTTTTAACATTATACTACTGAAGCACACTTAGAGGGACGCTGTCTATTCATTTCTGCACTTTCTACATATATTGCAGCTCCTATTTTTGAAGTTTTCTTGCTTAGATCCTCGTGCAATTCACTGTACTTCTTAAGGAACTCCACTAAAAGTCTGATTTGCTACTTCTATACTATAATACATGTCTGATGGCCAATTTCCAATGACTCTTTGCTGAAACTGCACAATTCTGAAGTGGGTTCTTCTTCATTCAATCAGCTCCTCTCTTTAGCTGATTTTTAACTAGTCAGCTTTGTGGGAGATCTATATAAGGTCCTTAAACTCATTTTTTTTCCTGAAATTCAACATGGAGGTCCCACACAGCCTATAATAAGGAAACCCAAACCTGGGCAGCGTTATTCTTGCACCATTTTTCTTATACAGCGTTACCATTGAGCCTCTTGCAGTTTTTCCCGGAAGTGGAATTTCCCTCTTCTCATTTGTTTGGTTTTTGCTTCTCTTTGGATCCACTATTTAGATCTATATATCTAAGGTTCCCAAGGGCAGGAAACTTCTAGAGGAGTGTGTCATTCCCACACTTTCTGTGTTTCATCAGTCTTCTATAGACATAGTCTGGAACGGGCTAGGAAGCCTCTAGTTTTCACCCTCTCCTTAGAGGTGATATAACCAGTAAATGCCCTACTAGTCTATCTCTGGTTTATAATTTTCTGGTGTGTTTTCCATACTAATGTGATCCCATAGTGGAATATCTCAAGATATTCCCCAGCTAGCCTATTTTTCCCTATTTGGAATATTACAACAAGCCAAGAAACTACGAGATCTATGCAGTATCATTTAAGTACTATATTCAATAGATCAACATGGTATTAAATTATATGAAATAGCAACATCAGATATAGTAAAAAAAATAATTATTTTCATTAATATAAATGGAAGGAGATTACAACCATAAATAGGTGTTTATCTTGTAGAAGAGCTCTTCCAAGTTGTCTTGTCCTTTCCTTGTCACAATGTGCACCTCCAATCACCCTAAATGATTGAAATGAAACCTATCACCATAACATCATAAGGATAGAATCACTCTCCAAAATCCAACCCCTTGCATATGGAAGGTTGTAAATATACATTAGAGGAAATTTTAGCCTAAAAGTGCCCATGAAATTTTCACGTAATTTCCATGTCATAATATGTAAACCAATCAAAATAATTTAAATTTAAAAATAGGTACATGTAAATATTTTGGAGGGAAAAGAAGAAAATGTACTTTTTTAACTTGTATTTTTGGCTTATCTCCTTATCGGTTTACCAAAATTTGAAGTGTAGACACTCGTTGGATGCATAATTAAATTCCACATCCAACCCATACCCATTATGATACTTTTGAGAAGACCCACATTGATAAAAAATGAAGATACATTAAAAAAGCGTGTTTAATGTCTACACTTGAAATTTGGGTAAAGCGATAAGCATATAATAAAAAAATACAAGTAAAAAAAGAAGTTTTTTCCTTTTCCCTCCAAAATTTATAACTCTTATTTTATTATTTTAACTACTATTTTATTATTTTTACTTAGGAGGCCACTTTTAGGCTGAAATTTCCTCTAATGTATAGGAGTGGGGTAAGTTGGGAGTTATTCCTTAATTACTAATCTAAGGTTTTAGATCCACCTTTGATGGGAAGACGGGATCAAAGGATAAGGGATGGAACATCCAAATAGGGATATGATAGGATTAAAATGTTTTATCTAAGGTAAATGGTTGTAACAAATTCTAGAAGTTTCCAGAAGAGGAAGCTTCCAAAAAATCTCTCTTTTTCCTGAATTTCTAGAACCAGCGTAGGTGAAAAGGGGAGCAACATGTAGGTGATAAATGTAGGCCACAGTGGAGCAACCTATAGGTGAACATTGTCCAGTAGGAGGAAAGGGAGAGTTGATCCTAAAACTAGCTCAGATGATGTAGTTTTAGGAAGAAATTATGGGAAATAAAGGAGGCATACTTAGGGCTTTGTGCAATGATGTTGAGAAGGTGGAATAGGATGTTGATTGATCCCATTAAGAGGCCTAGTGACTAGATGAGACAAAATAGCCTATAACACATAGGATACAGTTTCATTTTGTACCCTTCTCCAAATCTTACAAGCATAGTTTAGGATTTAAGACACAAGCTGGAGATGCTAGCCAGTGAACATGTGAAGTCTAAGAAACTTACACAGATGGAGGAAGAGAAAGAGATCCTATAAAAGGAGCTCATAGATAGAAAAAATGAGGTGGTGGCTCTAAAGAAGTAGGTAGAAAAACTTCAACATAGAATAGACACTCATATTTATGTAGTGCTTGTGCCTAAGAACCCTCATAATCCCACATAACAACTTAAAAATACCCTCACCGAGCTCTAGCTATCAGAAGGGGATCTCAAGAAAGCACAGAAGGGCTTAGACATTTCCTAACGAGCCTTGGCACAAAAATAAAAGCAACTTGATACTTCCAGGACTAATGCAGATTTGATCAGTAAGAACCTACACACAACCAATCAGGATATCTCTGAGATCAAAAGAAAACTAAAAGAAAATATGTCCCTCCTGCAAGCTAAGAAACTGGTATGGGATGAAATAATATCATAGATGAAAAAAAACTAGGAGCACATAACTCTGATGGATTAGCAAAATATTATGAACAAGGACTATGAGTTATTTATTCTAGTTGTTAAGGAAGAAGGTGAAAATAATTCTCATATTGCCAAGAAATTCATCCAATATTTAAATGAGAATCCACTCAGTGAGTTGAGGGCTATAGATGTGGTGGATAGGGTGTCTGCTATCATGGATATCTCCAAAGTAGTTCAGAAGGAGGAGGCCAAATCCAAAGTTGAAGAATGCCTAGACATGTTGCTGAAAGATGTGGCTACCTTCAACTCTCAGGTTGATGAGAGAGTCAGAAAAGGGTTTCACAAATGTTGCGAGTTCGTAGGAATGTTGATCCAATGGGAAAAATACTGCCAGATGTTGGTAGAGGCCAAGAGCAAGGTGGATTCATATCATGAGAATACTTCCATCCTAAAAGGTAAAATGGTGGTTAATTATTTGAGAAGGGATTTCCAGGTGTTAAGATTGGTGAAGACCTTGTATCGTCCTAGGTTGAACTATACATGGCTCACAAATCTCAAGTTTGCATATCAATGATTCTTTCATGCTCCTCTACAAACTCCAACATTATGGCAGAGATGTGAAAAATTCATCAATCCTCCAGTTCTCCAGATCATCAACCCAATGATGCTTCCTCCTGAACATGTCTATCATGATTAAATATACCGTTGATTGTGTTGATCATGACACTTTGATAATTTATGTTTTATGTAAATATTTTATTTTGAGAAACTCAATGCTAGTTAGTTAGGATCTGGATAGTACAACTATGCCACTAAAGCACGCTGATATTTTTGTTATGATGATTCACTGCCAAATCAAAAGAAAATATTTTGTAAAGGGTTCTCTTTCTGAGGCCCTATAAAAGTAGTTTATGATATAGAACCAAGTGTTTTGAATTTTATTTCAAGAGGGAAGATCTGCAAACCGTAAATGAAATGTATGTCTTGTTGAAGACCAATGTCAGGTCTCTATATTATCCAAAATACATAAATTATCCAAAGACATTTGTTTCCAAAATTTGCGAGCGTAAAATTCTCATTGTTTGAGAAAGCTTCAACAGCGATATTGTAAAAGATGAAAGGTTGATGATCTCAATACTCAATAAAGACATTATTTGTGGTGTTCAAGTGTCCTAGATCCGCTCGAAATTGAATAAGGGGATCTTAGGTACACCATGTGTGTGTTTTTTGATTGCACGTATTTTTATGGCTTCATGATTTTGCTTGTGATTTGTGTCTAGTTTTGACACATAAATGATCTCATTTAATGCACACATAAAATTCAATACAAGCAAGCACAAAACTTGTAATGAAGTAGCTTCAAGGAAGGATAATTAAACTCAACACATGAATCTGCACACCTACAACAAATAATCAAAGTTTTCAACATTGGCATTCTACTTCAACAAGCAAATTCACTCAATACAATCAAGTTCATGAATTTGGACACTTTAGCATTTCAAAGAAAATTCTGTTGATCAGCGGTTGTCATTGATGTCAACCCAAGCATCACCAGGGGCTAAACCAATATTGCATGGGAATTTTTACCTACCAAATTAATATATTCTGGGTTAATAATGCTTTTGATGGTTTCTACTTGTCAAGATATTTCCGTTGATATATGGCACGCCATGTAATTCTTCACGGTTTGAGAGATATTCATGTTTGAAGTTTGTACCCCCAGTTAGTGGGCTAAAACCCCATGGGGTTGGGGTATGGGTCATTGAAAAGTCATAATTAATATTTTTTAAGCTCCTAAAATCCCTCCCACGTTCACTTGTTGAAGCCCCTCTCAACTTAAGCATTTATATAAATTGTGATCTTCATTTCCTCCTTAGGCAAGGGATTTGGCCATCTGAAACAGGTCATCATGGAATTTGTGCTCTAAATTTTTTTCTATGAAGGTTCAGAAGCTGAAATTTTTATGAGGTGGAGCCGAAATCCTAAGAAATTTGCTGTAAAAATTTCAGATCAAGGTGCGCAATATTTTTGGAGATATGATCTGTGGAAGTCAAGGTTTTTGCAGGCTCCTGAAATTCATCTCAAAGAAGTGACCTTGGTAAATTCGTCATAACTCTCTATCAGAGTATCAGATTGGAATTATGTAAGAAGTGATAGACAATGCACAGTATTTTGTTTTCACTCTATCAATTTCAGAGCCAAATGAAGAAAAAGTGACATGTGGCATGCCGTACAAGTGCGCTTTGCTGAAACAGTCTATAATTAGGGAATTGTGAGAGATTGGGTATAACTCTCTCTTGAAGAATCCAAATTGGATTAGACCTATGGAATTGGAAAGATGACTTATAGGACTACTATAGGACTGAAAATCAGATATTGAGGATCTGAAATAACAGAGATACACCAGATTCAATATCGAGCTCCTAGAAGGAAAGAAAAATCTAGATCATGTGTTGTCAAGGGTTGCAAAGGACCAGACTTTCTATGGTATAAAAGCAGAGCACGATGCAGCAGAGGGTAGTATGACAAGAGCAGCAACCAAGGTGCATAACAGCAGCAAGAATTTCATCATATGAAATTTTCAAGTGGGTAGCACTGCATACAATCATTGTAAAGGTATCTTTGTACTAAGTCATTGTAAATACATTATTGTGAAAACTGTACTAGTGTCTATCTGCCAAGGGTTGAAGATGCAGTGTTGGGAGGTCTAGGATCATCATTAGGTGGTTGTGTCAAAGTTTGGGTTATGGTCTAGTATATCTTCTTCTTCTACATCATTCTATATCATTGTAAAGTGGACCATTTTCCCTGGTACGGGAGTCCATTCTTCTTTTATTCTTCTATAGGGTGGTAGGGTGGTGCTAGGGTGAGTTGTAGCTCATTGGGTTTTGGGGCATCCATTTAGTTGACTATGGAAGAATCTCATGCATTGGAGCATCCATCCAGTGGGAGCTGGAGAAGAATTCTTTTCTAGATTCTAGGAAGTTGGAGCTTTATTTTCAATTGGAGTTGAATATTAAAGAATTATTAGAAAATCATTAGGTGGTTTTTGTCCCGAAGTGGGTTTCCACCTTAAAAAATGTGTGAATTTGTGTTCCTCTTGTTTGCTGTTATCATTGTACAAACACTGATAATAATTGAAGATTAACTAATTCTCTAATTGAAAGGAATACTGATTCACCCCCCTCTCAGTATTTCCAACAATTGGTATCAGAGCTTGGTTCCTTCAATAGCATTTTAACAACTAGAAGGAGGTCATGGAGCATACCAAGAATGGTGTACCTCTGTTCAATGAAAATAATTATGCACTCTGGAAAGGAAGAATGGAGGTCTATCTCTTGGCGCAAGGTTATGAAGTATGGGACACTGTTCAAAATGGATTTACATCAACTATGGATGAACAAGGTAAGAAGAATTTGGTAAATGATGCAAAAGTAAAGAATATTATTATCAGTGGACTTATTGAATCTGCTTATCATAAGGTGTTGGGTTGTAAAACTGCCAAAAATGTATGGGACAAGCTTGAGAATTTATATGCAGGTGACTCAAATGTCAAAGAAGAAAAGCTTCAAATCTATAGAGCAAAATTTGAGCAACTCAAAATGAAAGAAGATTGAAACATTGCTGCATACTTCCAATACGTTGATGAAATAACCAATACTCTGGAAGGATTGGGAGAGCCAGTTGATGAGAAGACTATTATACGGAAGATTCTTAGAACGTTACCAGGGAGATTCAACCCAAAGGTATCGGTCTTAGAATACAGTGAAAATCTGGAAAAACTCAACCAAGAGGAATTACATGGAGTTCTCATAGCATATGAAATGAGACTTGATGAAGAAGAGGGTACTTCGCATCTAGAAACTGTGTTCATTGCATCTAAGAAAACCAATAAGGATAAACAACCTTCAATTTAAAAGACATGCACCTGCAAGTGTGAAGAAAAGGGAGATGATGAAGAAGGTATTTCAGATGAAGAATATGCTTACTTCACGAGAAAACTAAAAATTGGTAAGGGACAATTCAAAGGTAAACTTCCATTGATATGTTTCAGCTGTAATGAGGTTGGGCATTTTGCAGCAAAATGTCCAAATAGAAGTAATGGAAACTCAAAAGGAAAGAAAGGCTTTAAGAAATTCAACAAGAAAGGATCCAAAAGGAACTTTCTCTCTAAAGAAGATAGCTCATCATCCGATGAAGACAATGACAGTGAAGAAGAAGCCAATGAGAGAGTATTGTTTATGGCCAAGCACAATAAACCCAAGCACAATAAGCAAGAGGTATCAAACAACGAAGAAGAAGGATGGACCATAGACGAATTTTATGAGGAAGCAATCAAGCTTATAAAAGATCTCAAGGTGGAGAAGATCCGTTCCAAAACTCTTGAAGAACAAGTTCAAGGTCTCAAAATTGAAGTTGAAGAACAAAAATGCATTGAAGAGTCACTTCAAAAGAAGTTGGAAGAAAGCAACCAAGAAAGGGAAGAATTAGAAGCCGAAGTAGTCTCACTGCGTGAGGAAGTGGAGAAAGGAAAAACTATCCAAAACTATGCCAACAGCTCAAGGGCATTGGAAGAATTCATCAAAAATCAACGATCTTACAACGACATAACTAGCATCAGTTATAAAGAAGAAGAAGCAAGACCTTCTACAACAAAATACAATGAACCTATGAGATTTGACATGCATGTAGACTTCACTGGACAAGATTCACAAGAACAACCTTGGAAGACAATTCCTCGACGAAAATTTCCATCCAGGTACCAACATATTTTTTATGGCTACTGTTATTCATGTGGAAAATTTGGTCATAAAGTTGTATAATGTCACACGTACCCTAGGAACGAATAAAATTCCAGGAGATCTGTCAAATATGAACCTCCCAGGGCTCAACGAAACATCAATAGATTTGAACATTTAAGAAATAATATTGAATGTTACAAATGTCGAAACTTTGGACACATAGCCAAAGACTGCAGACTTGAAAATCCTCCAGAAGAATCTTTGAAGCCACAAAACGAATGAACATGGAAGGAGAAGAAGAATGATAACTGTGCTCTCGCTTTTAAGGCTAAAAAAAAAAAATATGTGTGGTATGTGGATAGCTATTGCTCAACACATATGACTGGAGATAGAAATAAATTTGTATCTCTGAAAGAGAAGAAGGATGGAAATGTGTCCTTTGGAAATGATGGATCTTCAAATGTAATAGGATCAGGTACTGTCACTCTCGGAAGCAAATATTCTCTAGCCAAGAATGTTCTATTGGTTGAAAACATGAATCACAATCTGCTCAGTGTTGGACAAATGTGTGATCAAGGACACACAATACTATTCAACTTCACAAAATGTGAAATTAGGAAAGGCGTGTATGGTGAAATTGTGGCTATAGCAAGTCAAGCTCCAAACGAAATATATGTTCTGGATTAAGCAACTAAAGCATGTCTAATAGCTAAAGAGGATGATACAATAATTGGTAGCAATGATGATCGACTAAGTAAGAAGTTTGCTACAAAGTTGAAAAGTGATTTCGAGATGTCTTTACTTGGTGAGCTGACATACTTCTTAGGGCTTCAAATATCTCAGCAAGAGAAAGGAATATTTATATGTCAAGCCAAGTACATCAAGGAAATTCTCAAGAAATTTAAAATGGAAGATTACAAACCCATCCTTACTCCAATAGTAACAGGTTGCAAATTGAGCATAGATGACTCATCTAAGGATGTGGATAAAAGGTTGTACAGATCTATGATTAGTAGTCTTCTATATGTAACAGCCTCTCGACCAGATGTTATGCAAGCAGTTGGACAAGTAGCAAGATTCCAAGCAGCACCAAAAGAATCACATATTAAATATTCACCAACATTGGAATATCTTCGCCAGAAGCTTGGGATTCTCCCAAGTTCTCATTAGATTTTCCTTTTTCAGAATATAAATGGGGAGTGGAAGTAGATTATAGGTCTATAGGACGATTGTGTGTCAGGGGGAGTGGAAATGTGTACAGGTCTGCAGAATGGTTGTGTTTCAGGGGGAGTTACCCTTTGCCATTGATGTCAAAGGGGGAGAGAATGTTGTAAGAAGAGGTGTCATGATCGCAGGGGGAGTATTTGTGTTGCCATCAATGCCAAAGGGGGATATTGTTGATCAGCGGTTGTCATTGATGTCAACCCAAGCAGCACCAGGGGCTATCCCAATATTGCATGGGAATTTTGACCTACCAAATTAATATATTCTGGGTCAATAATTATTTTGATGGTTTCTACTTGTCGAGATGTTTCTGTTGATATATGGCAAGCCATGTAATTCTTCACGGTTTGAGAGATATTCATGTTTGAAGTTTGTACCCCCAGTTAGTGGGCTAAAACCCCATGGGCTTGGGGCATGGGTCATTGAAAAGTCATAATTAATATTTTTTAAGCTCCTAAAATCCCTCCCACGTTCACTTGTTGAAGCCCCTCTCAACTTAAGCATTTATATAAATTGTGATCTTCATTCCCCCCTTAGGCAAGGGATTCGGCCATCTGAAACAGGTCATCGTGGAATTTGTGCTCTAAAGTTTTTTCTACGAAGGTTCAGAAGCTGAAATTTTTATGAGGCAAAGCCGAAATCCTGAGGAAGCTGTTGTGAAAATTTCAGATCAAGGTGCGCAATATTTTTGGAGAAATGATCTGTGAAAGTCAGGGTTTTTGCAGGCTCCTGAAATTCATCTCAAAGAAGTGACCTTGGTAAATTCGTCATAACTCTCTCTCTGAGTATCAGATTGGAATTTTGTAAAACGTGTCAGATAGTGCATAGTCTTTATTTTTCGTTCTATCAATTTCAGAGCCAAATGAAGAAACAGTGACACGTGGCACGTTCTACAAGTGTGCTCTGCTGAAACAGTCCATAATTAGGGCATTTTGAGAGATTGGGTATAACTCTCTCTTAAAGAATCCAAATTGGATCAAACCTATGGCATTGGAAATACGACTCAGAGGAATACTATAGTACCTAAAATCATATATTGAGGATCTGAAATAACATAGATACACCAGATTCAATATCGAGCTCCTAGAAGGCAAGAAAAATCTAGATCATGTGTTGTCAAGGGTTGCAAAGGACCCGATTTTCTACGGCAGAAAAGCAAAGCAAGGTGCAGCAGAGGGTAGCATGAAAAGAGCAGCAACCAAGGTGCATAATAGTAGCAAGAATTTCATCATATGAAATATTCAAGTGGGTAGCACTACATACAATCATTGTAAAGGTATTTTTGTACTAAGTCATTGTAAATACATTATTGTGAAAATTGTACTAGTGTCTATCTACCAAGGGTTGAAGAGGCAGTGTTGGGAGGTCTAGGATCATCATTAGGTGGTTGTGTCAAAGTTGGGGTTATGGTCTAGTATATCTTCTTCTTCCACATCATTTTATATCATTGTAAAGTGGAACATTTTCCCTGGTACGGGAGTCCATTCTTATTTTATTCTTCTATAGGGTGGTAGGGTGGTGCTAGGGTGAGTTGTAGCTCATTGGGTGTCGGGGCATCCGTTCAGTTGACTACTGAATAATCTCAGGCGTTGGAGCGTCCATCCAGTGGGAGCTGGAGAAGAATGCTTTTCTAGATTCTAGGAAGTTGGAGATTTATTTTCAATTGGAGTTGAATATTAAAGAATTATTATAAAAGCATTAGGTGGTTTTTGTCTCGGAGTGGGTTTCCACCTTAAAAACTGTGTGCATTTGTGTTCCTCTTGTTTGCTGCTATCATTGTACAAACATTGATAATAATTGAAGATTAACTAATGCTCATCTCGAAAGTGAACACCGATTCACACCCCCCCCTTCAGTATTTCCAACAAAGTCTACATCAACATTCTTGCAAATACATTTAAGAACTTGTAATAAAATTCATTGTTTTAAGTGAATCATTAAAAATTCATTGTTAATGAATTTTTAAGAGGACAAGTGAATTCATTGTTTTAAAGTGAATCATTAAAATCATTGTAAGCTTTCTTGGGTGCATTTTTGACAGTGTTCGACACCCTTTATTTAAAGCAAAATCAAGTGAGTGCACGATTTTTAACTCTAAAGAAAACAAGCAACAAGTTCACATCTCCTTCAAGCGAGCCTGAGTGAAGTTAATTGCAGCAACCATCAAAGCAACTAAACAAGTTCAACTCTAACACCAATCAATCAAGTTGAGAGCGACATCAAGCGAGCGTGGTTTTTCATTCAAGTGAGCATGAAATCATCAAGTACGTCAAGTGAGCATTCTCGTCATCAAGCGAGCGTGAATTCCAGAGTCTAAGCAAGAAAATTCTACAATTCTAGCAAGTGTTCCAAGAAAGTGCAATAAGAAAAATATCAAGCGAGCGTGCCATTCAAGCGACCCTGTCATTCAAGTACCAAAATCAAGTGAAATAGTTCAAAGAACGACATCTCCGACAAGAGAGCCTAATTCAAGTGAGCAAGTTCAGATGGCGCAACATCTTCAGTTGTTAAACATTCTTCACAGTTTGATCATCTCCAATGATGAAGACATGGTGCAAATCAACAAAGAAACTCTTGCTGGTATTTCCTGGCATCTACAAAAAACAAAAGAAACCATTGAGTTTATTCAACTAGAGTCACAACTTCAAAGGAATGAATTGCAAGAAAAGAGTGATACTTTCACGTCTTTGAACCATCCAGATGATAAGTCATTCATCCAAACAGCTTCAAGTGTCGAAGTTGTTCCAGTTCCAATTTCTTCCAAGCCCATCATCAAGCCATGGGAAGAAATTCAAAATAACAAGAATCGACGAGGCTTAGGATATGTCAATGATGACACCAACTTGCATATCCCTGATTATTCCAAGCCAATTCAGTTCGTCAATGCAGGATTTCTTGCACAACTCACCTCAGCAAGTTCTGAGAAATTTGTAGACAACCAACAATGCACGCAACACAAAGTTGCAGAAAAACATAATTGCATGCAACCTGAAGTTGAAGTCCAGCCGAAATGTTCTCATTATCAAAGAACTGGTCATATGGAGGATCAATTTTTTAATCTCCATCCTTGTCGCCATTTTGGCAAGCCCAATCATTCCTCAGACAAATGTCGCAACCAGCAACAAATAGTCAGATTGAAAATACATTATGAATGGATCGACCCTTGGAAATGGTCATCCACAGTAAACATATAGTATCATTTCTACAACCGCATACAATCACACATAGTGCAACCAACAGTGAAAATATAATGGTACTCTCATGCAGTTGAACAGGGGAGTACACCAGTGTAAAACTCCTACACCTAAAGGGGGGGATTTCAGGAATACTTTCCAGAGAATTTTCTCTTCTTTTAGCTGAAAAAGGGGGGAAAATGTCAATGAAATTGATGGTGGTTGTCAGACTGAAAGTCTTGAAAAAACCAACAAAAGAAGCCAGTGGGCATCAACAAATTTTCTAGTGGGCAGTCAACAACAAAGAAGCAGTGAGAAATTTTCAACACAGAAAAGCAACAGTGAGTTGTTTTTGACGTCATCAGCCAGTGAGCATTCAACAAATTTTGTCAGTGGACAAAGGATGTTGATTTCACGCAAAGGATAGATGGTTCCTTTTGCAACTTGGCATGTGATGGAGTTGTCAAGCAACATTCAAAGATGAATCAGACATACAACTAACTCATGGTCTCTTCAGATTGAAGACTTTTTCAACATCAACTTGAGAACTTGGAAGATGGTTTCTCGTTCTTATTTTGGATTTATACTTAAATGGGGGAATGTTAGCCTCTTTCATAAGACAAATATAAATCCAAAAATACATAAATTAAATAATGTAAAGTTAGGATAAATATTTTAAAAAAAAGAAAAAGAAAAAAAAGATTATTAGGGATCGATGCAGAGCTGCCAACGAAATATTTGAACCGAACGGATCCCTTCTTGGTTGTCTTCAAATGCTTCATCTAGCTCATATGAATGTGTAGTATGTATTTTATTTTGTGTTTGTTCCATATACCCTCACTCTTCTTCCCAGATTACATGTAGTAGCAGTTTTTGGTTATGTTTTTATGAATTCATGGATTCATCTCTGTCTAATGCTAATATAAAATGCATATGAATGATAATAATTATTATCCTTAATATGTGTTCCATGTAACTTGGAAACATATTTTGAATGTTTTTCACATCCATTTCATGATGAAATTTGACACACTGTATTCTTAATTTAAGCCATGTGCATATGTTTTCTTTCCTTAATTATTCTTCTCTCAAATATATGAAAATGACTGATAAAACTACATGCTCATGTAATGTTTTCCACCATAGTTGGTACTTAATGCTTCTATGGGTATTATTTTTCATACATATTTGTATTTCTCTTCTTAAATGAGATTTTGAACATATTCTGACTTAAAATCTAGTTAAATATTAAGTGTAAGTGAAAATTTCCAGCATATCCTACAAGCACTCATCAATATGTCTTAGGAACTGCTCTCATCAACCCAAGGGTTGTCTCTAGCAGCTACAACAATGTCTTTCTCGAACCCACAAAATTCAGCTACAACAGCTAGAGTCTCAACAAACCATATGCATATGTTTATATTCAAGATATATTGTATCCAATCATAAACAAAAATGCCACCGTCTATCTTCCATTTTTCATATATAATTTCTAATTTTATAATGTATCCTTGCCAATCTACTATTCTAGAAAATTGCATAATTGCATGTTCATTCATGTATTTTTATATGTAGTTTAATGAAAAAGAATAATTATGCATGATTGCATTGCAAAAAGTCTGGGAAATTATGCGTCGTAAATAGGGGACATCATATTCATTATCCATCAACTAGTATATTTTTTCAAAACAACTCCACTATAAATGTTTCTGAACCAGGAAAATATCTTAAACATATGTCTACCCATGCTTTCTTCTATTTTCATCCATCTATGTTTTGTTTGTTCGTACGTTGTTATATTTATTATATGTTCATAATCAATTTATATTGAATGTTATTTCTTGCATAGAAGTGGTTCAAAATTTTCAGCAAGTGAATTTTCAACATGGAACAATATGTCGTGACTTTCTTCGCACAAATTTTAATTAAATGCAAATATTTTTTCATTTTTTACTTTGACCAAAGTCTTATGGGAGTTTTTAGCCAATTCAAAGATCAATGTATACAAAATATGTCCCCCCAAATTCCTAGAAATTCCCAGTGATATAATTTGAATCTGATTTTGTTATCTTTTCCAACTAAGCATCTGGGTTATTTATACCATTCATTTATATCAATTAATCTATATTCAATTCACGCTTATAAGATAATATGGCTTCGACATTATGTTCATGTAAACAATTTCCTAGAATTTTATATTGTTCATTCACACAACTTTGTTGATGTGTATCTAAAATGAAATAGAGTTCACATGGTATCGAACATGAAATATCCTACAACATATGCAAAATTGTTTAAATGAAATAAATTATGCTGCCTTATTTGATGCTTTAGCAATCATGCTTCAAAAAAACTTGCTCATTGATCCTTTAGTAACCACACTTCAATTTTTTTCTAAACTCACTATGATTTATTGCTCAACAATAAGCACAACACAGACAACACAGAGGAAAATGAACATAACAATATAGCTACAAACAATAAAACCAAAAGATAACATAAAATACACACATTAATAGCATATGTGTATCCAGATATATTTGCATACAACTCTTGTCCACGAACGAGATATGAAATCAAAAAACAAATGAACCACAAAATACCTAATATAAATATCGTAAATTTTGTTCCCATTTTAAAAAACATCTTATGCAAATAATTCTTCTGCCAATGTTAGGTCTCTATATTACTAGTGTAGTCCCTTATTTTGTTAGTGTATCCCCCTTATTGTTATTGTTGTACCCCTGTAGTCCACATATTTTTATTATTGTGCCCCATAAAACCCCACTATTGTTATTGTTGTGCCCTTACATTATTATTGTTAGGTTGTTTTAGATTCCTATATTTCACAGTATCACCAGGTGACTGATTATTGCTTATATTTTTCATATTGAAAATAATATTCCCTAGCTATCATTTATTTTCACAGAAAGAAAGGGAGATCCTGACTGTCATGAGAATAAAATGAATCCATCTGTCTTTTAGTTCAGTTGAAAGAGGAAAGTGTTGCTGCCCTCATACACTCTATCTGTTATCACCCAAAAAAATTTCAAAACATTGTATGTCAACATTATTTTTGATCATGTTCTTAAATAGGTCTGAAAGTCATTTTTAATTTGGTTAAGGGTAGTTCATAGTTTTTATAAGTTTAAAGGTCATCATTTAAGTTCAAATAAAGTCCTTCAAGGTCCATTCTGTGATCAAAGATTCATATTTTTCATTTAAGGGTCATTCCATTAAGTTTTAGGCTAAATTACTACAATTAGCTAGGAATCCACCGTTTCGTAGCACCGCTAGTTCAAAAAAGAGGAAATGCACTACAAAAGTGCTGCTACTTTCGTAGTGCAATATGAAACAAAAACTATGTTTTTCGGGTTTTGAGTAGTCAACTTCCAAGGAGGTTTATGAGCAACTTAGAATGAATTTATGAAAAAGGAAAGAGGTTTTTCTACCTAATAGAACTATATACAAAAACCTCTCTCATTTTCTTCAAATTAATTATGAGGTGGGAGAAAATTATAAATTAAAATACACTATGAAAAGCGCTACGAAACTGTTGTAGCAGCTTTTTTTCACCCTTTTCCATTCATTTTTGAAGGGCAGATATGTGTATTTTGACCTGAATTCCTAGGGAGGATGTGTTAAGTAAATATGAAGATAAATATGGAAGAAAGAAGCCAAATTTTTGAAGGAAAATGGGTAAAAAGGCTGCACTACAAAAAGCGCTACGAAACTATGTTGCTTTCGTAGCGCAAGTCCGTTTTCACTGTTTTGAGAAGTTTGAAGGTGTTTTACACATATGGCATGAAGGGATTACTTGGGAAATATGTCAATAATGTTCCCAACATCAATTAGCCTCAAAGTTATCAGTTATAAGTGGTCAGAATATCTCAAGAAAGTAAAGGGATCCTAAGCCTAAAAACAGGGGAGCAGTTTCCTAGATTATAGTGGATCAACATCATCAACATTATGGTTATAACAAGTTGAAACTCATCATCAGGATTCGACTTAATGGAATGATAGGTGGAAAATGATGTATTTAAGTTTAGATAAATTTTTTTTGAGTAGAACCAAAAGAGTTCTAATTCTATTTGTAATAGGACTCTATGTTAGTTTACAATTGTTTTTGTAATAAACACCATGTTTTATAGTTCGAATAGGAGTCAAAGCATGGGAATTCGATGTATCTAGTTATGTACAAGCTTATCTTATTATGTAAAGGATATATAAAATATAAAGAAGTCGAAATAGAAATGGTTGGAAATTTGTTAGCAAAAAGACTTTGTTTTATGTAAGTGACTGTTTTCAGCCTAACAGAGAATTTCTACTTTGACAACTCAAGATTCATAAGGAGTTCTTGTATGTTCTTGTTCTAATGGCATATTTCCATTATTCTATTACAGTGGTGTTTTCTTATGTTACTTATAATTCATCAATGATGCTCTGACTTCCTTCATAAACAAGTTGATTGTGTGTTTTATTTTTCTACATGTTTATTCCTTGACTTGAACTCTGATATGCCTTGACTTCCATGCTAGGTAGATTATCTTAGTTTTGTTGAAGCTATCATGACTCCATAAGCCAAATGTACACTTGTTAATGTGATTTACAACCATTTTACGTCATTTATCTATTTTTATCTCATATAGAGTTAGCCATCTACATATTTATCAAAAATCATAAACCCTTGAGAGAGCCCTCTCACGTTGAAGAGGCTAAGCCTCAACCAAAAGATTGGTTTGAAATAGTTGCACAAGTTTGGTTTGATGAGCAGCCTATCAGGTCTGATTTTGTTATAACATTTTGGTGCATCTGCCGGGAGCCTGAAGATTATACTTTCCCGAAAGTTTGAAGTTTAACTTTTGAAGGTAGCAGGAACTCAGGAATATTTTCGAGGCTACATCTACCTTGGTGACTCCACACATCAAATAATAAATTGGAAGGTGACTCCACTACTTGAAGATCAGTAGCTTGAGGAAGTTTCAGAATGAGTTCCATTGCAAGAAAAAATGCCAGGTGTGGCCCTATGAATCGATCTCATATCCCTAGTTTTCCAAATCCTATGCCTGTACACAGTCTTAAGGTTTAGCTCCCTGAATATTGTCTCATGAAGATGTTTATGGCCACTTTGGAAGGAAAATCACGATCTTGGTATGAAATCTTGCCAAATGGTTCATTATATTCTCTTGCTGATTTCCATGTTTCATTTTATGAGATGTATGAAGAGTGTCATCCCTCCTTATTACTGGTCAAAGACTATTGTAAGCACTGTGTGAGTTTTATTGAATATTTGGAGAATTTTTATGAAGATGATGAGTTCATGGATGAAGAAATTTTAGAAGCCTTTCATGACAATCCCTTTCATCACCAAGAAGAAAGGATAGCCTCTTCCTTGGATGAAAATGAAACCCAGCAGGAGTTTATTTATGAAAATTATGATACATCTTCTGAGTCTGATGAAAATTTGTAGCAGACTGGTTAGTATTTTGATCGTCGAGAGTATGAGAATAATTTCAAATAGCAAGAGGAAATATTGGAAAATGCTTGCTACAATCCTAAGGTACAGGAAGAATTTGATTCTTCATGTCATTTCTTATATCAGTCTATATCAAATTATGATTACATTAATGAAGAAGTGGGTGAAAATTTCTCTTTATCCTTATCTTCTAATCTGAAATCATTTGAGTACAAATTAGTAGATAAGATTCAGTTTGTGGATGAAGTTGCAGAGAACATTGAAGAGGAAATTCAAGTTTCAAAAGATAAATTCAATCTCATAGTATTCATAATCAAGATCAGTCTTTTCAAATGATTTTTATGCCAAAAAACAAAGAGAGGGTGTTGCCACCTTTCTCCTTTGAGTTTGAGGAAGAATACATTGTTTTTGAAAATCAGTTTGAAAAGAAGTTGGAAAGCACACAACTGAAGTCTTATGTGGTTGATAAAAGCATGGATGAGTTGTCCAAAGTTGCAGAGTGTCATGAGGAGTATCAAACATATCATGTCTTCTTTGATCCTATAGTTGAATACATGGAAGATTTCTACAATCCAGATTTCCAGTTATACTTTCATTTTGAAGATCAGTTACATCTCATGTCGCCTTGCTCATTTCAGTATCATGTTTACTTTTGGTTCAATCATATTCAAGAGATTCAAGTGTCAGATCAGATCAATAATTGGCTTCATTGGAAGTTTCATGTTCCTTGAGTTACAAATGGAGATTGCAGTTGATAGGGTAGGTAGGAGTGTGTGAATAAGCTCAAAGTTGATTGAGCATATTTTCAGTAGGTACATATTTAGTTCTTCTGTAGTGATCATCAAGCTTGAGCCCGAGGTGAAGGCCATTAGAGCTTGAGGAGAAAGCTTGGAAATTTCAAAGTTTTTTCTGTTATGGTCAAGAAAATGGATAGTAGCACTGGAACTACTGGTTCTTACTGTACCACAGGGGCACACTATCCCAAGTGGAGCCACTGTTATCACCCAAAAAAAATTCAAACACTGTATGTCAACATTGTTTTTTATCATGGTCTTAAATAGGTCTGAAAGTCATTTTTAGTTTGGTTAAGGGTAGGTCATAATTTTTATAAGTTTAAAGGTCATCATTTAAGTTCAAATAAAGTCCTTCAAGGTCCATTCCATGATCAAAGATTCATATTTTTCATTTATGGGTCATTCCATTAAGTTTCAGGCTAAATTTCTACAATTAGCTAGGAATCCACCGTTTCGTAGCACCGCTAGTTTAAAAAGAGGAAATGCGCTACGAAAGCGCTGCTACTTTCGTAGCGCAATATGAAGCAAAAACTCTATTTTTCTAGTTTTGAGTAGTCAACTTCCAAGGCGGTTTCTGAGCAACTCAAAACTAATTTAGGAAAAATGAAAGAGGTTTTTCTACCTAACAGAAATAACCACAAAACCTCTCTCAGTTTCTTCAAATTCATTACGAGATGGGAGAAATTTATAAATTAAAATGCGCTACGAAAAGCGCTACGAAACTGTTGTAGCAACTTTTTTTTCACCCTTTTCCATCCATTTTTGAAGGGAAGATCTGTGTATTTTGACCTGAAATTTCTAGGGAGGATGTGTTAAGTAAATATGAAGATAAATCTAGAAGAAAGAAGCCAAATTTTTGAAGGAAAATGGGTAAAAATACTACGCTACGAAACTGTGTTGCTTTCGTATTGCAAGTCTGTTTTCATTGTCTTGAAAAGTTTGAAGTGGTTTTACACAGCTGGCATGAAGGGATGACTTGGGAAATATGTCAATAATGTTCCCAACATCAATTAATCTCGAAGTTATCAATTGAAAGTGGTCAGAATATCTCAAGAAACTAAAGGGATCCTAAGCCTAAAAACAGAGGCATAGTTTCCTAGATTACAGGGGATCAACAACATCAACATTATGGTTATAAAAAGTTGAAACTCATCATCAAGATTCGATTTAATGGAATGATAGGTGGAAAATGTTGTATTTAAGTTTAGATAAAGTTGTTTTGAGTAGAACCAAAAGAGTTCTAATTCTATTTGTAATAGGACTCTATGTTAGTTTTATAGTTGTGTTTCTACTAATAAATATCATGTTTTATAGTTAGAATAGGTATCAAAGCATGGGAATTTGATGTATATAGTTATGGAGAAGCTTATATCATGATGTAAAGGATCTATAAAATATCAAGAAGTAGAAATATAAATGGTTGGACATTTGTTAGCAAAAAGACTCTGTCTTATGTAAGTGACTGTTTTCAGTCTAACAGAGAATTTCTACTTTGACAACTCAAGATTCATAAGGAGTTCTTGTATGTTCTTGTTCTAATGGAATCTTTGAAATATTATATTGCAGTAGTGTTTTCTTATGTCACCTATAATTCATCAATGATGCTTTGACTTCCTTTATAAACAAGCTGATTGTGTGTTTCACTGTTCTACATGTTTATTCCTTGACTTGAACTCTGATATGCCTTGACTTCCATGATAGGTAGATTATTTTGGATTTTCTGAAGATATCATGACTCCATAAGCCCAATGTACACTTTCTAATGTGATTTAAAACTATTTTACATAATTTATCTATTTTTATCTCATATAGAGTTAGCCATCTACATATTTATCAAAAATCATAAACCCTTGAGAGAGCCCTCTCAGGTTGAGGAGGCTAAGCCTCAACCAAAAGATTGGTTTGAAATAGTTGCACAAGGTTGGTTTGATGAGTAGCCTATCAGGTCTGATTTTGTGATAACATTTTGGTGCATCTACCGGGAGCTGAAGATTATACTTTCCCGAAAGTTTGAAGCTGAACTTCTGAAAGTAGCAGGAGCTTAGGAAGCTTTTTGAGGCTGCATATACCTTGGTGACTCCACACATCAAATAATCAATTTGAAGGTGACTCCACTGCTTGAATATCAGTAGCTTAATGAAGTTTAAAAATGAGTTCCATTGCAATAAAAAATTCCAGGTATGGCCCTATGAATCAATCTCATATCCCTGGTTTTCCAAATCCTATGCCAAAGGTTGAATGGTTAACTGATCTTCCTATATTAAAAGATGAAAATAAATACAATGCTGCTCTTCATTTGGTTAGATTCCATATGCATGTACACAGTCTTAAGGTTTAGTTCCCTGAAGATTGTCTCATGAAGATGTTTTATGGCCACTTTGGAAGGAAAAACACGGTCTTGGTATGAAATATTGCCAATTGGTTCATTATATTCTCTTGCTGATTTCCATATTGCATTTTATGAGATGTATGAAGAGTGTCATCCCTACTTATTGCTGGTCAAAGACTGTTGTAAACACTGTGTGAGTTTTATTGAATATTTGGAAAATTGTTATGAGGATGATGAGTTCATGGATGAAGAAATTTTAGAAGCCCCTCATGACAATCCCTTTCATCACCAAGAAGAAAGGATAGCCTCTTCCTTGGATGAAAATGAAACCCAAAAGGAGTTTATTTATGAAAATTATGATACATCTTCTGAGTCTGATGAAAATTTGCAGCAGACTGGTCAGTCTTTTGATCATCGAGAGTATGAGAGTCATTTCAAACAACAAGAGGAAATATTGGAAAATTCTTTCTACAATCCTAAGGTATAGGAAGAAGTTGATTCTTCATGTCATTTTTTATATCAGTCTATATCAAATTATGATTACATTAAAGAAGAAGTGGGTGAAAATTTCTCTTTATCCTTGTCTTCTAATATCAAATCATTTGAGTGCAAATCAATAGATAAGATTCAGTTTGTGGATGAAGTTGCAGAGAAAATTGAAGAGGACATTCAAGTTTCAAAAGATAAAATTCAATCTCATAGTATTCATAATCAAGATCAGTCTTTTCAAATGATTTTTATGCTAGAAAACAAAGAGAGGGTGCTGCCACCTTTCTCCTCTGAGTTTGAGGAAGAATACATTGTTTTTGAAAATCAGTTGGAAAGCACACAACTGAAGTCTTATGTGGCTGATCAAAGCATGGATGAGTTTTCCAAATTTGTAGATTTTCATGAGGAGTATCAAACATATCATGTCTTCTTTAATCATATATTCAAACACATGAAAGAGTTCTACAGTCCAAATTTCCAGTTATACTTTCATTTTGAAGATCAGTTACATCTCATGTTGCCTTGGTCATTTCAGTATCATGTTTACTTTTGGTTCAAGCACAGTCAAGAGATTCAAGTGTTAGATCAGATAAATAATTGGCTTCATTGGAAGTTTCATGTTCCTTGAGTTACAAATGGAGATTTTAGTTGATATGGTAGGTAGGAGTGTGTGAATAATCTCAAAGTTGATTGAGCATATTTTCAGTAGGTACATATTTGGTTCTTTTGCAGTGATCATCAAGCTTGAGCCCGAGGTGAAGGCCACTAGTGCTTGAGGAGAAAGCTTGAAAATTTCAAAGTTTTTTCTGTTTTGGTCAAGAAAATGGATAGCAGCACTGGAACTACTAGTTCTTAGTGTACCACAGGGGCACACTATCCCAAGTGGAGCCACTGTTATCACCCAAAAAAATTTCAAAACATTTTATGTCAACATTATTTTTTATCATGGTCTTAAATAGGTCTTAAAGTCATTTTTAGTTTGGTTAAGGGTAGGTCATAGTTTTTATAAGTTTAAAGGTCA
The DNA here is from genome assembly GCA_034641835.2 of Pinus albicaulis. Lineage (NCBI taxonomy): Eukaryota > Viridiplantae > Streptophyta > Pinopsida > Pinales > Pinaceae > Pinus > Pinus albicaulis. The sequence continues at coordinate 657,075,674 of CM076575.1, read as the reverse complement.
TCATTTAAGTTCAAATAAAGTCCTTTAAGGTCCACTCCATGATCAAAGATTCATATTTTTCATTTAGGGGTCATTCCATTAAGTTTCAGGATAAATTTATGCAATTAGCTAGGAATCCACCATTTCATAGCGCCGCTAGTTCAAAAAAGAGGAAATGCACTACGAAAGAGTTGCTACTTTCGTAGCGTAATATGAAGCAAAAAATGTTTTTTTGTTTTGCGTAGTCAACTTCAAAGGAGGTTTTTGAGCAACTCAAAAAAAATTTAGGAAAACTGAAATAATTTTTTCTTCCTAACATACCTAACTATTAAAACTTCTCTCAGTTTCCTCAAATTCATTACAATATGGGAGAAATTTATAAATTAAAATGCGATACGAAAAGCGCTATGAAACTGCTGTAACACCTTTTTTTTCACTCTTTTCCATCCATTTTTGAAGGGAAGATATGTGTATTTTGACCTAAAATTTCTAGGGAGCATGTGTTAAGTAAATATGAAGATAAATCTGGAAGAAAGAAGCCAAATTTTTGAAGTAAAATGGGTAAAAATACTGCGGTATGAAAAGCGCTACGAAACTGTGCTGCTTTCGTAGTGCAAGTCTGTTTTCATTGTTTTGAGAAGTTTGAAGTGGTTTTACACAGCTGGCATGAAGGGATAACTTGGGACATATGTCAATCATGTTCCCAACATCAATTAGCATCGAAGTTATCAGTTTGAAGTGGTCAGAATATCTCAAGAAACTAAAGGGATCCTAAGCCAAAAAACATGGGAGCAGTTTCCTAGATTACAGGGGATCAACATCCTCAACATTATGGTTATAAAAAGTTGAAACTCGTCATCAGGATTCGAATTAATGGAATGATAGGTGGAAAATTATGTATTTAAGTTTAGATAAAGTTGTTTTGTGTAGAACCAAAAGAGTTATAATTCTATTTGTAATTGGACTCTATGTTAGTTTTACAGTTGTGTTTGTAATAAATACCATGTTTTATAGTTAGAATAGGTGTCAAAGCATGGGAATTTGATGTATCTAGTTATGGGAAAGCTTATCTCATGATGTAAAGGATCTATAAAATATCAAGAAGTTGAAATAGAAATGGTTGGACATTTGTTAGCAAAAAGACTCTATTTTATGTAAGTGACTGTTTTCAGCCTAACAAAAAATTTCTACTTTGACAACTCAAGATTCATAAGGAGTTCTTGTATGTTCTTGTTCTAATGGCATCTTTCCAATATTCTATTTTAGTGGTGTTTTCTTATGTTACTTAGAATTCATCAATGATGCTCTGACTTCCTTCATAAACAAGATGATTGTGTGTTTCACTGTTCTACATGTTTATTCCTTGAATTGAACTCTGATATGCCTTGACTTCCATGCTAGGTAGATTATCTTGGTTTTTCTGAAGCTATCATGAATCCATAAGCCCAATGTACACTTGCTAATGTGATTTACAACCAGTTTACATAATTTATCTATTTTTATCTCATATAGAGTTAGCCATCTACATATTTATCAAAAATCATAAACCCTTGAGAGAGCCCTCTCAGGTTGAGGAGGCTAAGCCTCAGCCAAAAGATTGGTTTGAAATAGTTGCATAGGATTGGTTTGATGAGTAGCCTATCAAGTATGATTTTGTGATAACACCATCCACCCTCTTCTTACCTTTCATTTTCCTCAAACTCTGAACTCCAATGCTCTGAAATCCCATTTAAACCCCAATACCTTTTTGGACTTATTACTTTATAAAACCCAATTATATTAAAAGTCCAAAATTATATTGTCATAGCTCTGCCCACTCACTAGCAGCTGTGTTATACAACATAAACCTTACCTCTTGCCCGCACTTCACAACCCGCAAATTTTTAAACCTTACCTCTTAAGAATTATGCCAAATCTTATTTTTTTGCCGATGCGATGAAGTAGGACCCATCATACCTTAACTCATTATCAAAATTGCATGCAAAACTTGATTCCACCTTATTCCTTACTTTTGTCGTTTCAAACTCCCCGACGCTTGAGTGCCCGCAGATCGCACTTTGCACATTTTTCCACTTAAATTTTAAGTCCCAATTTAGATTTGCGATGCAGTTAGCCCCACCATAGCAGCTCCGCTTCCCCGCTTCAAGCCATTCAAAATACATTGATATATCATGAAACCTCATAAAATTTTCCTTACCACAGAAAACATTCGCCGCTTTATAACTTTTCCAATGTAGTGGGGTCCATCTCTCGATCGCAATCGCAAATCGCAGGCTTTAAAAGATGTGTGTAGAGGTAAATGTTAAATTCGCTGAAGTGCGATATGCGATGCAGTGGGACCCAATCGTAATGTTTAAAGAATAAGTGCACAAATAAGAGTTATAATCTCTGAAGTGTGATATGAGCTAACGTGGCAGGATGACATGGCAGATGACGTGGTGGTGACATGGAAATTACGTGGCAAGTGACAAGGCCCCGACCTCATAGACTGCAGTTGATTTATGATGACGTCGCAGATGATGTTGTAGTGACATGGCAATGGCATGGCTGATAACATGGAAGTGATGTGGCAAATGACGTGGCCTTGGCCTGCATACCGCACATTGCAAGTTTTAAAAGATATCGCCCATGGTAAGTGTTAAGATCGCTGAAGTGCAATGTGCGATGGGTGGGACCCAATCACAATAAAAAATCGTGAAATTTTAGGATAGGTGCGAGAGCTAATGTTTTATGTCTGCCAAAGTACGATGCGTGATGCCAGGTGAGACCCGATCGTAATGCGCACATCACAAATTTTAAAAGATAAGTGCTAAGGAAAAGGTAAAGATAGTGAAATGCGAAGTACGATACCGATGCGGATGCGATGTATTTCAGAGCAAAGGCCTACAAATTTTCAAGTCTAGGTGTATGAATTTTATGCACCATTTTGAGAAGAAATAGACTAAAACACGGAAAGACTCGGGTAGGACCTGACAAGGGGAAAAAGACAGAGCGATGTTGAACGTCACGATAGTAAAAGGACACCGAGGGTCAATTTGGGCAAGGCGTTTTATGAAATTGTTATGTTATAAGGCATAAAGGACTTATGGTGGAAATAAGCCCCGATGAGGTGTGCAAGCAAAGAAGGTCGAGTCAGGAAAAGGGGCGTTCATGCAGTACTATTATGTTATAATGGAAGAAACAAAAAAAGGAAGCAAAGCACATCGACATAGTCACTAATCAATGTAAAGTGGATAGCATTGCACCAGACTTAATTGCCCAACACCGATATTTTGAAAAGCAAGACCAGATGTTAGAGCCATCATTCGGTGCCTCTTCATGACCATCACAGTCACCTCCAATATTATTGTTTGATTTTCCGAGGAGCCATTGAAGCGTTTGGATCTACGAAGAGTTGTCCAAAATTAATTCTACAGGCGGTGTCTTTGTCAGATATTTCTGATCAGGCCTTGCATGGCCACACTTGTCCATTTTCTGTTAAATTGTAGTCAATGAAAGGTTGCCGAGTAAGATAGGGAAACCGACTTAGTATTTAGATAAATATTGCATGCCTTGGCAGTATCAAGGTTTGGATATTGTTAGCCCCTGCATTGTAAGAACTAATACATTGGAGCACTGTAATTTCAAAGATGGACATCAATAATCAAAGATCGTTTACAGTATTCTTGAGCTGTGTCAAAATGGTGATGTGATACTTCTTTGTTTTAAATGATTTTGTTATTTTACCTATTGTGCATCTGTTCATCTAATTGTAAATCAAAAATTTTAGATTAATATTTGCTGTTGGATCACCTTAATTCTGTCTGTATTCACAATTTTAATGTTTTCTGCTGAAGTATGATGAAATAATTCTTAACTTCTCTTTAGTCACTACTGAACCTTACTATTCCTTTCACCTCATAATTCATACATCTCTAAAGATCCATTTAGCACAGTTAGCTTTCCCTATGATGGTCTTTATGTTGATGTGCCATTCCAGCCTTTTGACTCCATAGCCCAATGGAATAGCCCCTGGAAACCTCCTGTCCAACCACACAATGAATCAAAACAAACAACCCTCCATCACTGTAACTAACCTAATTTCAGCATTTATAATTATCAAGTTAAATCTTAAAAATAGAGAGAGAGCCCTCTCTGAGTCTAGGAAGGCGAGGTCCTAGACTCCAAAGTGAGGATCAATTGTCCTCATCGTTTGTTCTTTCGATCTCTAAATTAAGTGCTAACATAATGGCGACCATAATAGGGAAGAGTTATTGAAAAAGCTTAATATTTCTTCAGAACTCAGAAACCCCAGTCAAAATATTGTATGATTCAAGTATGTTCCAAGATTGGTATTTGTTTGTTGATGGTGGACAACGGCCAAACACAAGAAAGTTGAAATCATCCACTTGGCGACTCCATAGTTTTCAGTTGACCTAAAGACTCCACTGCTAGAAGAATCCAGATTGGTTGTGAATATACAGTGACCCCCTTCTCTAACTGATTGACCAGATGGATCCAAGAATACAGTGCAGGTATGCTCCAATGAACAGAGATCACATTCTTGGATTCCCGCACAAAATGCCTCAGGTAAATTGGGACAAGAATCTTCTTATTTTTCAAGATGAGAAGGTTGATAGTCGAATGGCATGAGGATTGCCTCATGTAGAAATTTCCTGTTTTCCCACCCCGGTTTTCAGTTTCACCTTATTTCTCCAAATAGTTAAATGCCCTTTTCCATATCCTTACATTCAACAACAGAAAAATAATTTTTTTTGCTGAAAACACAAATTCTGGAAAATTTACAGAATGCTGAAAAATGCAGAAATAAAAATCAGCAGATACAAACAGCCATTCAACACATTATAACACTGATATTTTTGGTCAACATGACCCTGGAAAAACCCTCTACAAATCTTGGGGAAAACCAGTCTGAAAGCTTCTCTTTTATTTTCTGAAAAATGCCTTTTACAGTGAAACAGAAAAAACTCTGAAAAAATCCCAGCAACCAATTTACAGACTTATCTTGATTTCGGTGCTTGCACACCGCCTCGGAAATTGTGCCAAATCAGCAATAACAGAAAACAAAAAATTTACAGCACCTTAGGACAGCATTAAATGCTGTACGACCACCTCGGGAAGCGTGCCAAAACAACCATACTTTGCTATACGGACTGTACGGATTTTGTACAACACCCTCTCTCGAAATCCATGCCAAAAATCAGAGCTGTAGCTGCTGTCCTCTTCCTCGATTTTTGTGCCGAAAATGATAGCCACCCTCTTCCTCGAAAAACGTGCCTGATTTTTGTGCCTTGGAGTGCGTGCTTGCTGCTGTACCCTCTTCCTCGATTTCTATGCCTCCTCACTTGGAAACACTGCCTCTCCTTTGCTGTACGGATTTTCTGCCTCGGTATGTGTGCCAATAAATGCTGCTGTACCTTTGCTGAAATCTCTTCACTGCTGCCCTACTTCTTCTCACTACTCAGAAAAATCTCCAGCTCTCTTTCTCTCCTTCTCCCAATCTACTCATGAAAGAATGAATGACCTTTTCCTGCTTTCCCTCCTTTAACCTAACCCTAAGTGACTTTTGGGGAATCCCTAAATCCAATGGCTGAAATATATTGAGATCTAGGGTTGAGATTAAATGCTCATTTAAATCTCACTTTCTATTTTTTAATTCACCCCACTTTAATAAAGACCCACTTAGTCATTTATTTCCAAATTCACTTTTCCTTTTTAATTTTACATTGACTTTATTAAAGTAACTTTAAAATTAGACTTTAGTAACTTTATCACTTTAAGTCACTTTTAAATGAGGTTTGACTTTATAATTTTATAAAGTCACTTTGGGAGAAAAATTAAATTCCTTTTGACACTTTTCCCTAGGCCAAACATCAAAGCCTTAGGGAACCACCTGTCCTCCGGTAACCAAATTTCAACACTCCCTCTTACCGAAGAAGGTGTTCCTCACCACACCCATCTTGTCTCTGAAGTAGACATGCTTGCCCCATGGTAAGGCTTTGGTAAAAATATCTACAACCTGCTCATCAATGGGAATATACTCAAGCTTCACAACTCCCTTTTGAACATAGTCTTTGATGAAATGATATTTGATCCCAATATGCTTTGCCCTGTCATGAAATACTGGATTCTCCGTGACTTTAATGCAACTCTGATTATCACAGTAAATCACCGAAGGTCTCAACGGCTAACCAAATAAGCCAAACAACATCTTGGAAAGCCATATGGCCTCACAACTAGCTAGGCTGGCTGCCATACTCTTGTGGCCAGACTCAATGCTACTAGCTGCTGCTTCGGGTGAACCATGACACAAGCTGAACCCAACCCAAAACATCACCTGATGTTCTTCCTATCGGAAGCACAAGGCTGCCCAATCGAATGGGTGTAACCTGCAATCTCCTCCATCCCTGCCTATAGTCTAGACCATAATCCTTGTCCCTGTAAATCCGCAAAATGTGTTTTACGGCAAACCCGATGAACCTTCCTAGGCTCACATAAAGCTGAATCATTGTGTTGATTGCAAAACAAATATCGGCCTAGTGTTGATATTGATACATCAAGGAACCAATCAACTGTCTATACAAAGTGGGATCCACCAACTCGGAATCTGAAGCGTGAAGCTTCTTCCAGTTGGTGATCATCAGTGTCGACATGTGTTTACAATCCTCCATGTGGAATCTGCCAAGGATGTCCACAATATATTTCTCCTGCCCCAAGAAGAAATGCCCCTCCTCTTGCCACACCTCCAAACCCAAAAAGTAATGCATCAAGCCAATGTCGTTCATCTCAAACTCCGATGCAAGATCTCTCATGCAGCTCTCTATGAGTCTCTATCTCTCTTGCACTTGTAATGTTGAAGTCATCCACATACAACACGAGAATGAGGAGTCGTCCTCTGATATACTAAAGGTTTGGATCTTGCCTGCGCTCTATGTGAAACCCATCACTGCAAGTATGTATACATCCTGAGACTCCTTACCATGCACCTCAAAGCCCTGTGGCTGCTCAATGTACACCTTCTCCTGTATGAAGCCATTGAGAAATGCGGTCTTCACATCCATCTAGTGGATCTTCCAACCCATCTCTACAGGTATTGATATAATGGAGTGAATGGAAGTATATCGAGCCACGGGAGCGAAGGTCTCCTCATAATCAACTCCCTCTACTTGGGGGAACCCTCTAGCCACAAACCTCGGCACAGATTTATCAATGCGCCATCTGCAACATGCTTTGCAACCAAAGCCATGCGATAACCACAGATTTTCCCTCAGGCCTTGGCACCACCTCCCAAACATCATTCTTCATGATAGAAGAATAATCCTCCTGCATGGCCTCTCTCTAGACCTGCTTGCTAGTTGCCTCATCATAGCTAGAAGGCTCGGAGTCAAGGATGTTGTGCGCCATTGCCTCTACAAAATTTCTTAGGTGAAGAGTGCTTTCCTCTACGGCGGCCTCTTAGAGGGCGTAGCAACGGATGTGTCTGAAGCCACTTGCCTTCCTCTTCGTGAGCATACTTGTCCCATTGGAGAATGAAACTCCTCCTCCTCATCATCATCGGGAGCACAGACTCCGGCGGCCACATCTCTTTGTCCTCCTCGCACTGACCTGTAGAAGCTAAGTTACCATGTGAACTGTCATCGGTGGACTCCCTGGTGGCTAGCTCGTAGTTTTATCTGCATCTTTGCCCAGAAGCACCACCCCTCGGCTACGCGAGCACTTGCTCCCAGCGGACTGACATCGTCATAGATGTACTCTGGATCCTCCTGATCCTACCTTTGGATCCCTGGCAGTGACTCAGAGTGTGTGAGAGTGCAGCGATCTGAATGATAATCCTAACTCTCATACCTCCTAAAGGCCCTATCCTCCTTGAACTTCACATCCTGCCTGACAACAACTTTCCTCTGTGCAGGAATGTAAATCCGAAAGGCCTTTGAGGTCTCACTGTAGCCCACAAAAATACCCTTCTCTGTGGTGGGCTCTAGTTTGGTCCTCTTCTCCTTAGGTATCTAGGAGTATGTGATACACCCAAAGATACGAAGATGACCAATATCAGGCTTCTTCCCAGAAAAAGCCTCCTCCGGAGTCATATGCCCCAAGGCACGATGCGGACTCCTATTTTGCAAATAAACAGCAGTGTTGCAGGCCTCTGCCCACAAAAATAATGGCAACCCCTGATCATGTAACATGGCTTTGGCAGCCCCTCCGATGGATCTGTTCTTCTTCTCCGTAACCCCGTTCTGCTGGGGGTTGTAAGGAACAATGAACTCCCTCCTAATGCCTACCTCTGCACAATAGTCAACAAACTCTCCAAGGGTGTGCTCTCCTACATTTTCCGACCTCAGGGACTTGATCTTCCGACCTGTCTATGTCTCCACAAGAGCTCTGAACTCCTGAAACCGCTTGAAGACCTCACTCTTGGTCTTCAAGAAATAAATCCAAGTCCTCCTGGAGTGATCATCAATGAATAAAACATAGTACTCATATCCACTCAAGGAAACAATACGCATCGTGCAAAACATCGGAATGAATCCAAATCAAGTATCCCGATCTAAGCTCTGCCTCCTTTCTTAGGAAGGGGTTGTGAACTGCCATCGCACATCCTCTGCAAGTATCAAAGTGATCAGTACTGAAATCTGGCACACCTGTAGTGATCTCCCGCAATGTCCTCAAGGCTCCATGATACATGTGCCCCATCTTGCGGTGCCAAATCTCACACAGCTTTGAACTGCTAGCTCTGTTGTCGGTACTACTGCTCAATGCCAAAAGGGGCTGAAATGAAAACTTGTACACCTTTGCGTGGCGTACACCTATCACTCTAGCTGAATCAGCTGGAGCGCCCCTTGGATATATCAGCACCTGTCCTCTCCTGAACAATATCTCATATCCTCTGTCCTCCAAAGTTGAGACGAATATGAGGTTCTTCCTCATCCCTGGCAGATATAGAACATCTGACACCTTCAAGGGAGGTTTGGGTTCCCTGTTAAATGTCAAAGTCCCCACACCGACTGCTCTAACAACTCTGTCATCACCGAGTACTACCTCTATATCAGTGCCACTCTCTGAAAGCTCTAAGAAGTACTCACGGATTCCTATCATGTGACGTGAAGCCCCACTGTCCACATACCAGATACCCGAAGATGCACCGCTAATCGAGGGAAAAGCATGCTCCCTCTGAACCTCTATGGCAGATAATCCTGCACTATAGGACTCACACGCAATGAACCCAAACTCCTGGTCAAAACGATCTGCAAAGTCCTCAACCTCTGCTGAAGCTGCCATGCTCTGGTTCTTCCCCTTCTTCTTTTTCTCTGGACACACAAATGCATAGTGTCCCATCTTCTGAAAATTCCAACACTTCACCTTGGAATAGTCCTTCTGTGTGTTACCATGTTTACCTTTACCTTTACCTTTTCCCCCACCATTGCTTGTGGAAGCCTGCTTCTTCCCTTTTCCTTTCTTGCCTCCTGCCAACAGTGCTACATCCTCATCCTGCTCAATTGGCTTGGCTGCCCCAAGCTGACCTTTCCTGATCTCTGTCTGAATGCAATCATCCCAAAACCTCTACCATGTGGGAAGGGTCTCACGTGCACAAACCCCATCAGCAAAGTTCATCCATGAGCCCCAAGGACACATTCAACGCTATCCTTTCCAACTGGTGATTTGAATGACTCTCCAATTCTTGCCCGACTCATCTCTCATTAGTAGTCTTTGTGAGGCTCAGATTCTATTACTTATTAGTCTTATATCTTAATGGTTTTCAACTTCTCCTTCAGGACCATTTTCCGGTTCTCATTGGTACTCTGGTAGAGATTGGACAATGCTGTCCACATCTCATGAGCATTTCTCTTTCCTCTCACATGAGGAATGCAATGGTATTTGATTCCATCTAGAATCGGTCTCTTACCCTTGTTGTTATTCCTATTATATGCTGCCAACTGAGTAGCATCAGTAGGCACATTAACAGGCTGTTGTGTGGTATGAACCATGATATCCCAGACTTCTGCCTCCTCAAAGATACTCTGCATTCTCTCCTTCCAAACATTGTAATTGGTATGCCCATCCAACCTATCCTCCACCCTCAATCCCAATTACATCCTGCTGTCCTAAAACTGAAAAATAGCACTGCTGTAGTAAAGATAAAAATTCTGTTTGTGAAAAAATCAGCTTGCTGGAATTTTTTGAGTGAAAAATCAACAGGCTGTATTTTTCTCCTTGCTATCCCAAATTGCACTTTCAGCACTCAAGCTCCGATACCATGTAGAAATTTTCTCTTTCCCACCCCGGTTTTCAGTTTCACCTTATTTCTCCAAATAGTTAAATGCCCTTTCCCATATCCTTACATTCAAAAAACTGGAAAATAATTTTTTTGCTGAAAACACAAATTCTGGAAAATTTACAGAATGCTGAAAAATGCAGAAATAAAAATCAGCAAGCTTAAAACAGTCATTCACACATTTTAACATAGATATTTTTGGTCAACATGACCCTGGAAAAACCCCCTACAACTCTTGGGGAAAACCAGTTTGAGAGCTTCTCTTTTATTTTTCTGAATATTGCTTTTTACAGTGAAACAGGAAAAACTCAGAAAAAATTCAAGCAACCAATTTACAGACTTATCTCGATTTCCATGCTTGCACACCGCCTCGGAAATTGTGCCAAATCAGCAACAACAGAAAACAGAAAATTTACAGCACCTTAGGACAACATCAAATGCTGTACGGCCACCTCGGGAAGCGTGTCGGAACAACCGTACTTTTCTATACGGACTGTACAGATTTTGTACAGCAGCCTCTCTCGAAATCCGTGCCAAAAAATAGAGCTGTAGCTACTGTCTTCTTCCTCGGTTTTTTTGCCGAAAATGACAGCCACCCTCTTCCTTGAAAAACATGCCTAATTTTTGTGCCTTGGAGTGCGTGCTTGCTGTTGTACTCTCTTCCTCGATTTCTGTGCCTCCTCACTTGGAAACACTGCCTCTCCTTTTCTGTACGGATTTTCTGCCTCGGTATGTGTGCCAATAAATGTTGTTGTACCTTTGTTGAAATCTTTTCACTGTTGCCCTCCTTCTTCTCACTGCTCAGAAAAATCTCCAGCTCTCCTTCTCTCATTCTCCCAATCTGCTCATGAAAGAATGAATGACCTTTTCCCTCCTTTTCCTCCTTTAACTTAACCCTAAGTGACTTTTGGGGAATCCCTAAATCCAATGGCTGAAATAGATTGAGACCTAGGGCTGAGATTAAATGCTCATTTAAATCTCACTTTCTATTTTTTAATTCACCCCACTTTAATAAAGACCCACTTAGTCATTTATTTCCAAAGTCACTTTTCCTTTCTAATTTTACATTGACTTTATTAAAGTCATTTTAAAATTAAACTTTAGTAACTTTATCACTTAAAGTCACTTTTAAATTAGACTTTAGTAACTTTATCACTTAAAGTCACTTTTAAATTAGATTTGACTTTATAAAAGTTATAAAGTCACTTTAGGAGAAAAATTAAATTCTTTTGGACACTTTTCCCTAGGCCAAAGATCAAAGCCTTAGGGAACCACCTGTCCTCCGGTAACCAAATTTCAACACCTCATGAAGATGTTCATGGTAACATTAGAAGGGAAAGAAAAGGAATGGTATGAAGGCCTGAACCCTGGTAGTTTTTTTTCTTTAAAATATTTCCACAAGGTGTTTTATGAGAATTATAGAGAAAATTCTCCATCTTTATCATTAGCAAAAAAATTGTTGTGATCAAGCTGAGGATCTCATACAATACCTTGTAAATATTGATGAAGATTTAGGAGATTTGCATCCCGAGGATCTCTTAGAAACAATTCATGAATTTCGTTCTCAAGTTATCTGTCTTGACCACCAAGAGAAGTTAGTTGAAAATGAAAGAAATCAGGAAATGAAAGAAGGCCCACAAGATAATTCATCTACTCTTTTGTGTGAAGCTAAAGAAGACATTCAACCTCATGATCAGTCTTCACAAGAGAGAGAAAACAATTGTTGTTCAATCCAAAGAAAGCCAAGACTCCCTCCTCCTTTAACTGAAGAAGAAATCAATCATATTCTAAGCATGCAACCAACCTCTAAATTTTTATATAGTGAAGAGATTATTTCTATTTGTTCTATTGTTGATTTATGCAATGAAGCATTTCCTCATGAAGAAACAGAAGAACAGAGTGATATTGATGTTGTTCTACCTTCTCAAGAAGGCTCGTTGCTAGTAAGTGCACCTATTCATCAAAATGATGGCCTTCAAACAAAAATCAACCAACTTAGTCAAGACATATCAGGTTTTCTTGACGACGATATATTGGTATATAATGAGAATTCCATGTCAGATGACCATGAAGAATGTGTAGATATTCTCTTTCAGAAGAATCCTGAGCATGAAAAAGTGGAACAAGGAGAAGCCCTAGATGAAGTTTGTTGTTTAAATCCTCAGGGCGAGGTATTGTTCCAAAATACTTTTGTTGGTTTCTTAGAATCATCTAAAGAAGGAGTATGCTATGCCAGGAATGGTTTGTTGCAAAGTTTAAGGAAAGTTTTGATCACTGTTGTTCAAAGGCAAGTAAGATGGGAGTGGCTATTTCGTTTTTTTAGCCTAATCAAAGAAGTGAACAAGAATCAGTCATGTAGTCATTTACTTGATTGGTTGCATTGGAGAAAGGAGTTCACTTAGTGTATATATCATCGCCAAGTTAGATTAGGGTAGGTAGGCTTGCAAATAAGCTTAGAACTCTGAGTATCTTTCAAATCTTAGTTTTATATTTCTTTTCATTTTCAGATCAGTGTGTTTCAGACTTTAGTTTCAACACAGTTTTGGTCTCACCATTCAATTTTTAAAGGTGCAGTAGTATGTTCAGCTTGTGGATTGTAGTGGATAAGTTCAATTGTAGTTTCGGTTCAGATTTCAGTATTCTTATAAGCTGGATGGCCAAGCATGTGGTCTATTCTTATCAGTCAAACTCAGGAGGAACAATCAGCTAGTTTCCAGTCACAAAGTTGCCAAAAAGATCAAGATACAAGGTGTGAGATCAGCCCAATTGATCAGACCACTAGTCTGTGGTGTTATTGACACCTCCTAAAAGAGCTACCATCCCCAGTTGTAGTCACTGTTAGACTCCTATATTTCACAGTATCACCAGGTGACTGATTATTGCTTATATTTTTCATACTGAAAATAATATTCCCTAGCTATCATTTATTTTCACAGAAAGAAAGGGAGATCCTAACTGTCAAGAGCATCAAATGAATCTATCTGCCTTTTAGTTCAATTGAAAGAGGAAAGTGTTGTTGCCCTAATTTATTCCATCCACCCTCTTCTTACCTTTCATTTTACCTAAACTCTGAACTCCAATGCTCTGAAATCTTATTTAAACCCCAAGACCTTTTTGGAATTATTACTTTATAAAACCCACTTATATTAAAAGTCCAAAATTATATTTTCATAGCTCTGCCCACCCACTAGCAGCCGTGTTATACAACATAAACCTTACCTCTTGCCTGCAATTTGCAGCCCACAAATTTTTAATCCTTACCTCTTAATACTTATGCCATTTCTTATTTTTCTTCCGATGCAATGAAGTGGGACCCGTCATACCTTACCGCATTATCGAAACCGCATGCAAACTTTGATTCCACCTTATTCCTTACATTCTGTCATTTCGCACTCCCCAACGCTTGAGTGCCCGCAGATCACACTTCGTACATTTTTCCACCTAAGTTTTAAGTCCCGATTGTGATTTGTGATGCAGTTGGCCCCACCACAGCAGCTCCACTCCCCCGCTTCAAGCCATTCAAAATACCTTGATATATCATGAAACCTCATAAAATTTGCCTTACCACAGAAAAATTCATCACTTTATAACTTTCCGATGTAGTGGGGTCCATCTCCCTATCGCAATCACAAATTTCATACTTTAAAGGATGTGCGCGGAGGTAAATGTTAAATCCGTCGAAGTGCAATATGCGATGCGGTGGGACCCAATCGCAATCACAAATCATAATGTTCAAAGAATAAGTGGAGAGATAAGAGTTATAATCACCGAAGTGCGATATGAGTTCACGTGGTAGGATGATGTGGAAGTGACATGGAAATCACCTAGCAGGTGATGAGGCCCTGACCTCACAGACCGCAGTTGATTTATGATGACATGGTAGTGATGTGGCGGATGACGTTGCCTTGGCCTGCATACTGCACATCGCAATTTTTAAAAGTTATCGCCCATTGTAAGTGTTAAGATCGCCGAAGTGTGATGTGCGATGGGTGGGACCTGATCGCAATCGAAAATCACAAAATTTACAGGATAGACATGGGAGGTAATGTCTTATGACCTCCGAAGTGCGATGCGCGATGCCAGGTGGGAACCGATCACAATGCGCACATCATAAATTTTAAATATAAGTGCTAAGGAAAAGGTAAAGACAGTGAAATGCGAAGTGCGATATCGGTGCGGATGCGATGTATTCTAGAGTAAAGGCATAAATATTTTCAAGTCCGAGCATATGAGTTTTGTGCACCATTTTTTGAAGAAATAGGCTAAAACACGGAAATACTCGGGTAGGACCCGAAAAGGGGCAAAAAGCAAAGTGAGTATGAACGTCACGGTAGAAAAAAGACACCGAGGGTCTGGTCGGGCAAGGCGTTTTACAAAATTGTTATGTTATAATGGCATAAAGGACTTATGGTGGAAATAAGCCCCGAAAAGGTGTGCAAACAAAGAAGGTCGAGTCGGGAAAAGGCACGTTTGCACAGTACTGCTATGTTATAATGGGAGAAACAGAAAAAGGCAGCAAAGCACATCGGCACAATCACTAATCAATGTAAAGTGGTTGGCATTGCACCAGACTTAATTACCCAACACCGATCTTTTGAAATGTAGTGCCAGATGTCAGAGCCATCATTTGTTGCCTCTTCATGACCATCAAAGTCACCTCCAAGCTTACTGTTTGATTTTCCGAGGAGCCATTGAAGCGTTTGGATCTATGAAGATTTGTCCAAAATTAATTCTACAGGCGGTGTCTTTGTCTGAGATTTATAATCAAGCCTTGCATGGCCACACTTGTCCATTTTCTGTTAAATTGTAATCAATGGAAGGTTGTCGAGTAAGATAGGGCAACCGACTTAGTATTTAGATAAATACTGCATGCCTTAGCAGTATCAAGGGTTGGATATTGTTAGCCCTTGAATTGTAAGAACTAATACATTGGAGCACTGTAATTTCGGAGCTGGACATCAATAATCAAAGACCATTTACAGGATTATTGAGCTGTGTCAAAATGGTGATGTGATACTTCTCTGTTTTAAATGTTTTCATTGTTTTCTTTGCTGTGCATATGTTCATCTAATTTTAAATCAGAAATTTTAGATTAATATTTGTTGTCGGAGTACCTTAATTCTATCTGTATTTACAATTTTAATGTTTTCTGCTGAAGTCTGATTAAAGAATTCTTAACTTCTCTTTAGTCACTACTGAACCTTACTATTCCTTTCAACTCATAATTTATACAGCTCTAAATATCCATTTAGCACAGTTAGCTTTCCCCGTGATGCTCCTCATGTTGATGTGCCATTCCAGCCTTTTGACTCCATAGCCTAATGGAATAGCCCGTGAAAACCTCCTGTCCAACCACATAATCAATCAAAACAAACAACCCTCCATCACTATAACTATCTTAATATCAGCATTTATAATTATCAAGTTTAATAATAAAAGCAAAGAGAGCCCTGTCTAAGTCTAGGAAGGCTAGGGCCTGGAATCAAAAGTGGTTTGATGTTGTCCTCTGTCCTCTGTTCTTTCCAATCTTACAAATTACAGATTGATAACATAATGGCGACGATACTGGGGAATATTTATTGAAAAAGCTTAATATTTCTTCAGAACTCATAAAACCCAGTCAAAATATTGTATGATTCAAGTATGTTCCAAAATTGGTATTTGGTTTTTGATGGTGGACAACGACCAAACATAAGAAAGTTGAAATCATGCACCTGGCGACTCCACAGTTTTCAGCTGACCTAAAACTCCACTGGTAGAAGAATCCAGATTGGTTGTGAATACATAGTGACCCCCCTCTCTGACTGATTGACAAGATGGATCCAAGAATATAATGCAAGTATGCTTCAATGAATAGAGATCACATTCCTGGATTCCCACACAAAACGCCTCAGGTAAATTGGGACAAGAATCTTCCTATTTTTAAAGATGAGAAGGTTGATGATCCTTTGTTACATCTCATTAAATTTCATATACACTCATGGAGGTTTAAATTCGAATGGCATGAGAATTTCCTCATGAATATTTTCATGGTAACATTAGAAGGGAAACAAAGGGAATGGTATGAAGGCCTGAACCCCGGTAGTTTGTTTTCTTTAAAATATTTCCACAAGGTGTTTTATGAGCATTATAGAGAAAATTATCCATCTTTATCATTAGCTGAAAATTGTTGTGATCAAGCTGAGGATCTCATACAATACCTTGTAAATATTGATGAATATTTAGGAATTTGGCATCCTAAGGATCTCTTAGAAATAATTTATGAACTTTATTATCAAGTTAACTGTCATGACCACCAAGAGAAGTTAGTTGAAAATGAAAGCAATAAGGAAATGAAAGAAGACCCACAAGATCTCTATGTGGGGGGAAATGATAATTATTCTGCTCTTTTGTGTGAGGCTAAAGAAGACATTCAGCCTCATGATCAGTCTTCACAAGAGAAAGAAAAAAAAATTTCTTCAATCCAAAAAAAACCAAGACTCTGCCATTTAACTAAAGAAGAAATCAATTAGATTCTAAGCATGCCACCAACCTATAAATTTTTATATAATGAATAGATTATTTCTACTGTTGATTTATGCACTGAAGCAGTTCCTCATGAAGAAATAGAAGAACAGATTGATATTGATGTCGTTATACCTTCTCAAGAAGGCCTGTTGCCATTAATGTCACCTATTCATCAAAATGATGGCCTTCAAACAAAAATCAGCCGACTCAGTCAAGACATATCAGGTTTGCTTGAGGACGACATAATGGTATATAATGAGGATGCCATGTCAGATGACCATGAAGAATGGGTAGATATTCTCTTTCAGAAGGATCCTGAGCATGAAAAAGTAGAACAAGAAGAAGCCCTAGATGAAGTTTGTCATTTAAATCCTTAGAGCCAGGTATTTTTCCAAGATCCTTTCGCTGGTTTCTTAGAATCATCTAAAGAAGGAGTATGTTATGCGAGGAATGGTTTGTTGCAAAGTTTAAGGAAAATTTTGAGCACTGTTGTTCAAAGGCAAGTAAGATGGGAGTGGCCCTTTGGTTTTTTCATCCTAATAAAAAAAGTGAACAAGAATCAGTCATGTAGTCATTTACTTGATTGGTTGCATTGGAGAAAGGAGTTCACTTAGTGTATATATCATCTCCAATTTAGATTAGGGTAGGTAGGCATGAAAATAAGCTCAACACTCTGAGTATCTTTAAAATATTAGTTTTAGATTGGTTTTCATTTTCAGATCAGTGTGTTTCAAACTTTAGTTTCAACACAGTTCTGGTCTCACCATTCAAGTTCTCAAGGTGCAGCAATATGTCCAGCTTGATGGATTGTAGTGGATAAGTTCAATTGTAGTTTCACTTCAAATTTCAGTATGATTATAAGCTAGCTGCAAATCATGTGGTCTATTCTTATCAGTCAAATTTAGGAGGAACAATGAGCTATTTTCCAGTCACTAATTTTCCGGACAGATCAAGATACAAGTTGTGAGATCAACACAATGGATCAGGCCACTAGTCGGCAGTGTTCTTGACACCTCCTGAAGAGGCTGCCATCCCCAACTGGAGCCACTGTTAGACTCTTGTATTTCACAGTATCACTAGGTGGCTGATTATTGCTTATATTTTTCATACTGAAAATAATATTCCCCGGCTATCACTTATTTTCAGAGAAAGAAAGGGAGATCTTGACTGTTAAGAGCATCAAATGAATCTATCTGCCTTTTAGTTCATTTGAAAGAGGAAAGTGTTGTTTCCATCATTCATTCCACCCACCCTCTTATTACCTTTCATTTTTCCCAAACTCTGAACTCTAATGCTCTGAAATCCCATTTAAACCCCAAGACCTTTTTGGACTTATTACTTTATAAAACCCACTTATATTAAAAGTCAAAAATTATTTTGTCATAGCTTCGCCCACCCATTAGCAGCCGTGTTATACAACATAAACCTTACCTCTTGCCCACACTTCCCAGCCCGTAGATTTTTAAACCTTACCTCTTAAGACTTATGCCAAATATTATTTTTTCACCAATGTGATGAAGTAGGACCCTTCATACCTTACCGCATTATCGAAACCGCATGTAAACCTAGATTCTGCCTTATTCCTTACCTTCCACTGTTTCGCACTCCCCGACGCTTGAGTGCTCGTAGATCGCACTTCGCACATTTTTCCACTTTAACTTTAAGTCTCGATTATGATTTGCGATACAATTGGCCCCACCATAGCAGCTCCGCTCCCCTACTTCAAGCTATTCGAAATACATTGATATATCATGAAACCTCATAAAATTTTCCTTACCACAGAAAAAATTTGCCACTTTATAACTTTGCCGATATAGTGGGGTCCATCTACCGATCACAATCTCAAATCACAGAATTTAAATGATGTGCGCAGAGTTAAATTTTAAATTCGCTGAAGTGCGATATGCGATGTGGTGGGACCCAATCACAATCTCAAATCGCTATGTTTAAAGAATAAGTGCAGAGATAAGAGTTATAATTGTCGAAGTGTGATATGAGCTGACGTGGTAGGATAACATGGCAGATGATGTGGTGGTGACATGGCAATGATGTGGCAGGTGACGAGACCCTGACCTCAAAAGCTGCTATTGATTTATGATGATGTGGCAGATTACATAGCAGATTATGTGGCAATGACGTGGCAGTGACGTGGTAGATTACGTGGCAGTGACGTGGCAGATGACATGGCCTTGACCCACATACTACACATCACAATTTTTAAAATATATTTCCCATGGTAAGTGTTAAGATCGCCAAAGTGTGATGTGCGATGGGTGGGACTCGATCACAATTGCAAATCATGAAAGTTACAGGATAGGCACGGGAAGTAATGTTTTATGACTGTTGAAGTGTGATGCGCGATGCCAGGTGGGACTTGATCGCAATGTGCACATCGCAGTTTTATAAGATAAGTGCTAAGAAAAAGGTAAGGACAACGAAATAAAAAGTGCGATATCGACGCGATGTGATGTATTCCTGAGCAAAGGCCTAAATATTTTCAAGTCTGGGCATATGATTTTTGTGCACCATTTTGCGAAGAAATTGGCAAAACGACGGAAAGACTCGGGTAAGACCTGAAAAGGGGCAAATGAAGAGCGAGGCTGAATGTCACGGTAGAAAAAAGACACCGAGGGTCGAGTCGAGCAAGGAATTTTACAAAAAATTTATGTTATAATGGCATAAAGGACTTATGGTGGAAATAAGCCCTCACAAGTTGTGCAAGCAAAGAAGGTCGAGTCAGGCAAAGTAGCGTTCACGCAGTACTATTATGTTATAACGGCAAAAAAGGAAAAAGGTAGCAAAGCACATTGACACAGTCACTAATCAATGTAAAGTGGCTAGCACTGCACCAGACTTAATTACCCAACACTAATATTTTGAAAAGCTGGGCTAGATGTCAGAGCCATCATTTGTTGCCTCTTCGCGACCATCACAGTCACCTCCAAGCTTATTGTTTGATTTTCCGAGGAGCCATTGAAGCATTTGGATCTATGAAGAGTTGCCCAAAAGTAGTTCTACATGCGGTGTCTTTTTCAGATATTTTTGATCAGGCCTTGCATGGTCACACTTGTCCATTTTCTGTTAAATTGTAATCAATGAAAGGGTTCCGATTAAGATAGGGAAACTGACTTAGTATTTAGATAAATACTACATGTCTTAGCAGTATCAAGGGTTGGATATTGTTATCACCTACATTGTAATAACTAATACATTGGAGCACTGTAATTTCAGAGATGTACATCAATAATCAAAAAACATCACAGGATTCTTGAGCTGTGTCAAAATGGTGATGTGATACTTCTTTGTTTTAAATGTTTCCGTTGTTTTCCTTGCTATGCATCTATTCATCTAATTGTAAATTAGAAATTTTAGATTAAGAATTGTTGTCGAAGCACCTTAATTATGTTTGTATTCACAATTTTAATGTTTTATACTGAAGTCAGATTAAAGAATTCTTAACTGCTCTTTACTCACTACTGAACCTTACTATCCTTTCACCTCATAATTTATACAACTCTAAAGATCCATTTAGCATAGTTAGCTTGCCCTATGATGATCTTGATGTTGATGTGCCATTCCAGCCTTTTGACTCCATAGCCCAATGGAATAGCCCCTTCAGACCTGTTTTCCAACCACACAATCAATCAAAACAAACAACCCTCCATCACTGTAACTAGCCTAATGTCAACAATTATAATTATCAAGTTAAATCATAAAAGTAGAGAGAGCCCTCTCTAAGTCTAGGAAGGCTAGGTTAGGAATCCAAAGTGGTTTGATGTTGTTCTCTGTCATTTATTCTTGCCAATCTTACAAATTACGGAGTGTTAACAGGTTGGCTATGATTATATTGTGACCCCATGGAATCCTATATATAGAAAGGAGGTTTTCATTTGAGTCATCCAAGAATTTTTCATTTATGTAATGTAAATGAGTTTTCCCCCTCGAAGTGGCTGATTCTAAGGCGTTGACCTCTCTTTTCTCTATTTTTGGAGCTGGTTTCATAACATTTGGTATCAGAGATTTGGATTCTACGATTTTGCTGCTTCAAATAGTTCATCGTGGAATTTTCGCTATAAAGCTTTTTCTACGAAGGTTTAGAATCTAAAACAAAAACCCATTTGTGAAGAAATCCTGAGGAACACCCTGTAGATATTGGTTCACAATATTTTTGTAGATATGATCTGTGGAAGTTAGGGTTTTTGCAGGCTCCCGAATTTCATCTCAAAGAGGTGACCTTGGGAAAATCATCATAAATCTCTCTCTAAGCATCAGATTGGAATTTTGTAAAAAATGGCTAAAATCACACGGACTTTAATTTCCTTTGTATCAATTTTAGAGCCAAAGGAAGAAATAATGATACGTGGCACGATGTACAAGTTTTCTCTACTGAACCAGTCCATAATTAGGTCGTTGTGGGAGTTTGGGCATAACTTTGTCTTGAAGAATCCAAATCAAGTCAGACCTATGGCATTAAAAAGAAGATTGAGAGGGATACTAAAGGACTAAGGATGAAATATCAGGGATATGAAATTACAAAGATACATCAGTTTCAATATAGAGCTCCTCAAAAACAATAAAAACATGTGTATTGAAAAATCAGTTTGAAGTGATTCCAAGGGCATATTGACCTAGATTTATGAAGAAAAGAAACATAATACAAATATAGCCATAAATATAAAAATTTTGTGGAAATAACACTTCATTTCATTAATATTAGGAACTGAAATTTGTTTACAGGCATAATGGAAATCAACTAGCTAGGGCGCTGGTAGCTTATCTCTCAGAAGAGATGTGGTGGCTACAGGCCTATGAACTCTATGTTACAATGAGGCTCGAAGGCCTATATATTATTGAGAAACAATGGAAAACCCTAAACATCCAAAAAGCTAACCCTAGGAGATGAAAATCCAAAATATGGGCCCTGTCGAGGTAAATTGGTACATCAATTTCTCGGGGTCATAACTTTGGCATAATATCTCTGTTTGAAGCACATGATACATCATTAGAAATATCTATCTGAGGACTACAACTACTGACAATGAATTTTAAGTGCAGAACAAACTACATTCCCCATATAAGAGATGCCCAAAAAGCGTTGTTTAGGGCCTTAAAACGACTTTGGAAGTTTAGGACCTGAAAATTTGCTAAAAATAGTAAATTGTGCTATAATTAAGGAAACTGAGAAACTGAAAGAAAAAATGGTGGGGCCCCAAGTGGAATAGGCAGGTGGCCACCAATATACACCTGTATCATTCCTCCCCCCTTAGGAAGAAATGGTCCCCATTGCGTTGAGTTCCTCCATGAGATGAGGAAACTTCTGCTAAGCTTGGTCCCTGGTGAACCACTAGCCTTGGTGCAGGAGTTTGTTGGCCGGATAAATCGTTCTTGCGGACAATACCGATCTCCCTAGTGTTAGAAGACAATCTAGCAACAAACGAACAACTAAGTTTGTCTTTCTATAAGTATATTCGTTTTACAAATAAATGCTATGAAGGTGTCGATCCTACCTTAGATCCAAATGCTTATTTGCAGTCGTAGTGCTTCCGTCGCATCAATAATCCTTCGCCGCAACAAGAGCTATTTTGTCACAAGAAAGTGTCATCTTTCGTCGACCTGCAATCACAAACAAGAAAATATCAATAGCACCTGTATAAAAAATAATCATAAAACATACCTATCATAGTGATCAAGGAATCTATGAAATAAATGATCAAATGAAAATTTATTGAAATAAACAATCGAACGACAATTTATTGAGAAAAACAAAACTTGATTGTATTAATCTTAAAAATAACAGAAGAAACTTACAACCTTAGCCTTGATGTTCGAAAGGCCTTCCCAGTGTCCAAAGCAGGAGTCTCCTCTACTTTGATAAGTCTTGCACTCTTCCTCCAGGAGCATAAAGAGGTATGTGATCTTTCCTCTCAAAAGCTCAGCAGAAAGAAGTCTAAATCTCAACAGCACTTCAACTCAATCACACATAAAGCTTGAACTCTAATCCTCAATCTCCAAAATCTCAATGTCCAAAAAATTCTTAACCCTTTGAGGCAACCCAATGCCTCCTTTTATAGAGCAGATGAGGAGGTTAGGATTCCACCTTTGTAGGGATAGAATCCTCCTTCAAAGGGATATACTCCTCACATCAAGGGATTAGTTCCTAAAGGTGAGGGATACATGCACCTTATCAAAGCGTACTCATCCCCAAAAATTCTCATCTAGAACCTTCTAGAATTGACCTCAAATCAACTTTTTGACTTTAATTTCTCGCCTTTCTTACTTTGAGGAGGGTACGCAGGCATTGCAAAGGAAAACTATGTTCTAAAATGCAGGTAAACAGTGTATTACATGCGTACCCAAGCTAGGAACGCAGGCAAGCCTCATGTTACCTGTGTACCCAAAGTTTCAAATATTTTTAGGGTTTTTCCTCCTGTTTCAGGGCTTGACATGAGGAGTAAAGGTTGTAAGACTTGCAGAGGAGGCATGTATGAGTGTTAATGAGCTCATACAGTCAGCAGAATGTCAAGGTGACAATTTTTAGTGTAATAGATTTCCCCCTAAAGTGCGAAGTCTGAAATAGATGAAGATGAAGTCTGTCATATTTGAAGAGTGAAGTACTTTATCATTTCAAGGATCATCCTGTGGACACCCCAGTCAGAACATGTAAAAACATTCAATGCAAAATATATATATATATGTAATCATATCATCGCTGAGGTAGGCATTCCCATACTCAGATCAAAAACTAACTAAACTTGTTCTGATACAGAAATGATTTTAATATTACATCAATTGTGTAGACACAGCATGGGAGCAACCATATGTAATGAATAGTCTACTGTATAATAATAAAACTCCTCACAGCCTGGATGGTGGAAACTAGATCCAGGGTCTTGATTTTTGCTTCTCGAACTAGTACGATTCTATCCATGTGAAATGAATGTGTCGAAGTCGAACATGGTAGAAACCACTTGATTACCAGTCAATAATGTAAACTGTTAACAAGTGTGAGAGAAACCACCAGTAATGTCAATGGCTCTCAAAGTACTCAGTACAATCCATGAAATGTGAATGAATGAGCTGAAGTCGAACATGTCATGGAATCATTCAATCAAAGGTCAATGATGCAACCCGTCGTCGAAGGCGAGAAATCTGCCATTGAGGCATGCAGATTCCAAGGTACTGACGATTTCTAGATCAACTTCCTAGATAATGAGCTGTCGTCGATAGAAAGCGATCCGTCGTAGGCAAGCCCACAACACAAAATCATAGATCAAGTTTTGAAGAAATATATTGGCAAGGACTGACTCAAGGATGGTCAAAATGGATGACAGATATTTTGCAGATGAATGGTTTATTTAAACTATCCTCTTGAACACATAACGACACTGCAGATGGCTTGGTGACAACTGACCCAAAGCTAATACCCAGAAACCAGTTGAAGACTTTCAATATGGTTTGATTAACTGTTAGGCAAAGGATTTATCAAACTCAGGAACGAAAAATTGTCGTGTTCGGGGAGTGGCTTTCTGACCGGATTTTCAAAAAATCAAAATACAACAAACAAGTCCATTTTTCTCTCTTTTCACCCACCATTTCTGGCAAGTGCCTCTTTATTTTTGACAAGCTTGAGTAGGATAACATTTTCTTGTTTATAAGCGCATCCTTCAGATGATTCCAACTTAGTTTAAGATTCGAACCCTAAGAAGGAGTGGTTTGTTCCTGTTTTAGAATTGAACAGGTCCTTTACTGTTAAATTTTAACCAGTCCAGTATAGGAGAAACTCAGTGTTTTTCAATTTTAGGGAGTCAGAAGAAAAACTTAAGAAAACTCCGTGGGTGTAATCTTTCGAAATTTAGTCTCTCTACGAAGGAAAGAAGGATAAAATAATGCAGGAGAGAACTCTATTGACCGTAATTAGTCAACGTATACCTTTTTCATAAATAGTCCATTTCAGTCCGTAAAAGGGGTAAACTTATACTGAAGGGACGATTATTCATTTACTTTAACGAGTTTGAATAATCAAGTGCTCGGCAATGTTTTCATGTTTAGAGAGTCTGAAAAGGGCTTAAAAGAGGACTCTAGGGTTTTTGCTTTTTCGTAATTTTCAAGAGTCCGAAAAGGTGATAAAAGTATACTCAGTAGTTTCGCTTTTTCTGTAAATTTTAAAGAGTTCGAAAAAGGGATAAAAATGTACTCCTGTGGCCGACTTTCAATTTAATTTACTAGCAGGAAAAGACGGAAAGAACTCGGCATTTTCATGTGTTTTACGAGAATGAAATATAGCAAAAAAATCTTGTGATTTTCATGAGTTTAACGAGTCTTGAAAATAACTGAAATCAACTCAAGATAGGTTTCATTTTTACAAAAGCTTGAAACAGAGAAAAACTATGCTTCAGAGTGGTTTCATTTTTACACAAGCTTGAAACAGAGAAAAACTATGCTTCAGAGTGGTTTCATTTTTACACAAGCTTGAAACAGAGAGAAAACTGTGCTTGATGCCCCCTAAGCGTAACTACTAGAGCGCATGCCCCCCCAGCTTCATTTCATTCAACTAAGTACACATCTGGTAATTAATAGCTGGATGGAATGAAGGTTCATTTACGAGATCATATGAAAGACCTGACCTAAAACTGTAAGAAAATTATGCAAAAACTGAAATAACTAACCTAAATATATGACTTAACATTTACGAGTTCTATTCAAAGACTCGACTCAAGTAGGGGAGGATTTGTTTCATTTTTTAACGAGCTTGACACAGGAAAAGAACTATGCTCATGGCAACGTGTTTCATTTTTTAACGAGGTTGATACAGTAAAAGGAACTTTCCTCGTATCTACTTTCTACAATCTACCTATATAACCTACTGATTCATTTTTTTTTAAATGAGGTTGACACAGGAAAAGAACTGTCCTCATATCTAATTCATTTTTTAACGAGGTTGACTTAGTAACAGGAACTATCCTCTGACCAAATGATTCATTTTTTAATGAGGTTGACACAGGAAAAGAACTATCCTCATACCTGATTCATTTTTTAACGAGGTTGACTCAGTAACAAGAACTATCCTCAGACCAACTGATTCATTTTTTAACGAGGTTGACACAGTAAAAGAACTATCCTCAGACCTGATTCATTTTTTAACGAGGTTGACTCAGTAACAGGAACTATCCTCTGAAACTACTTATTTCTAATCTATCAATCTACTCTCTAAAATCTACCTACTGATTCATTTTTTAATGAGGTTGACATAGGAAAAGAACTGTCCTCATCGCCGACTGATTCATTTTTTAACGAGGTTGACACAGTAAAAGGAACTATCCTCGGAAACTACTGATTCATTTTTTAATGAGGTTGACACAGTAAAAGGAACTATCCTTAGACTCACTGATTCATTTTTTAACGAGGTTGACACAGTAAAAGGAACTTTCCTCAGACCAACTGATTCATTTTTTAACGAGGTTGACACACGAAAAGAACTGTCCTCAGACTAACTGATTCATTTTTTAACGAGGTTGACACAGTAAAAGGAACTATCCTCAAACTAACTGATTCATTTTTTAACGAAGTTGACACAGTAAAAGGAAATTTCCTCAGACCCACTGATTCATTTTTTAATGAGGTTGAATCAGTAAAAGGAGCTTTCCTCAGACTCTTGATCATGGCTTCCAACTGGAAGAAACACATGTCAATGGACACACCTTGATCATGGCTTCCAAGAGGTCTTCATCAGAAGGAAGAATAGTTCTTTGGAAGGAACACATGTCAAGGGACTCAAAAGGGATAAGAACACCGCATTCAAATAATCTCATAGAGTTTTCCATGTCAATTACCGGATCTAAGTCAAAGGAAGACGAGAAAACAGTGAGAGGCTCGCTTACATCGGTAATTGAAAACATGGGACTAGTTGCCACATAATTAACCTGTGGTGGGGTAGATACCACTTTAGAATTATGAAAATTCAGGGATGTCGGATTATTGGTAGTCGAAACAAGACTAGGGAACCAAAGCTGGTCTACAGTCACAATATTACCATTGTGAGGGAAAGACATCACGCGAAAGAGTGTTGATACGACAGCTTTCATTGCATAAACATAGTCTCGCCCAAGGAGTAAATTGAAATCCAAGGGACCTCGAACTACCATAAGATTAATACAGACAGTTTTACCTTTCAAAATAATAGAAAACTTAGGAAGGATCCCTAAAGGTTCACTAATGGTTCTGTTAAAAGCTTTCAAATTCTGCGTAATAGGCACAAGCTGAGGAGAACCAAAAGCTTTCCAAGCAGTTGAGGATAAAATACTAACAAAAGCACCTTCATCTACCTGTGTGTGGTGTATGTCCCTACCACCTAACTTCACAATGATTTGGAAAGGGATAGAGGAAGGAAGACGAGGTTCTGTCAATCTATTCCAATCAAAGGAAAAGACCTCAGTACTTGGAGGGGGTTCTGTAGAAACAGGTAAAATGCCCCCCGGCGTAGAAGAATCTGATGTAACAAGAAGAACCTGAGCGGTATGAAGTTCACTCTCTACAGGGAGAATGGGATCGACCGAATGTGAAATCGAATCAACCACTTGATCAACTAATGGATCATCAACCTGAGTGATATGAGTTTCACTCTCCAATGGAAGAGTGGGATCGATTGTACTTGAAATTAGATCAATCACTCCTTCAGTTGACGGTAGGTTGGGAGAAAGTTTACGGTAACCAGTTGGAAATTCTTGCTCCGGAACAGTAAGATTTTCCAATAATTTTGAGGCTTCATCCATGTGAGGGAAAATGTGAGTTTGATGACTCCCTTTGTATAACTTACAAGGAAACCTAACTTTACCCTTTTTCCCAGGAACTTGACTATCACTGGTTGATGGATCAACGGAAATTTGATGATATTTTTCTGACCATACCTCCAAGACCTTCAGAATACCAGGACAATTGATAAGGAAGTGGTCACCCTTACAAAGCTTGCAAGGGTATTTGGGTTTACGATGCATGTTGGAGGTTTTCTCAACACAACTAACACTTACAACCATGGTTGGTTGGTTGACTTCTTTCTTATCTTTCTTCTTCTTCTTCTTCTTCCCTTTCTTCTTCTTCATAGTCACTTAGTTACTAGCGTCAAGACTTTTACCAAGCGAAGAGGAAGAAATGGAGGAAGAAATATTAGGCGAAGAAGGTAAAGGGTCAACAGAAGGTTGGTGATGTTGAGATGATGAACTCTGTTGAAGTGAAGCATCCGGTTGAGGTGGAACAATTGGAGTATTCGGGGCCAACGAAGTTGAAAATAACCATATCGGTAAACCTATTGTAAATCCAGGTAATGATAATGTAGCCATATAAGGAGTACCAACATTTCCAAAGCAAGGAAAATTACTAGGATTCTCGTTAAGAGGGGTTCCTTGGTTGGTAAATTCTGGAACAGTTTCCATTATATTCAACTTCAGTGAATTTTATTAACAATTTAAAACTAAAATTAACAATTCACAATTCACACCTAAAAATTAAAATTCACAATTCAAATCTATGGTCTCTAAAAGTAAAAACAAACAAATTAACACACGCTATCAAATCTAGGAGTCAAACCACACAAAAACAATAACTTCCCGTACTAAAAACACTAGTTGGTGATGAAATCCAACATCGTAGAATTTAATACAGAAAGGGCGGTTGGAACAGTTACCCTGACAACCTGCTTAATGAAACAGACTGGCACAATTTTCTTCACAAAACCATCTTGAGTGAAGAGAAACCCCCCAGAGAGTCCAAGTGAGTCTAGTTGACGTCTACTCCAGGTATAGTGAGATCTTTCCTTCACCGTCACCTTAGGAAATAATCTTAAGTTTATGGACACTAAGGTTACCAACAATAACAAATACAACTGGGGGAATAGTCTATGATGCGATTCCACGCGCAAGGGCAGAGTAACAAAGCTCAATCCCCTTGAAGGTTCCTCGACATGGTCAATCCGAGGTTTTCCGACAAGTGACCCCAGGCTCCTCGACAATAGTTAATCCGAGGTTTACCGTTTGTAATGCGCGCCAAATCTTCTATCTTCCACAATGAAACAGAATTGATTGTCTCAAAGGTTCGGATATGATCTCGTGATTGACTTCTTTAGGAGAAGCTTCCCAAATTATAAAAATTACGATTGGGTTTATTTCCTACCGCAAGATTTATCTACTTGTTTGTTTTTTTTGCTTTGGAAATTTAACTACAAGCTATTCCAAAGCTCTAATCCTGATCTAGATTGGTGGAAAGAGCCCTAAAAATTTAAAAATTACTAGATGAATTTTAATTAAGCGCTGTGTTATTTAGGCTGTTATTACTCAAAGGGTAAATGGATATGAAACCAATGGTGTTATGACCTGAACCAAAACTGAATGCAATCGAATATGATAATGTAATATTTTCAATTCGATGAATCCTAACTAAATTAAGGAGAGAGTTTCCATTCACTTCCAACAATGCAAAAAATTGATCACTAAGAGAAAATATAACAAATTCTCTAATGCACTAATTTCATCGAGAAAAACTAATGCAAATCAATCCCAAAACAATTTTTATATTTTTATGTTTTTAAAACAAGCATAAAAACATCTAAATTCAAATCAAAGAAAACTGATCTAAATCTACAATTGATTTTTCATAATGTAAACTATGCAGTTGTAATCTATGCACAATTCATATGAAAAGTATGCAAATGTAATCTATGCACATTTTCATTTATATTCTGAAAATGAGAATTCTAATTATGCAAATGTGATCTATGCAAGAGAATTCTCAAACACAAGATGATTCTAATGTAATCTAAGAACCAATCAAGTGCAAGTAAAGAAAATCGGGTGAGAGTTCCAAAGATCAAAAAACACTCAAAGGCGATTAACACTCATACACAAAAACAAAAGCAAAAAGATGCAAAATTGTGAAAAGACTGAGACAAACCTCCAAGTAATGACCAAAGGAAATCAAATTAATAATTTCTCAAAAAAGAGACTCAAAACACCCAATTAACTTAATGGAGATTGATGAGATGAAAAATTGCTGAAAGAAATTCAGAAACAAGAAATTTTTGATAGAAAAAATACAGATCTGGGTAGATGCTAAGAATCCTAAATTAAATCTAAAACTAAACTAGAAAAAATAGATCTAGAGTTTTTCCAAAATTTAACAAGGTCTGTAGGCTTCCAGAAGTAACAGGTGCGGTCCCGCACTGTTTACTTAAGGAAAGTGCGAAACTGCCCGCACTGTGCAAAAGAACAAAGTGCGGTCCCCAGAAAAGTTCAAGAAAAACGTAAAAGATTTCAAAATTTTCAAAAACAAAGAAAACCTAAGCTACCCAGGCAGATATCCATCAATCAAAAACCAGGAAAAACTTTTCCTCAAATCAAAATAAAAGAGAACCAAAAACAACAAGTTCTTTCCCCAGTGGAGTCGCCAATTCTGTTGGACGGATAAATCGTTCTTGCGGACAAGACCGATCTCCCTAGTGTCAGAAGACAATCTAGCAACAAACGAACAACTAAGTTTGTCTTTCTCTAAGTATATTCGTTTTACAAATAAATGCTATGAAGGTGTCGATCCTACCTTAGATCCAAATGCTTATTTGCGGTCGTAGTGCTTCCGTCGCATCAATAATCCTTCGTCGCAACAAGAGCTCTTTTGTCGCAAGAAAGTATCATCTTTCATTGATCTGCAATCACAAACAAGAAAATATCAATAGCACCTGTATAACAAATAATCATAAAACATACCTATCATAGTGATCAAGGAATCTATGAAATAAATGATCAAACGACAATTTATTGAAATAAACAATCGAACGACAATTTATTGAGAAAAAAAAAACTTGATTGTATTAATATTAAAAATAACAGAAGAACCTTACAACCTTAGCCTTGATGTTCGAAAGGCCTTCCCGGGGTCCGAAGCAGGAGTCTCCTCTACTTTGATAAGTCTTGCACTCTTCCTCCAGGAGCATAAAGAGGTATGCGATCTTTCCTCTCAAAAGCTCAGCAGAAATAAGTCTAAATCTCAACAACACTTCAACTCAATCACACATAAAGCTTGAACTCTAATCCTCAATCTCCAAAATCTCAATCTCCAAAAACTTCTTAACCCTTTGAGGCTACCCAATGCCTCCTTTTATAGAGCAGATGAGGAGGTTAGGATTCCACCTTTGTAGGGATAGAATCCTCCTTCAAAGGGATAGACTCCTCACATCAAGGGATTAGTTCCTTAAGGTGAGGGATACATGCACCTTATCAAAGCGTACTCATCCCCAAAAATTCTCATCTAGAACCTTCTAAAATTGACCTCAAATCAGCTTTTTGACTTTACTTTCTCGCCTTTTTTACTTTGAGGAGGGTACGCAGGCATTGCAAAGGAAAACTGCGTTCTAAAACGCAGGTAAACATTGTATTACATGCGTACCCAAGCTAGGAACGTAAGCAAGCCTCATGTTACCTGCATACCCAAAGTTTCAGAGATTTTTAGGGTTTTTCCTCCTGTTTCAGGGCTTGACATGAGGAGTAAAGGTTGTAAGACTTGCAGAGGAGGCATGTATGAGTGTTAATGAGCTCATACAGTCAGCAGAATGTCAAGGTGACAATTTTTAGTGTAACAGAGTTGGCCAGCTTTGACAACCCGATACAGTTGGATCTTCTGCTAGCGAGTGTTCTTGATTTACATGTCCATGATACAATGTGTGGTGGCATGTTCCATGCAGTCCGGGTTTAACTCTGTTGGTGTGAGTTTTCTGCAATGTCATAGGTGTCCAGTAGAGGTGGGAAATAGGGCCGAAGGCGGTCCACATTGAATACTGGGTGCAGACCAAGGAATGGTGGAATACTAAGCTCAAAGGCATTGTTCCCTACAACCTTGGTGATGGTGTACGCCCCATATCAGAGTGGGTGAAGCTTGCGATGGGGTCCAGTGAGGTGGTCCTTCTACAAATGTAGGCACACTTTGTCTCCCACCTGGAAGTGGTGTGGCACCCGGTGTTGATCATGTCGTTTCTTGTACTTAGCAATGGTTCTGTCCAATATGTCATGAACTTGCTGGCGAATGTGTTGAATGTGCTCAATGAAGTTGTTCACTTTGTCAGCTTAAAACTGGACATGATCCAAATCGGCTTGATTAGCCACAAATGGCATGGCTACATTAATGGGACATAATGGTTGGAACCCCAAGCTCACCTGAAAGGGGTTGTGGCTGGTTGAGATATGGAGAACTCGGCCATAACTGTGTTGTACAGAGGGAAGGCTCTCATCCCATTTGCGTGGATGCTTTGAATTGTACATACACAGAATGTGTAGAATCATCTTGTTGACGACCTATGTCTGGCCATCAGTTTGGGGATGGAAAGTTGTGGACTTGGTGAGATTGGTGTCCAGCATTGACCAGAGGCTGGACCAAAATGTGCTGAGGAACCTGCTATCCCGATCTGAGATGATAGACTGTGAGATCCAAAAGGGAACCCACACTCGTTCAAAGAAGAGTTTAGCAGTGGTTTTTGCTGTGATATTCTTCTTGTAGGCCGACATAATGGCCATCTTCGAGAACTTGTCAATGACCACGAAAACACATTCGTTTCCATGCTTAGTAAAAGGAAGGCCCGATATGTAATCCATGGAGATGGATTCCCAAGGTAGACTAGGAGTAGGTAGTGGAGCATAGAGGCCTTGATTCTTGATGGTCAGTTTGGCAATGGAGCAAGCAGTGCAAGATCTGATGTACTTCCCCACATCCTGCGTAAGGTTCGGCCAATAGAAATACTTCTGCAGTATTGCCACTTTTTTCTCAACCGCGAAATTCTCAACAACTCAACTGTAGTGTGCTTCCAAAATCATCTTGGCACGCTCACTTGAATGAACACAAAGGTGTCCTAGGTGACATAGCATTGCATCTTAGAGGTGAAAATTTGGAACTTTCATACCCTCCAAGGGTGTCTTGTATGTGTGGTCGGATTTCGAATCGCTCTTGTAGAGAAGCGGCCAATTAGAAGTCTCGTGCCCACAAGAGTTGAGAACAGTGGTTAGCACCATGATCGGTGGTCGGCCAAGGCAGTCTGCAACATTATTGGTGTTTCCCTTCTTATACTTGATGTTCAAATGAAATTGTTGCAGATATGTGGACCACTTCTAATGGCGATCGTTCTGCAAATTCCCTTGTGTCTGTATGAAACACAGGGGTCGGTGGTCTAGGTGGATGATTGTTTCCTTCCCCAAAATGTAGTGCTTCCATTGGCAGCACACCTGCACAATGGAATACATTTCTTTGTCATAAGTGGGATACTTGCAGACTGTGTTGAACAATGTCTCACTGTGATATGCCACTGGATGCCCCTATTGAGTAAAAACTGCCTCAATAGCATAGTTAGAGGCATCTGTCTCAATCTCAAATGGTTGTTGCAAGTCTGGTAATGTGAGAACTGGGGTAGAGCAGAGGCGATGTTTCAATTCTAAAAACATTGCCTTTTGTTGAGGTTCCAACAAAAATAATTTTTCTTTCTCTCCTCCATTGATTACTTGACTCAAGGGCCAAGAGATATGAGAGAATCCCAATACAAACCTACGGTAGAAATTAGAAAGACCCAGAAAGCTGCAAAACTATGTTAGAGTGGTTGGGGCCAGCCAATCCCGAATTACTTGGATCTTGTTTGGATCCACATGCACCCCGTTCATCAATAATGTATTCCAAGTACTGAACCTAGGTCATGCCAAAAGTGCACTTCTCCAAGTTGGCACACAACTTGTGTTGTCGTAGTGTTTGGAGGACTTGTCGAATGTGGTGGAGGTGCTCTTCCCAATTCTAGCTAAAGATCAGGATGTCATCCAAGTACACTACTACAAATGAGTTGGTGAATGGTCACAAGATGTCTTCCATCAACCACATAAAGGTTGCGGGAGCATTCGTCAACCCGAAAGGCATGACTAGCCATTCGAAAAGGCCCTTCTTGGCTTTGAAGGCAGTCTCCATGCATCAAAGGGTTCGATTGGTACTTGGTGATAACCAAAATTCAAGTAGATCTTGCTAAAATATTTCACCCCGTTGAGTTGATCCAAAAGGTCATCAATCCGTGGGATCGTGTACCTATTCCGAATAATGATCTTGTTTAGCGCCCGATAGTCAATAAAGAGTCTCCAAGTCCCATCCTTCTTCTGCACTAACACAATTAGGATCCCACAGGGCGATGAAATCGGCTGGATGTGATCTTTTTGCAGCAGCTCCTGAGTCTGCCTCTTGATTTCATCATTCTCCAGAACAGAGCGCCGATAGATCAGTCCATTGGGCAGCAGTGCACTTGGGGTTAGATTGATGGGGTGCTTGACCTGACAGTGCAGAGGCATCCCTGTGGGTGAGATGAAGATATCCCCGTACTCCTAAAAAACCTTGTCCATTTATTTTTGTCATGCGGAGGATGCCTGTTTGGAGGTCGTGGCCACAGTATTCTTCTTTCCTTGCGCGCGAATCATCAGGAAAAAAATTTCCCGGTTTTGGAAATGAGCTTACTACATTGTTTTGCAGTAACCAAAGAGATAGTCATAAGTGGTGGTGCCTTTGGTATCCTCTACAACTTATTGCCCAAAGTAGCAATAACAACGCGAGGCCGAGACTCATACACAGTATGTCACTTCCATAAGTATGGTTATCCTAATAATACATCACAAAAATCAAGAGGAGCAATGTCACATAATACCTCATCTATGAAGGGCTTGATTTTGTAAGGAAGGAGACACTGCTGGCTGACGCGGAGATCCTGTCCTTGGTGAAGCCACCCGATGGTGTACAATTGTGGGTGTGTTGTGGTTGGAAAGCCAAAATTCTTCACTACCTCTACTTAAATGAGGTTCTTTTGGCTCCCACTTTCGATAATGAACTATAGTGGGGAACCCTTTACCCACACCTGAGAGTGGAAGAGGTGCTCCTCCTCCTCTAGATCTTCTGATTCCTCCTTCTAGATATTTGCACTGGAAATGGTGGCATTGTGCTCTAAATCAATAAATTGCTTCCCTTTCTCATTCCCCTTGTCAATTTCTGATTTAGAGTCAGATCACGCATCTGATTCAGAAGCCCTCATCTCGGCCACCAGTGACTGCTTGACCCAACACTCACTTGTGTCTTGAGTGGAGCTCTTATGGAACTCATACCACTTTCTTGTGTCCCTCTTCGGCTTCATGGTGTTGTTATTTGCTTTCAGATTTGTTAGGTTATATTGGGCTGCCATGCCTTAGCTTTTTCCTTTGTTCTGTTGTTTGGGGGCACCTTTCCGTTGCTTTTGATTCAAAGATCCAAAGTCTTGCTTCTTCTATTTGAATTTCTTCTCAATCTTGGTAGCATACTAATATGTCATAAGAAGTGAGGAGATGTCGAGGAACTCCATTTCCTCTTGAATGCATCTATCCAGACAATTGCGGTACTTCAACACCAAATTTTTCTCCCAATGTTTGATACCCAACTTTGTGCATAGGGTATGGAACAAATTTGTTAGCTCATGTACATCTTGATCTCTTTGCTATTGTAGCGTAATCCATTGTATGTACTTGTCCTCATAGCTCCCCATGAGATAATATTGTTCCTTGATGGCGTCTTAGAAATAATTCCAAGTGGGTATGACCAAGAACAGAGAGGGCTCCCCCTTGTCCTTTTTCTCACAGTAGGTTTCCCACCAGTCCTTGACATGGGGGGCAGCTTTGAGGAGTGCAAAAATAATCTTCTCCCTGTCGGAAAAATCATGAACCGAGAAATATCCTTCTAATAGATTCAACCATCTATCTATGGCATCTACATCTATTTGACCCTCAAATATGGGAATGTCAAAATTTACTTGTACCTTAAAAGGAGTCGCACCTCCAGAGTGGCTGCTGGATGCAGATGTGCCGCCGGTGGGCAGCCATTGAAGGATCTGAGCAAAGTTATCCATCATCGCGTTCCTTTGTTTTTCGAGGGCCTCCTCGAGCAATATTTTGATAGGATCTCCTGCTCCCTCATCTTTCTTTTCGTCTCCCATGGGCGTCCGTCGAGGTTTGCGAGGCTGATCTTGCAAAGGTTCCACCAGATCAAGCCCTAGCTCCTTATACCCCGACCTCGTTGGGGACATGCAAAGAAGGATCGAGAAAAAGAAGATCGCTCTGATACCACTGATCCGGATTTATGCAGGAACGCAACAGAATAAACATATAACCATAAATACAGAGATGCAGCGGAAATAACACTTCATTTCATTAATATCAAGAACTGAAATTTGCTTACAGACAGAATGGAAATAAAACTAGCTAGGGCACTGGTAGCTATCTCTGAGAAGAGATGTGGCAGCTACAGGCCTCTGAACTGCGTTACAATAAGGCTCGAGGGCCTATTTATTATTGAGAAACAATGGAGAACCCTAAACATCCCAAAAACCTAACCCTAGGAGATGAAGCGCCAAAACTATGGGCCCAGTTTGGGTAAATTGGTGTTTCAACTTCCCAGGGACGTAACTTTGGCATACTATCTCCGTTTGACGCACATGATACATCATTAGAAAGCTCTATCCGAGGACTACAACTTTCGCCCACAAATATCATTTTGCAGGCGCGATGCCCAAAAAACATCGTTCAGGGCCTCAAAACACGGCTCGGGAAGTTCAGGACCCGAAAAACTGCTAAAAATAGTATACTCGTGATATAATTAAGGAAACTTAAAACTAGAAAGAAAACGGTGGGTCCTTTAATTAATAAAGTATGTACAACAAGACCAACTGACTGTATGTTGAATCATAGATATCAGTATTGGGTTCTAAAAGATGCCCCGTAAAAATAATTCAACACCCATTAAGCCTTCAGAAGGCTCTACTATGACTCATGAAGATGAAGAATTGCAACATGATCTATCAAAATTACAAGAGCAGGTGCAACAAATTTCACTCTCGCAAAGAGCAACAAAAAATGAAATGGAAGTTTTGAAGAAAGGCGTGGAAGTGAAGATGATGAAGAAAAGGGAAGCAATATGGATTGTTTAAAGAAAGGCATGGAAGCCAAGATGGATGGTTTAAAGAAAGGCATTGAGATGGATAGAATGGCAGCTAAGATGGATGACATGGAAGCTAACATGGAAGACATGAAGAATGATCTAAAATTAGACATGGAAGGTTTGAAGGAAGGTTTGACAAAGTTTATAAAAGAAATGATCCCTAATGGCGAAAAGGTAGTACAAGAAACTCATGATGAGAACAAAATAAATGTTAATCGTGCTTTCATAAACTCTAATGTTGGATGCAAGACCCACCATATTCCAAAGATGGATATAATGAATTTTTATAGCAAGGAACCCGTAACAAGGATACTACAGATGGAGAAATATTTTTATCTCCATAATGTTCAAAACACACAAAATGTACGCATTGCAACTTTAAATTTAGAACAAAATACATTTGTATGGTATCGATGGCTTTGTTCTTTAAAAATTATTAGTTTTGGTCAATTTTTAATGAGGAAATGATAGCACATTATGAGGATACAAAGAGCAACACCTTCTTTAGCCAATTGATAAATATCAAACAAAACGGTAAAATGGTGGAGCACATTGAGGACTTCCAAAAATTAAATATAAGGGTAACTGATATTCTAGAGGAATAAAGGATCGATGTCTTCATAGGGATTTTAAAGGATAACATCCAACATGAGGTTTGCCTTTGGGAACCTTTTGTACTATACAACACCCCCCCATTTATTCTTAGAATAAATGGGGACCTTTTAAAAATAAATAGAAATTTATGAGCATGATTTTAGCTTAGCCTAAATCTAAAAACTTTAGGAAATAAAGGTTTTTTCCCCTTTCTCTTTGATTTTAAAAGAGCTCATCGCAAATCACATAACTTACAAGCCAAATAAGTTAAAACATATATAAGTATTGCAAATTGTGATATGTGCTTCAACCTTTTCAAGTTATATAACATTCTCGTTGCAAATGCTTTAAAAAGTCCTTTTAATTGAAATCATGTCGCACCTTTTAAAAGAATCAGCTTATGAATATTCGGTAAAGATTGCGATGGGTCAGACCCGACGAAACAATAAAGCAACAATCATAAATTTCCAAAGGTCTTATAAAGCAAAAAAAATGTGAATCCTTATTGCATTTCGTGTTTTGCGACAAGTAACCAAATGTAAAGTTTTATTACCGCATGAAAATTGTATTCAGGGATTTGCAAAGATCACATTTCGTGAAAATTCATCAGTGACGAAAAACATAAATAATGGTAACCATTTAAAATTTCGATATGCGATATTAATACTTATTACTCAAGTGTGTGAAATGATTCATATCTAATCAACCTGATATAATATCTAACATCTTAAATTGTTAGATTAGACATATTACATGAAGGTGTGTAAGATATTTGATAGGAAGAATTATGGGTTATTAACGGCATTTAATGGGAAGGGTTGGAAAGATTGATATCCACTTTGAGCATGTTTTGAATAATTCTAGCTCTATCCTTTTCTCCATTCATCTTAGATATGAGTTTACTCTGTTCACTTGAATTCAGGAAATCGCCTAACGGAGTGAGAATAACTGGAATGACAAAGAAAGGCAGGGAAATTGCCCAAACATTTTCTGCTGAAGATTCAGGCATGCTTCCATTATTCTTAGATACGACCTGCAACAAGGATTGAGTTAGTTCTTCATGGGAAGCAATGTACCAACTCTTCGAGGATGAATAGCTAAGGGTAATATTTAAAGTAGCTACAACAAATGTGCCAATTTCCTCAAATCCATCCTACTTCGATGTTGCATGCTTGTTCCTTCACAAAATAGTGACGAGGTCA
The DNA here is from genome assembly GCA_034641835.2 of Pinus albicaulis. Taxonomy (NCBI): domain Eukaryota; kingdom Viridiplantae; phylum Streptophyta; class Pinopsida; order Pinales; family Pinaceae; genus Pinus; species Pinus albicaulis. The sequence continues at coordinate 657,037,112 of CM076575.1, read as the reverse complement.
AAGATTCTCCCCTACACAGATATTTTAAAGTGGGTAATTGACCACCTTAACATAGTAGATAGGTCATTTAAGAATTCAAGGTTGGAGAATATTGGTTCGTTCGCTACAGAAGATTTAAGGACAATGTACCACTTGCCTATTTCACAGAAGAATTATGATAAATATTTTGTTCAAATATTTACAAAGAACAATACAGATCTCATGAAAGTAATAAAGGGATGGAAAGATGACCAAGGCAAGTTGAAACGGAAAAAACTTGGTATGTACTCGATAGCATAGTTACCCTCCCCTTATTGTTATGATGTTGGAGTGTTATGTAGATTGTTTGCAAAACAACATACCACTAGGTTTTATGTAGACTCGGTCCCTTTAATTGGCGCAATCGTCAATTGTTCTATTATGAATTGGGTGAACATGTTGTCTGATAATTTGGCTAGAAATATCATGGACTATAGAAGTAAAAGAAGTATTTCCTCTAGGGAAATACCTCCCTTCTACATGAGTGCTTACATTATGGATGCAATTTTCTTTTTTTCAAGTTTTCCCATCATGGGATGGAAATGGACAACCCAAGACCCAACTCCAATCCATATTTACCACAGAGCCCTTTGGGAATCTGATTTTCATTTACTTTTTATAAAATTTGCAATGGAGTCCTGTTACCTATCCATTAGATTATTTTTAATGAAAAAGCCCTTAGGATTTCTAAAGAGGCTAGAACTAACATTTTCCCATTGCTAGATGGTTTGTTGAAGAGAATTTCACTTATATCAGAGTTTTCGGGATTTATTATTCTCCCCATGTTTTTCCCTATTATGTCCCTAATAAGCTCCTAGCTAGGGAAATTTCTTACCAACTTGTAGTAAGTGGAATTTGTAGGGAAATCACGACATAATTCTCAGAATTCAGATCACTCTGATAATGAATCTGAGATCAGGAATGAGAGCCTAGATAAAATAGTTGATAAAGTGATCAAAGGGATTGAAATGCAAACAAAAGGAGAGATTAATGGAGTAGGATCATCCTCTCAAGAAGTTCAACATATCCAAAATACACCTGACCAGACAGAGAAGTCTCAACCAAAAGATTTTAAGAATGAATGGGAAAAGTTTTCTAAGGAACTACAAACACCATAGCCAAAGCCTAATATTTATGAATCCACAAGTTTTCAAAGGCCAGAGCATTCTCAAAATTTAGTGGAAACTGCAACTCCGCTACAGCAAGTACCTGAAGTTCATGATCAAGAGATCATTCCACCATACCCTATAGAGCAGCTTGTTTTACAGATTGAAGAGATACCCTCACTTGATGTCTTCTACAGTCCCAGTCATAAGGCTGTAGCTAAGAGAAGAAAAAGAATAGGAATGGATGAAACCGTTTCAAATCTTATGAATGAATTTGTATATGTTATATGGAAATACCCTTTGGTTGATCCTACAGGACATTTAACTAAGTTATCACAATACACGGGAGCATATGCTATTGCCACCATTGATAAAGCCACCGAGGTACAACTTCTACTAAAGAAAAAAGAAGTCAAAGTACAAGAGTTGGAGAGACTATTAGAACAAGAAAATTTTAAATCCAGCAAGAAAATGGAAATGAAGATGTCTCAATTTCAAAAGGAATTTGAAAGAATTAATTTGCAACAACAAGTGTAGATTACATAGAAAGAAAAACGACTTTAAGCAGCAAGGGAAAAATTGAAAAGACAAACTCAAGTAGAGCTATTAATGAAAGAAGCACTGGAAATGAATGCAAAGATAAAGCATCATCAAGAAACCTTTTGTCCACAAGCTTCAATCACCAAATCTTACTATGATACAATCAAAATCATGATCCAGCAAGTGGCTAATAGGAGACTTGAGTGTGAGAAAGTTGAAAAGAAGATTAATGAGTTAATTCAGTGGCAAGGATCTGACTCATGAAAGAAAGTTGACCTACCTCAGATAGATAAATTTCACAAAGAAATTTTATTTAAGGATTAGGAAGTACAGATGAGACAAGCAGAAAAGCCACGACAAAGGCATCAAGGTTAACAAATGAAATTATTGAATATGTTATTGAAAAACTTTTGAAATATAAACTTATTAAAGAATCCACAACTGAAGTGCTCTCAGAACTCAAACCATTAGAAGCACAGTGGAAGCAAAGTACAAAGATATAGGAGAAAATGATTAAAAAGATAAATATTTTTGATCAACAAAATTACGGAAATTTTCTGATCAAATATTATCATCAGTGCCTAACTCTTCAATCATTAACTAATTCAACAAAGAAATCGTAGCCAACACTTTCGAATGCAGTGTTCAAAGGCCATATCAGATCAAGAATTTCATAATGAGCTCATCTAAAGCTAATGGTGGATATTTGTCAGCTCTGAGATCAAACGCACAAAGAGGATCAACACACATAATCATGTTGTTATTTTATTTTCCTAGATTGTAGTTTAAGTTTTCTCCTTACGAGGATGGTTGTTTAAAACATCCTCTATTTTTATGTAGTAATCGATTTTTAAACATATTGTAGTTTAGTATTTAAACCCTTCTCATGAATTTCGAGAATGGTCAAGAAATTTGTCAAAAACATTTGCAAAGAATGCACTTTTGTAAGTTTGAAAATGCTTTGATGGATTAATGGAACAAAATCTGTTATCTTTTGAAATTTGAAGCTATTTAACTGATGTTGCACTATTGTACTCTTTAAATTGCTTGAAAGTGAAGCGGAGCAAAAAAATAATGTTACTTTATATGAGTAGAACTTCATATATATGGTACTTCTACACGTTATATTGACAATTATCTTTAAATTGACAATTATCTTTTTATCTGCATTATATATTTGAACTATTATCATAAACGATTATTAAATTCACTTTTGTACTTATATTTGTTTATGATCTCTTATCTTATATATAATCACACATATAAATGCAATATACATTTCACAATTCTTTTAATAAAACTACTTTGTTAAAAGAATTATCTTTCATAATTTTCATCTCTTTCAACTTTTAAATAATCTTCATTACTAATAGTTGGAAGATACCTTTTTAGATCGCATAAAGGAAGAAACACCCTAGCTATATAGTAGAATAGATAGTTTAGATAAATGCATATGATAGACTAAAATCGTTTCCAATTTGCATGTTATATAAGAAAAACACACCCCAAAATCATTCTTATTGGGAAACTGGTCCCTTTATCCCCAGTCGGAGCCACCACACCAAACAGAAAAGGACTTACTCTAAGGTCTGGACTGGGTGGTTTTCCCCCATGTTGTTGCAACAGAATTCTGAGGCGTCAACATTTTGGCATTAGAAGGAGGGCCAATTGTGAATGGAAAGAAGATCTGATCAATCTAAAAGTAAATCTAAGAGTCTCTCTCACTCTAGATCCCCTTCAAATTCTAAAATATTAACTAGATATAAATCTTTAAGATCTGAAGTTGAACATCCCTCTCCTAAGTTTCCTAGTTAAACTTAACCCACACTATCTCCAGATTTTGATCAAAACTCCCCAGAAGTTCAGTCTTTGATAGAAAAGTTAGAGAGAGTATCCATTTATGCTGAAAATCCCGAAAATTCTCAATCATCTGAGATTAGTGTTTCATCTTCTTTACAACCTAAATGAATATTAAATAGATTAGAAAATCAAAAGACACGAATTCCTCCTTTTGAATTTCCTATCAATACTTCTCGAAGGAAGAAAAAGAAGATTGAATCAAAGTCAATCACCAGCGAGAACTTATCTAATAATCCACCCCATTCACCTCCATTACCTCCACTCACTTCCACAACTTCCATTCCAACAATCAGTATTACTTTAACTAGTTCCAGTACACAAACTATTACTCCTTCAACTAGTTCTAGCACTCAGCCTGCCTCTTCTTCAACTCAAACTCAATCCATCACCTCCACCCAAGGTCTAATGGAAGGCCAAGTACCTCCACCAAATGTACAACCGTGAAACAATATAGGTGCCGTACAAATGCATGCTCCTCTTCATCCTCTCCCAAAATATCCTGAAAGATGGTTACCTAAATTTAATCCTGATGATGATCTTCTAGTTGAAGAACACATTCACAATTACATGTTAGCCATTAATTTAAAAGAGGTAGTTGAAGAACATTTTTTTGTAATACTATTTCCATATACTCTCACAGGTTCTACAGGATCCTGGTATTTTTCATTACCTGCCCGCTCCATAACTAGCTGGAATATGTTCGAAGAACAATTTTTAGCTAAGTTCGGAGATAACAGAACCACTGCATCGCTCATCAACGTCCTATCAAATATAAAGGCTAAAACAGGGGAGATAGTAAAATATTTCAATTCAATATTTAATAAGTTACTCAATAAAATTCCTTCTACATCAATTCCTGGTGCAGAAGTTCAAATTGAGTGGTATTTCATCTCTCCCATCTAATATGGCCATTTCTTTTTATAAAGCGAAATTGCTTACATTGGCAGAAAATATGAAGGAATATTTATCTGTAGAGAAACACATAATCACTCTTGAAAAGAAGAATTCCCAAGAAGATAGGAAATCGAAGAAAACATCCTTCAAATATGATTCAAAGAAGAAGCCATCAAAATACCCTTTTGATGTAGAAGGTCTTCAGAAAGTTTTAAAGACTATGTCAAATGAAATGGCATATATCAAGAAACAAGTTGTCGAAAGTTCTGGTTCAAAGAAGACTTTCAAACCCTTCAAGAAAAATCAGTCTTCTAATTCTCAGCCGCCCAACATCATATCTAATGTTGAGTCTGATCAAGATACAGATGAAGAGAAGACAGAAGAAGAAGAAACTGAAGTAGAAGAAGAAGTTGAACTAAATGGAATGTGGGATTTTATCCTACCAATCGATGAACAACAAGAAGCTTTACCTGTAAGTACAAGGAGCAAGAACACCACTAAAGAAACGCAGCCAAATTAGAAACAAAAGAAATAAGTGCCTACTAAAGATAAAATAGTAAGTAAAAAATCTACATCTAAGGCTATGAAAAATAACCCTGCTACTTCAAATGTTCCACCTACATCAAAGAAAATGGTATTCTATGACACCATTGAATATAATGTAATTGAGGATATGAAAAAGGACTAGGGCCAACATTTCAATTCATGAACTTACTAAGCTAAAAAAACAACAGAAGATCTTATTCATAGATTTGAATGCGGCTCCTTCTTCAGCCTTACCTTCTCCAGTAGTAGTTCTAGTTTCTAATCAAATGGGTAAACCTCCTTCCCCTTCAACTAAAATAGATGTTACATATTTGATTATGATAGGTGATCGATCCATATCTCATACTCCACCATTTCTTTTAACCTATGAGATCTATAATAAGAATGTCCATAATTGTTTAATAGACTCAGGGGATTCCTCTAATATCATGCCAAAATTAGTATGAGCTAAGTTGAACATAACTCCTCGGATTTCTCCTGTTCATTGTAATGTCCCAATTTTAGCCTCAAGCTAAAATGGAACATTATAGTTGCACATTTCATTTTTTCTTAATAAAATGGGCAAGGAGACACCTTAGCCCCTTTTAGATGAATAAATAACACTCCTAATGTGAAAGGGGAGTGAATAAAGCAGCTAAAATAAACACCAATGGTGTGAATGGAACCCAGCTCACTTGGATTAGTCATCTTTGACTAGAGTCAACAACGCTGCCTATAGAGGAGAAGCTTCCTAGAGAAGCTGCGCAGTTTTAGAGGGAAGAGCTTCACATGAGGGTGGAAACCCTAATTGGTGGGACCATGGTGGAGAAGATTTCTCTCACTTTATATGGAGGAGATGGCACCCCATTTTCATTATGTTATGATTTAGATTTCAGACTTTGGGTCTGCAAATCTTGCATCCCCAGGCTGTTTAGCAGGGTGATGGAGCCCTCGGGCACTAGGGTGTTCCCGGTCGGGAATCCCTTCCTCTTCCTCAAGGAAGGATGAGGATTGAGCTAAATTTCCTCAATCCGGAATTGGCCACAGTTACATTCATCTTCTACAGTAGAGAGGACGTTGTGTTGTTGGGTGAAGCAAGAGAGGAACTCATGGAGTCTCTCTTGTCTAGTTTTCTTCAGTGGAGTGGTCTATTCATTGGGGGAAGCTGCAAGGAGGATTCCTGGGTTGTATTTCAGATCAGTGGCATGAGGCCACACTTCCATCATCTCCCACTATGCAGTCCATGAGGAGAACTGCGTTATTTTGGAGGAGGCAGTAAGAGAGGGGTTTCTGGAGCATCAAAGGAGGATGTTTCTGAGACAAAGTGATAAGAAATTTGTATTAGAGACACAATCAGAGGAGGGAATTTACATTTCAGATCAGCCATGGCCTCATTCATATTTTGTATCAGTTTTAGTGACAACTCTATTGTCACATTTTTGTATTTTCCGGCATTTCTAGCAATCTTCATAGATTGGCTAGAAATCTTGTATTTCAGCCCATTCCTTGTTTCTGGGCTATTTTCTTGTATTCCTTAAGACATATTTACATTTATTCATATTCAACATCTTATACCTTCATGTACTCAGCGCAGTTGCAGCTACTCCGGCATTTTATGGAGTTGCAACTACTCATGTATTTCATAGGTTATTCATTGGGGGTTTGCTCTTAAAGTTTGAGTGGCTTCTCCCTCAAATATCTATTGTATATTTTTGCTGATATAATAATATTATGATGGCTGCATACATTTCCCTCTTATGGTATGTTCAGATTTGCAAAGTTCCATATTCATGTTTACATATTGCTGTAAGCTCTCTCATTGAGCACTGTTTCTGAGCCCTAGATTGGGGAGATTTAAATAACCCATCTAGAGTTATTTCTTTGAGCTCATTTTCTACAGGGAAGATGTATTAGAGTTTTTCTAGGGCATCCCAGTGTTGTTATGTCTTATTTATGCAACATCTTCCTTATACAGTGTCCTCAAGGACCCTATGGAAGGAATTCCCGAGGTGGAATATTACATATCCATAGGTAGAGTCTGAGAAGGGCCAGCTAGCCTCGGGATTTCTCCCTTCTTTGGAAGGATTCATATCCTGTAAATTCTCCATCATTCAATCTCTGAAAATGGACTTGCAGTAGCTCACTGAAGAAGGAAAAATGGAACATCTAAGATGTTCCCGATGGAGCAGAAAATCCCTCATTTGGGACATTACAGTGGTATCAGAGCATGATCTTGGCTCAACCTGTGCCCAAGATCTATTGCCATCAGCAAGAGGAGCTTCTCTCCAAGGAGAGGAAATTGAGAGAGGAAACAAGGAAATGAACGATGGAGAGGAGGTTTCCCTTCTTCTTTTCCAGACCATTGAGCACACCATTGAAGATCTGCTAAAAGGGAAAATTTTGGGAGAAATTTTCTGAAAGGGTCTGTGAATGATCAAGCCCTAGCTATCTCATGAAGGGTGTGAGCATTCAGCCACACATGTAGATCCACAACGCAGTACATTTCCCATAGCTACTGCAAGAAGGGTGGAGGAAAAAGTTGAGGCCTTTGGAGGAGCAGCGCTGCAAACTCAAAGGTATGATGATTGATTTCAGAGTTCTATTTCATGTTCTCATGCAAATGAGAGATCATATGTTGTAGTCACAAGGGTTTTCAGAAGGGATTTATGAAACCCAATGTGAAACATGGTGTGACAAAACTTCAAACACTTTGCATGCATGGAGGGGAACCATGAAACAAAGATCATTCCATCTTTCTAGAGGAGGAGAAGATCAGGAGGATCAACATGAAGGGATGATGGACATTCACCCTTATATACTTCAGATATTTTCTTCACATGGGAGAAGGACTGCACTACATAGTAGAGAGGGAGGACCTTTCATTCCTCTCATATATTCAGTCCACTTCCTATATTGATGTCTCACTTTTGGAGGCTTTCCACTTGGGAAGTCATATGATTTAGAGATGATGAAATGCATCATGCTTTCTGGTTCACCACTCATTGGATTCCGGAGGGGTGGAGACATTGGAGGAGTCCATTACAGCGCAGAGAGTTTTGTACCAAGCTCATGGAGGAGGGATACACTCTCTCATTTTCAGTACCACCCATTCTCATCAGTTTCACTGCGCAGATAGAGTTGTTGTATGGATGGAGGATAGCATCTTCATGATGTCGGATGACTGCTCCATGGATTTGGTGAGAAAGAGGTCACTTCCTTTGAGGAAGAACTCTTTCATGCATTGGAGTAGATGGAGGTCACTCATGCTTACATTGCCCAGGATCGAGAGAATCTTTGGAGGTGATAGTCTCTCATGGGAGGCTTATTTTCAGAGATCATCATTTCTTTTGAGCATGAGCAGTTGCATGATGGGCATGGCAGCAACTTGGAGGATGACTTTGAGATGAGGGGATGTCAAGGTAGCAGGCAGTAGCATGATGGAGCACCACATTACAGAACACCAGCGCTGTCTATGTGGAGGATTGATCCATGTCGGAGAACTCAGCTTCTGGTTGAGAGGCCCCAGGATCTTGGTGCATGCATGATTATTGGATGGCCTTGATGGGGATGGCAGATACTTAGAGGATGACATGATCATCTATCATCATGGCAGAATCTTCTTGAATAGAGTTTCTAGTCTCAAGGAGAAATTATTTGCATGCAGCACATGAGGACTTCCTAGCTATGCATTTGGATGCATACTTTTCCTTGCCAGAGGAGTTCACTTGGAGGGCATTCAACATGATGTACATCAGCATATGGATATATGGAGAGCCCGGTTGATTTTGGAGAGGTTGGCACAACCATTCCCTTACTCATTGGAGGAGAGGGAGAGCATTCAGTTGAGCCATTTCAATTCAAGAGTTCTAGTGCATGATGGAGGAGGTATAATGTCATATTTTGTATTGTACTTATTTTCATTGATTGAGGAGAATGATGTATCAAGGAGGCTTTTTCCTTCTTGCATTTTTCATGAGCATGTACTTGCAACTACTTGTAGCCTTGATTTTGGCTAATTATTTGATGGTTGTGGGGGAAGCCACATGTTTCTTAGTGTGCACCGTTGGCACCAATTTGTATTCTCATGTTTTCATCTTATGAGAAGATGTGTGGCAACAAACAAGTGGCTAGTACAACACTTTTTATTTTTTATTTTGAGGCAGGCCAAGGAGGCACTGCGCAGTTCCATGAGTGGAACTTTGAACCACTCTATGGTTGTCTCATGACAACTTACTTTTATTGTATATTGCTCCTTGCATTTTAGGTGTTGGTACACTCATGAGAAGCACCATTTGGAGAGTATTGTATTTACAACCCATTGGGAGCATGATTCTCCCTATTATACATGCTTCATTTTGCAGGAGACACCATGGGCATACCATGAATTCCACATTGTTACTTGCTCTTCTTGTGGGAGAAACCACTTGGAGGATTTGAGGAGGCATTTCATGGCTGTATTTCTTGATGGGGTAGCTTGGGCCATTATTGGAGGCCATACCACTTCAGCCCAAGGACAAAGTTAGCCCCATGCACACTTAAAATAGAGAGAGGGCCATCATGAGAACACAAGCACAACTCTCCATTCAGCTCCAAAACATTGTAGAAACTGGGGGTTGGGATTTTATTTGGATGATTGCATGGATGAGAGGATCATCGTTGGGAGACATATTTTCCCATGCATATCATCACTCCTACCTTAAGGAGGCCTTAGCACATTAGGCAAGATTCCACTACATCTTCTATCTTTCCATGAGGAGTATTGTTATCAGCTTGCATACTTGGGAGAGAGCATTGGAGAATAGATTCATTGCAGCATATTTGAGCAGTGGTGGGACCATTGATGAGGAGGCCACATGAGAAGATGGGGGGAGAATATTTTGTTCTCTTCATGCAGTTGCTTGAGGGAAAGCAACATGTGGGAGGGGAGGACTGTAATGTCCCAATTTTAGCCTCAAGATAAAATGGAACACTATAGTTGCACATTTCATTTTTGATTAATAAAATGGGCAAGGAGACACCTTAGCCCCTTTTAGATGAATAAATAACACTCATAATGTCAAAGGGGAGTGAATAAAGTAGCTAAAATAAACACCAATGGTGTGAATGGAACCCAGCTCACTTGGATTAGTCATCTTTGACTAGAGTCAATAGCGCTGCCTATAGAGGAGAAGCTTCCTAGAGAAACTGCGTAGTTTTGGAGGGAAGAGTTTCACATGAGGGTGGAAACCCTAATTGGTGGGACCATGGTGGAGAAGAGTTCTCTCACTTTATATGGAGGAGATGGAAGCCCATTTTCATTATTTTATGATTTGGATTTTAGACTTTGGGTCTGCATAGCTTGCATCCCCGGGCTGTTTAGCAGGGTGATGGTGCCCTCGGGAACTAGGGTGTTCTCGGTCGAGAATCCATTCCTCTTCCTCAAGGAAGGATGAGGATTGAGCTACATTTCCTCAATATGGCATTGGCCACAACTACATTAGTCTTCTAGAGCGTTATTTCTGCAGTAGAGAGGACGTTGTGTTGCTGGGTGTAGCAAGAGAGGAACTCATGGAGTCTCTCTTGTCTAGTTTTCTTCAGTGGAGGTGTGATCTATTCATTGGGGGGAGATTCAAGGAGGATTCCCGGGTTGTATTTCAGATCAATGGTATAAGGCCACACTTCCATCATCTCCCACTACGCAGTCCATGAGGATAACTGCGTTATTTTGGAGGAGGCAGTGAGAGAGGGGTTTCTGGAGCATCAGAGGAGGATGTTTCTGAGACAAAGTGATCAGCACTTTGTATTAGAGACATGATCAAAGGAGGGCATTTACATTTCAGATCAGCCATGGCCTCATTCATATTTTGTATCAGTTGCAGTGACAACTCTGCTGTCACATTTTTGTATTTTCCAGCATTTCTAGCAATCTTCATAGATTGGCAAGAAATCTTGTATTTCATCCCATTCCTTGTTGCTGGGATATTTTATTGTATTCCTTCAGCCATATTTACATTTATTCATATTCAACAGCTTATAACTTCATGTAATCAGTGCAGTTTCAGCTACTCCGGCATTTTATGGAGTTGCAGCTACTCATGTATTTCATGGGTTATTCATTGGGGGTTTGCTCTTAAAGTTTGATTGGCTTGTCCCTCAAATATCTATTGTATATTTCTGCTGATATAATCATATTATAATGACTGCATAAATTTCCCTCTTATGGTATGTTCAGATTTGCAGAGTTCCAGATTCATGTTTACATATTGCTGTAAGCTCTCTCATTGAGCATTGTTTGTGAGACCTAGATTGGGGAGATCTGAATAACCCATCTAGATTTATTTATTTGAGCTCATTTTCTGCAAGGAAGATTTATTAGAGTTTTTCTAGGGAATCCTAGCATTGGTATGTCTTATTTATGCAGCAGCTTCCTTATACAACATCCTCAAGGATCCTATGGCAGGAATTCCCGAGGTGGAATATTGCATATCCATAGGCAGAGTCTGAGAAGGGCCTCAGGATTTCTCCCTTATTTGGAAGGATTCATATCTTGTAAATGCCCCATCAGGAAATCTCTAAAATGGACTTGCAGTAGCTCACTGAAGAAGGAAAAATGGAACATCTAAGATTTTCCCGATGGAGTAGAAAATCACTCATTTGGGACATTACATTCATATAGTACAACTTGATAGAACTAAAGTAGAGGTTGTAGGAGAAATAAATTTTGTATCTATCATATTGTCATAAAACCCTAAGGTTGCCCAGATAATTGACATATTGGTGGCTGATATTCCTGAGTTTTATAGTTTAGTGTTAAGAATAGACTGGTTTGAGAAGCTTCATGCATATTTCACAACGGACTGGTCACATATGTGGCTAACCCATAATGGAAAGCTAAACCAAATCCGATTTGACCGAGTGAAATTCATGAAGCATATAATCACTGATCTTGAAGGGATAAATGAATCAGTAGCATTCAATAATAATATTATTGGAAATTACTCGGCAGAATCATTTCTTGGAAATTTTAATCCTCAAAAATCACCCCTTTTCGATAATATAGTTATCTCTCAAATCAAAAAAATTTCCCAAACAGATACTTCTAAGTGTAAATTTTTTGTAAATAAACCAGTACTTAATTATTTATTTTGGATTCTTTATTTTGATGGCTCTAAATCAAAAGATGGTGCAAGAGCTGGTTGTATTTTAATAAGCCTAGAAGGATAAAAAACCATTTTAACCTACAGACTTGAATTCGATTGCACAAACAATATAGCATAATATAAATCATTAATCCAAGATTTGTATAAAGCAATTGATCTTGACATCAAGTATCTAAAAGTACTGGGAGATTCGGAAATCATTTTCAAACAAGTAAGAAATACCGTCCATTGACATTTTGGACATCCTAAGCATTATCAATCATTAGTCCAGGAATTTACTTCTCATTTCTTAGCTTTCAATATTTCCTCTGTACCCAGAATACAAAATGCTAGCGCAAATTTATTAGCTAATGTAGCATCAAAATTAATTCCATCTCAAGGATTTAGTCTCAATAGATTTTCTATTGAATTGATTTTTAGATCATCTGTTCCTGATAATATTACCAATCGGAGAGTATTAATAATGATTCTTATATCATAGATTTCCTTACATCTGAAGGATATTATGATAATCAAATTCTATTTGAAAATGAAAATGATACTCAGATAAAGGAATAATAGGATAAAAATCCAATTCCTAAGTAATTTTTCAAAGTAGAATACCTTTATGATCTAAAAGATAGGTTTAAGAGAGTTACTAATTCTAAAACTCAAAGTTCAACCATAAAATTTGAGCTAGTAAATCTCAGAACTGATGATAAACCACAAAATGTCAATTTAAGTCTTGGTCTATCTTCTGATGAAATATTATCATTTGTCAAGTTATTAAGGACTTACAAAAGTGGTTTTTCTTGGGCTTACACCGATATTAAAACACATGAAATTTATGTTATTCAACACACTATTCCTATGATTTTAGATGATAAAAAAATACAACAAAAGTTGAGGAAAATTCACTCGAATCTTGAAAATCAAATCAAAATAGAGTTGAATAACTCCTCAAAGCTAAGATCATCTTTCCAGTTAGACATTCTAAATGGGTTTCAAATTTGGTTCCTATTAGGAAGAAAATGGTGACATTAGGATTTGTATCGATTTTAGAAATTTGAATAAAGCATGTCAGAAATACAATTTTCCATTACCAACCATGGAACAAGTACTGCAAACAGTAGCTGGTTCTGAACTTATGTCTTTTCTAGATGGATTTTCATAGTATAATCAAATTCTGGTACATCCAGATGACAGATCAAAGACCACATTCAGGACTAAGTGGGGAACTTATGCCTATCAAAATATGCCATTTGGGTTAATCAATGCATGTGCCACTTTTCAAAGAGCCATGGACACAAATTTTAGAGGACTCATTAACAAATCAATCGTTATTTATCTAGATGACATTGCAATCTTTTCTAGACAAGAAACCAATCATGCGAATGACCTAAAACAAGTCTTTGAGCGATGCAAAAAGTATAGAATTTCATTAAACCCAAAGAAGTCATATTTTTCTCTAGATGATGGAAATTTTTTAGGATTAATTGTCTCGAAGAGAGGTATCTATATTGATCCTGAAAGAATTGAAGAGATTAAAATAATTCCTTTCCCTCATAATAAAAAAATTATGTAGTCGTTTTTTGGACAGATAAATTTTGTAAAAATATTTGTTCCTGACTTTTCGCAAATAATTTTACCTTTACAAACCATGATTAAGAAAAAATCAGTCTTTAAGTGGGGACATAATGAAAGAGAAACATTTGATTTAATCAAACAATCCATTGTCAATGCTCAATTTCTAACTACTCCCAACTTTTGTAATCCTTTTACTTTATATACATTCTCATCAGATACATCTTATGTTGTTGTTCTTACACAACTTAATGACCAACAAATTGAAGCACCAATATCATTTCAGTTCTAATTTGCAAGTTGCGGAACTAAACTATTCATCTGTTGAGAAACATGAATTTGCTGTTTTTAAAGCTATAAAGCATTTTAGGCCATTTCTACTCAAAACTCAAACCAAAATAATAGTTCCATTCTATGCAGTGAGACAACCATTGTTGCAAAGAGAATTAGGAGAGAAAAAGGCTAGCTGGGTTACTGTTTTACAAGAATATGATGTAGAAACTAAACCTTCTAAAATTGTTAGAGGTCAAGGTTTTTGCAGAATTCTAACAAGAGAATCCCATTTATCATCAGAGACAGATTCAGGTAATAATGTGCAAATATCAGAGGTAAGCCTCAACGATGCTCAGTCTCAGTACGCTGATCTAAAGTTTTATTTTAAAAATGGATATGCCCCAACTCAATTCAGTTATAAAAAAAGACATGCTTTGAGATTGAAAGCCAAGCAATATGAAATGATCAGTGATGTATTGTTTAGAATAAATTTTGATTCTGTGTTATTAAGATGCGTAGAGAAAACTGAAGTAGACAAAGTTTTGCAGGAACTCCATGATGGACCAGTTGGAGGAAATTTTGGAGGAAATACAACATCACATAAAATCCTGTATGCAGGTTACTATTGGCCAACACTTTTCAAAGATGCATATGAATATGCAAGGAAATGAAAGTTTTTTCAAAGTGCATTTGGAAGACAAAGGAAACCAACTTTCCCATTACATCCAGTTAACATCGAACAACCATTTGAACACTGGGGATTAGATATAATTGATGAGATCATTCCTGACTCTTCCAAACAACATAAATATATTCTCACAGCTACAAATTACTTTACTAAATGGGTGGAGGAATTCCACTAAAGGTAGCTAACTCTGAGAATATTATTGAGTTCATTAATCAGTTTATCATAACTAGGTTTGGTTTACCCATTGCTTTAATGTTCGATAATGCATCTTATTTCTCAGGAAATTATATCATAGAATTTGAAATCAAAAGAGGTTTTAAACTTAAATACTATGCTTATTATTATCTACAAGGAAATGGTTTAACAAAATCCACAAATAAAAAACTTTTTAGAATCATCAAACGAACTGTTGACCAAAACCAATGAAATTGGCACAAGTCATTAACATTTGCTCTTTGGGCAGATCAAATAATGCAGAAGGCCTCCATTGGCACTTCTCCATTCAATATTGTTTATGGAAAAGAATTTTTTCTTCCTACCAATGTATTTATTCCTTCTCTTGCCTTAGTTCAATTTATTAATGAATCCCCTTCTTCTTCCTTGCAAGTAAGACAATTTCAAATCCTTAAGTTTGAAGAAGAAAGAGAAAAAGCTAAATTTGCTCATGCACATCATCATCAAATAGTTAAAGCTTCATTTGATACAACTTCTGTCACTCCTAAAATATTCCAAATTGGTGATATGGTATTTAAATGGGACAAAACACATGAAGAAAAAGGTAAACACACCAAATTCCAAATATTGTGGCTAGGTCCATTTCAAATCATTAAAGAAATAGGCCCATCAACATTTTTATTGTAATATCTATCAGGTAAAAGAGATTCTTTGCCTGTTAATGGGCAGATTTTAAGGAAATATTTTTCATAGGAGGTAACCCCTTCTATTCCCTGTATATTATTGTCTTTTCTTTTCCTTAGGAAAATAAAGTTGCATAGTATTTATTTTTGGCTTTTCAAGTAAAACATCTGAGAAAATATTTTTGATTTATCGCTTATAGAAATAAGAATTGTTAAGGAAATAATCGAAATATTCGAATATCAAATAGATTCTATTTTACTGAAAGATACAATTTCACTGAAGTTATTTATTCTTTGATGAAATCTCATCTTTATAAAACATGGTTATTATATTATCAGTCAAGACAAGAATCTTTAACATAGTAAAGAATTTTTTGCAGATAAGCAATCTTAAACTCTAAAAATTATCATCCAGAATCCTCAAAAGGACCAATGATTCACTCCATCCGGAAACTTATCAATTTTTAGAAATTAATTCAAAAAATTATGCTAAAAAATCTTAGAAGATAATAAGTCTCATCAAGAGCTTGTTTACCATGTTCATAGGGAAATAGTTGAACTGACATTACCAATACTGCCTATCAAAATAGGGTAATGGCTTGAGATTATATCAAAAGGACAAGGAGTCCCATTAAGATCCAACTTGATAAATTTAATTATAACCAGTGAATGGCATTGTCAATATTTGGTTACCAAGCCAAGACAATGGCTTTTAAGTAATTAAAAATACAAAAGAAAATATCTACAAAAAAGAAAACAAGTTCCAAAAGAGATAAAGTATATAAAATTGAACTTATTTTTGAAGATTGTAAGAGTGACTCGATGGGACAATGAATCATTGTTGGGTAAAAGGTAACCCTGCTAAAAGCTTAAAATTTCCTACTGGAGCAGAGGCTCTACATGTGATAAAAAGATTATATATTTATAAATCTAATCTGAAAGAGCCACTTGCTTCATCTTTTTGAACTTAGTAAAGACTAATATAGGTATTCATACTTTTATTTTTAAAAGAGGAATTCTTATGAATTATAAATCAAGAGAGATTTTATTGCTTAGTAAGATATTATTTATTGAAATTCATTCGTGCAACTATTTTTATTTTCTAAAAAGATTTTAGAAACTTCAAAAAACTGGTTCTCTCAAGTGAATCGCCAATTGTTGTACTATACAAAACCCCCCATTTATTCTCAGAATAAATGGGTACCGTTTAAAAATAAATAGAAATTTATGAGTATGATTTTATCTTAGCCTAAGTCTAAAACATTAGGAAATACAAGTTTTTCCCTTTTTGCTTTGATTTTAAAAACACTCATCACAAATCACATAACTTACAAGCTAAATAAGTTATGCATATATAAGTATTGTGAATTGCGATATGCGCTTCAAACTTTTTGAGTTATATAAAATTCCCATTACAAATGCTTTAAAAATCCCTTTTAAATGAAATCACATCGCGCCTTTTAAAAGAATCAGCTTATGACTATTCGGTAAAGATTGCGATGGGTCAGACCTGATGAAACAATAAAGAAAAAATCATAAAGTCCAAAGGTCTAATAAAGAGCAAAAAAATGTGAATCCTTAGCACATTTAAAATTTCGCAGTGAGAAACCAAATGTAAAGCTTTATTACCATATGAAAATTGCGATCTGTGATTTGCACAGATTGCATTTCGCAAAATTCTTTGGTGAAGAAAAACATAACTAATGGTAATGGTTTAAAGTTGTGATTTGCGATATTAATAGTTATTACTCAAGTGTGCGAAATGATTCATATCTAATCAACCTGATAAAAGATCTAATGTTATAAATTGATAAATTAGACATATTATATGAAGGTGTGTAAGAGATTTGATAAGAAGAATTATGGGTTATTAACGACATTTAATGGGAGTAAGGTTCGAAAGGTTGATATCTAATTCGAGAATGTTTTGAATAATTAAGCGCCAGATTTTTTATTATATTTTTCTAGCTCTATCCTTTTCTGCATTAATATGAGATCTGAGTTTACTCTATTCACTTGAATTTAGGAAACCACCTAACGAAGTGAGAATAACTGGAATGACAAATAAAGGCACATAAATTGTCCAAACATCTCCCGTTGAAGATTCATACATGCCTCCATTGTTCTCAGATATGACCTGCAACAAGGATTGCGACAGTTCTTCATGGGAAGCAATGTACCAACTCTTCGAGGATGAACAACCAAGGGTAATAGTTAAAGGAGCTACATTAAACGTGACAATTTCCTCAGACCCGTCCTACTTCGATGTTGCATGCTCATTTATTCACAAAATAGCAATGAGGCCAAAGATTCTCCCCTACACAGATATGGTAAAGTGGGTAATTGACCACCTTAACATAGTAGATAGCTCATTTAAGAATTCAAAGCTGGAGAATATTGGTTCGTTCACTACAGAAGATTTAAGGACAATGTACCACTTGCCCATGCCACCGAAGAATTATGATAAATTTTGTTCAAATATTTACAAAGAAGCATACAGACCTCATGAAAGTAATAAAGGGACGGAAATATGACCAAGGCAAGCTGAAATAGGAAAAAATTGGTATGTACCCGATAGCACAGTTACCCTCCCCTTATTGTTATGCTACTAGAATGGTATGTAGATTGCTTGCAAAACAAGATATCACTAGGTTTTCCGTAGTCTCAGTCCCTTTAATTGACAAAATCGTCAATTATTCTATAATGAATTGGGAAAACATCTTGTTTGATAATTTGGCCATAAATATCATGGATTATAGAATTAAAATAAGTGTTTCCTCTAGGGAAATACCCCCCTCTATATGAGTGTTTACATTATGGACGCAATTTGCTTTTGTTTAAGTTTTACCATCATGGGATGGAAATGGACAACCCAAGACCCCACTCCAATCCATATTTACCATAGAGCCCTTCGGGAATCTGATTTTCAATTAAATTTTTATAAAATTTTCAATGGAGTCATGTTATATATCCATCAGATTATTTTTAATGAAAAAGCCCCTAGGATTTCTAAAGAGGCTATCACAGAAATTTTTCTCGTTGCTAGATGGTTTGCTGAAGAAAATTTCACTTATATCAGAGTTTTCAGGATTTATTCTTCTCCCCCTTTTTTTCCTTATTATGTTCCTGATAAGCTCCTTGCTAGGGAAATTTCTTACCAAATTTTAGTAAGTGGAATTTCTAAGCAACTCAAAGATGCCAAGAAGGCCATTTGGCCTACTTTCCCTTTGCAGTGCGACACTTTTTCACTTTTCGATATTGGTCATTCATTCAAGGAAATGTCAAATGTTACTTCATTAAATTTGGTTTTAATGCCAAAGAGGCCATTCGACCCCAATGATGTGATTAATAATTTCACCATTGAGCTTAAATTGAAACCTTTCTTGAATGACATAGATATGTTTGATGATTTATTTCAAGGCATGGATAAGTTCATTGATGTACTGAAAAATGCATCCATTTAGCTCAATAAAAATGACTTTGAAGCTTTGCAAGCATACAGAAATAAGAGACTAGAAATAATCCCTTTGGATTTATTATTTATTGAAGATGTTAATATACTGACTCCAAGAATTAGTCTGGATAATGAATCCAAGGACATGCTTGAAGATGAATCCCAAGAGAAATCTAATCATGAGTCAGGGGAATCACAACATAATTCTTAGAATTCAAATCACTCTGATAATGAATCTGGAGCATGAATGAGAGCCCGAATAAAATAATTGATAAAGTGATAAAAGGGATTGAAATGCAAATAGAAGGAGATATTAATGGAGTAGGATCATCCTCTCAAGAAATTTAGCATATCCAGAATACACTTGACCAGATAGAGAAGTCTCAACCAAAATATTTGAAGAATGAATGGGAAATTTTTTCCAAGGCATTACAAACACCATAGCCAAAGCTTAATATTGATGAATCCACAAGTTTTAAAAAGCCAGAGCATTCTCAGAATTAGTGGAAATTGCAACTCTGCTACAACTAGTACCTGAATTTCATGATTAAGAGATCATTCTGGAATACCCTACAGAGTATATTGTTTTACAGATTGAAGAGATACCCTCACTTGATGTCTTCTACAGCCCCAGTCATAAGGTTGTAGTTAAGAGAAGAAAAAGAAGAAGAGTGGATGAAACAATTTCAAATCTTATGAATGAATCTGTAGATGTTCTATGGAAAGACCCTTTGGTTTATCCTACAGAACATTCAGCTAAGTTATCACAATACGTAGGAGCATATGCTACTACCACCATTGATAAAGCCACCGAGGTACAACTTCTACTGAAGCAAAAAGAACACAAAGTACAAGAGTTGCAGAGACTGTTAGAACAAGAAAAGTTTAAGTCCAACAAGAAAATGGAAATGAAGATGTCTCAATTTCAAAATGATTTTGAAAAAATGAATTTGCAGATTACAGAGAAAGAAACACAGCTTAAGAAACAATGGACAAATTGAAAAGCCAGCCTCAAGTAGAGTTGTTCGTAAAATAAGAACTAGAAATGAATGAAAAGTTAAATCATTAGCAAGAAACCTTTTGTCAACAAGAAAATTAATGGAATTTTCTGATCAAACCACTAGTAAAAAATGGCTAATTAGTTACTAAAAAAATGACTAAAATTTGCATATAAACGACTATTTTTCGGTCGATGATCAATAGTAGCTAATTTACAGTATCTTATAACGCGACCAACTCTTAGTCGTTTTTAGCTTAGTCATTAATTGGTTGTCTCAATTTTGTCGTCCAATAGAATATTTGGTCATTAATTTAGTCATTAATTAAGTCATTGTAGTCCTTGATTTGGTTATCGATTTAGTCATTAATTTGATTATTGATTTGGTCATTGATTTTATTGTCTAGTAGTATATTTGGTCATTGATTTAGTTATTTATTTGTTCATTTATTTCGTAATTTATTGTCACTATTAATGACCAATTATACAACAAAATATATTACTAAATTATCACCAGATAAAACTAATTAATGACCAAATAAATATGACCAAAATGTTGGTCATGTTATAAGATATTGTAAATTAGCTACTAATAGTCATATATATGCAAATTTTAGTCATCGTTTGAAACCAATTAATGACCAAAGAAATATGAGTAAATTTTGGTCATGTTATAAGCTACTGTAAATTAGCTACTAATAGTCGTATATATGCACAATTTAGTCATCATTTTTAATCACAAATTTATCATTTGCAGTAGTCATTTTTTTTTGTAGTTTCATATTCATTATATAAATGACTACTTTAGTAGTTTATATTCATTTCATTTATTTTCATTTAAAATTGTTATAAGAAACTAATTTAGTAGTTTTAGATGGATTTTATGTTTTCATTATTAATTAACATAAATTAATTAGTATGATTTTGCAACTAAATTTAATAAAAATTCCATACAATGTATATATTCATCTAATATGAAAACATAAAGTTACATATATTAATTACAATACTATATAATATCCAGTGCAACTATAAATAATTTCAACCACATAAATTATATTATATAAAATGTCAAGTATTACAATATGAATTTTCAACTTAATATTAGTTGGAGTACAATTTACACATGAAATAATGTTTCATTACTTCAAACAGTATCATTGTCTTGTCAAGGCATTGCAAGTGAATTCACCAACTCTTATTGTTTTTCCAAGGCATTGCAAGTGAATTCACCAACTCTGAAGACTTTATCATCAGTCTCTATGTGTGTCTTATGCAAGATATTAGCTCTATGGGTACCACTAGACCAATTATATTCTCTCTTTAATTTTCATTTTGTCACTCTAGTGTTATTTGTTCTCCTCTTTCTTCAATCCTTGCTTCTTACCATCAATACTGAGTTCCTTTTCTGACCAAAAAAAGGATACAATGCAATGTATAAGACATGAATGTAGATGAACACTAGAATATAAACTAAATTAGATAATAAATATTTATACTATATATACCTCAACATCAAAAATATTGTTAATAAAATGTCAGTTATGTGGCCTGATGACCTGTATAAACAAAGAAAATAAAATGTCACAAATAAACGCAACAAAGCTAGAAATTTCTACTAAGAATGTCTCTTGCTCCATTTTTGTAGTTATATTGTTTCCTTTAGTTATCTCCAAGAAGCAACGTCACTTCAACAATAAGACTGGTCAGTAGAAATCTAATGGGCAGAGAAAAGTATTGTTGACACAAGATTACAACAACAAACTAAAAAAGAATAAGACAAGACTTTGTAAATTGTGATACTAACCGGGAATATAGCTTCAATATAATAATCTTCAATTATCAACGTACTATTCCAAGGGAAAAAGGAATCCAATTCCCATAAGTCAAAAAATTATGTATGTCGCTTGTTTTCCCTATAATTAATTGACTGAGATTAGCACATGAAATTTCCATTTAGAATCTATGAAATAATTCTATAAATATTCAAAGCAAACTTAAAGTTACTCATTCATTTTTCTCTAATGCAGAAAAAACTGAATATGCTAACATGTTTTTAAGCTGGAGAGTTTTGTAATTCATCGTGTCCAAAATCATTTCTTATTGTCATGATTTTTTTTTTTAATGATCAAGCAACGTGCCTATATTTGATCAGAAAACATATTTTTCACAATATATTCCATTTTTCTAATTCAAAACTAAATTTCCTTCCAGTTTATGACATTCAAACAAACTGGAATCATATTCCTTTAACAAGTCACTGTTGTAATATACTACTAAACGAATAGCTATGTAATGAAGTTATTAGTGGTGGAATACTAATAAATCACAAATAAAGGCAAGAAATAACACCATTATGTCCTAGGCATGCCAAGTCTTTATCCTCTTATTTGTAAATATTTCTTCATGAAAATAACATATTTTACAAAGAGAACTTTTCTAAAACTAACCAATGCTGGTGTATCCAACAACATTGACATTTCTATTGGCATCCCCTCAAAATGTCTGGAAGTATCAAACAAGTGTAGTACACTTCCCTGTAAGGTCAAATTTTGGCAATGGAATATGTTGTCCCTTAGTCTAATCAAGTTTTAAATTGCCTTTGATAACTTGGAGAGAATGGGAATCCAATGTAGAATTAAAAACAAACAAACAAACAAAAACACTTGTATTCATTCACACTTACCTAGTTCCTAAACAAACATTAAATCACTATACAAATCCAAGCATGTTTCACATTTCACCAAGAAACATAATTTCGAGATTTTGATTGCAACTCTTGAGGCTTTCTCAAATTTGTAAACAAGTAACATCATAAATATTTTTCCTTAGTTTTAAAACCTTATCTTGTGTGGAGCTTGAGAAAATATGTGCATAAACATATCACATTATAGCATGTTGTGGAGTACATTTACAAGAAACCAATCATTCAAAATTTTATATTCTCTCAAGATTGAGGCATGTGTTAAATTCCCATTATCTGCATCTTTGCACAATGGTGTCATAAAAAATTTGAAGGTTCTTGTCTTGCTAGTATGATCTAACAATTGCTTTGTGCAAGATGTTTTTCACTCCATTATTAAAATTTTGATGTTATGAACAATATATAGATACAATGGATGCTTTGAATAATAAAAAAGGCAGTTATTTTTCCATCAATAATGTTTAGTATTTGCATATGGTGTAAATTCAGTATTTATACTGGTGGTTTTTACAATGACCTATCCTAAAGGCTTACACCATATACCTACTTTCTCATGCTAAACCATAGTTTTGCGTCATCAACAAGCCCTCTTTAGAGAGTCCATTAGCCTCTGCCTTAAATTCTCTATAAATATGATGGAATGATATCTTCAAGAATTGTGCCTTGACTGTCTTTAGTGACTCCAAAATGGGTTGTGAAAACAATTATTCCACCCTAAAGCTACCATTGAACCAATTTATAACGAAGGAATCCCCAAAGACCTGGAATTCAATCACCTCTCCTCTACTTCTATTGTTAACAAAAATTTTAGTGCCTTTATTTCATCATAGTTGTTAGAGCCTGTACCAATAAATGCTTCAAATTTTGAAGATATGAGTATAATAGAATCACTAAGGTATAGGATACCTCCTGCAACATGTTCTTCTTGTTGACCTTGATTGTAATTGTTGAAAATTGAAATAACACCATTCCCACTCTTAACAATAGAAGGATGGATCAATGTCCTTTATTTACCTGTGTTAGGGGCTTTTTTCCTTTGAAAGCTCAGTCATCACTAGGAGACACACTGAAATGATGGCTAAAACTTACCTTGAAAGATCTTAGAGTTTTTGACAAGCCAGATACATCAAAACACCATAAGATGCAGTGCCTTACAGCCCTTTAAGTCTTTATTCAAAACACATTTTTTTAAAAAGAGAAGCTTTTTGAAATTAAAGTGAGAGTGTACTAGTTAGGCGGAAGCAAACAACTATCTGAACATAAGAAAAAAAAGGCCAAATTTTTATATAGAGTATGTGTTGTGAAAAATAAAATTGATTCAATGAAGACCATCCTGAATATCATGACGAGGCTTGTAATCACCCCCACTAATCATATCTTGTGTTGTGGGTGAACGATGCATTTGCGATTTTCGAGATACAAAACTTGGCAAGCGTTACTTCTTTTGCATTACGTTAGCGCAATAATGTTATAATAAATGCCTAATAGTGCGATGTAGGATAAATAATGTCAATCTAGGTGGGACACCCTTTTTTTATGATTATTATGTGGAGGTTCAACTCATTGTGTGGAGGTTCAACACATTGTGTGGAGTTTCGCACAATGAGATAAACTTTCGCACAATAGTCTCTCACACAATGAACTTCTACACAATGGTAATGCGGATGTGGAGGACATTTCAATTTTTGTGATCTCCTGCAGATTCTCCATGGGAAACATTAAACCATTCAAGCAACAATATAAAAATCAAAGTCAAATAACAACCTTAAATCTATTCACATAAAAATAGTTTTCTATTGATAATTTTTTATTTGGGTGTTTATTGCTTATCGTCTCTCAAGGTTACTCATACTAAATAGGAACACAATGACACATCAATTTCAAAAAAATAGTAAATTAACGAAACATGGTTGAACATTGACTCTATGGCATAGAGAAATGCAACACATTTTTACCCATCATTACTTTTTTCCCATCAATAAATAAAGTGAAAAATAATATATGTAAATTAACGAAGATATTTTAATATTGAATTTATATAGCATTGATAAACACAACACATTCAATCATTATCAAATAGAGTGAGAAAAAAATTGAAACCTGTGGATGATCAAAATATGTAACTTAATTAAAATATCAAATTTATAGGGAAGTTCACTATGCGGAGCTCCACACTCCCACACAAGCAGTCAAAGTACATGCATATGGATATCGGTTATTATTACTTATGAACTTATTAATCTGTTCTATCAAGGCATACATGTTTTATGATTGCGCGTGTCAAAGCTTTTGTGGAGAGCTTTCACTGTGCAGAGAGATTTGTGTTGAGAGATTTTTTATTTCATTATGCAGAGTTTTTGTTGCACTCCACATAGTCAAATTTATGTACAACAAAACATAGTAATCTTAATTCGAAACTTGTTCATAGTTAAATTAATTAAATTTTACGTTGCATCCCGGTTCCCCCACACAACCCCCCCCCACCCCCCGCCCCCTCTGCGCATCCTTCATTCTGCAAATATTCATATCTCTATGCAACTCATCTCCAACAAAGATAAATATGTATAAAAGAAGTTTTAAATTAATTTCATCGCTGCGAAACAAAGTTAAATTTTCACCTGTTCTCCTGCACATACTCCGTCCTCTATACAACAAAAGCTCTGCAACTAACAAAAATAATTATTTTTATTGCACATTTGTTCAGGCCCCCCTCTCCTTGCCCCCACCTTGCCTTTGCAAAGGACTTGCAAATGTGTCAATTATGGAATCATTGGGGAGAACAAACTTTCTCGCACAACTAAAAGTTTAAAATTAATTTCATCACTACGCAATACAATTCCCTTTGTACCCTTGTTCTCCTGCGCAGTTAAAAGCTCTACACAGGAAAAAATAATAGTAATAATTGTAGATTTATTCAGCAGCACCACCCCTCTCGCGCCATGCCTTTGCAAAGAACCTGCAAACGCAACAATTATTGCATCATTGGGTAGAGAAATAACACACTGTCACAATGCTCACAAAATCACAACTCTATGTAACCACTCTCTCGCACAGCTAAATCTATGAAAGTTCAAAGTACAAAAAAGTTTAAAATTAATTTCATCGATGCATAATACAATTCCCTCTGCACCCTCGTTCCCCTGCACATATTCCATCCTCCGCACAGTAAAAGCTCGACATAATGAAACATAATAATATTCATTGCAGATTTATCCAACCCCCCTCCCCCCCCCCAAATGCAAAGGTCCTACAACTGCGTCAATTATGGCATTATTACGTAGAGTGTCAATGTCAGAGCACTAACCATCACAATGGCCACTCACAATAATTGGAGATTTGTTTAGCCCCACCCCCCACCTAGGTAGGGAAAATTTTAGGGACGAAATTTCACAAATGGGTTATTTTTTGGACATTTCTTGAAAAAAATATTTGCTAATTTGGTTAAAAGTTTCCTATTTTTTACATATATATGAGTAAATGGATGATATTATCCAAGCATTTACCAATTTTAATAGTAAATTACATGTTTTTATTCAATATCTTCCTATGTTCTATACATATGATTTTCCAAACCAGAATAATAGCCTACAATAATATATTTAGGAAACATATTAAATCCTTAAAAAATACCCCCTCCTTCCCCCCTCCATCCACCAGATTATGTGAAGGATCTCCAACCATGTTAATTCTAGCATCAGCTAAGCAGTGGCATAACAGTGCCACAGTCACAACACTAACCAACTGAATGACCACACACAATATTTTTTATTTTTTTTTAAGAATCGCCACGCACTAAAAAATACCCAAAAAAAAACACCCTCCACTAGTGGAATTATATCTTCCTCAATCAATTGAAAATCAGAAATAAGATTTGCTGAAAACTAAAAAAATATTTTTGAGTATCCCATTTAAGCTCCTTAACCAATTGAAAATCAGAAATAAGATTTGCTGAAAACTAAAAAATTATTTTTGAATTTATAAAAAAGAAAAAGAAATATTAAGCATATTCTTGAAACTTTGGTTAAAACACAGTCTAATAATACAAAGCCAACACATTTTGATAGCTAGGGAAATGTTATAGTCCCTGAGGAACTAATAATTGAAATTTCTCTTGCTGAGTTTGATATCCAAAATATTTTGAAACCTATGGTCAACATAAAAAATAACTATTCCAACAAACATAGAATTTTGAATTATATTGTTTTTCACAATTAAATTGATTATTTTCTTTGAAACAACCATAATATTAAAAACAAATTGAAAATTATAATTTCATATATTACCATATTTTCAATAAATTATTCTTATTACTAGTATTAGTTTACTATTGACCATTACAACTTCTAATGTTTAACTTTAGAAACCATTAAAGTATTTTTTTCTTAATTAAAAAAAATTGTTGCCATGTGATTGACTTAAAAGTTTTGGTGTTTTATTTCAGTGTTTTTGACATGTGTCCCATGTAGCTCATGAAATTTGGTCACGGTGACAATGTTCATGGGGATCATGGCTAACATCTTGTAATCAAAATTTAAAAAAAATCAATAATTCAAACTATTTTTGTAAATTAATTCTTGTTAATTTTTATTAATTAACATTAATATGATTTTGTAGAACTAAGATATCATTAAAAAAAACAAAATTAGAAAACAAATTATTATAATAAATCAATAATTCAAAGTAATTGTTATTAATTAAGTCTTTGTGTTGATTAATTGTAAATAAGAACATAACATAAAGTTAATATGGTTGTGTTGAGTTAACTTATCAGTATTTCTTCTTTCTAAATGGTCCATACTCGTTTATTTGTAGACGCAGTTTCATCTTCACCTTTCTCGCCATAAGATAGTGGAACACTTGAACACTTAATCTGCTCTTGCTTGTTCTTGATTGTTGAATAACAGTCTTTGCATTCGACATTGTTGCAGGTTCTTGGAACTTGTCCTTTCCAATTTCTTCAAGTTTTATTGTTTTTTCCTCACTATCAATATTTACACACTCTTCTTCAAAGAGGCTATTAACTTTCTTCAGTTCATCAAATATTATTGAGTCTTCCACAACTTCATGAGAAACTAATATTGAGTCCTCTACAGCTTCATGAGCTGCTATTCAATCCTCCACAATTTTTCTCTCTACAATCTCTACATCATTATGTAGATCTTCATCTTGCATAGTTGGTTGATTCATGATTTCAACCTCTTAATCAACTCTGTTGTCATGTCATCCTGCATTTGATTTGTGCGTGGAGATAGGCATATCTTCTCACCAAACAACAACCCATCAATAAGATGCTTTTCATGCATCAAATTGAACCACTCTTCATGAGATACATAATTCTCATCAAAATTTGACTTCACAATTTTTTGCATCATAGAGAGTTCCCTGACTATCACATGCTACTCTATTTTCATCTACTCACATACTTTCAGTCTTGATCTCAGTTATGATGCTTTCAACACAATCACTATTTTTAATAACAATTCCATCAATTTCCTCTTTCTGACTCCACCTCATTCTATACTTCATTTCAAGAACATGCCAAAACATTTTTGGATCAAATATTTCACCAAATTCATTTAAAATGCTTGACAGGATGTTTTCATATAGAACTGATATAATAAGAAACAATGTTACTGCACCTCTACCCTTATCTGAGAAATTTATAGAAGTATTTTGAACAAATTCACATAAATCTACTAAACCTAACAATCCCTCCATTTAAATAGACCAAAGTTCAAAATTTTTTATAAAAGAATGAAGACAGCACTCATATTAAGCACTTCAATATTGCAACAATGTCATCAAATTCAAATTCTTTCTACTGATCCAAATCTAAATCTAAATATGTATTTGGATTTACGTCTTCATTATGCATTGATTCTATGGCGAGAAACCATGCATATTCTTCTCCAAATTCTACTTTTTTATCCTTTCTCCCGAGTTCTCTTCAGAACTATTTGAGTATTTTCTGACCCATTGCTCCAATGCATGCCAGTCTTCACACCATCAATTAAAAAATAGGGGTTTCAGCCCTACGGTGGGCACCACACAAAACAGCTGTCTATAACAACCATACAACAGGTACGCGCATGCAGAGCGACCCTATAGGCTATCTCGAATAGTAACAGGCCCAACAGGATCAACGCACCTCCAACTCAGATCTGGCCTCATGTAGGCACTATTCGAACTGTTTTCGAACACTAGGCACCACCATTAGGCAATAGTTGACGAAATGACAAATTTTTCTGCGCTCTTCCTCGACGCTCCTCTACCCTCAGGCAGCTCAACTCTCCCAGTTCAAGCACCAAAATGACCACTTTAGGTGTGCAGACACCATCACACTCATTTCTGATCACTCCACGACCCTCTCCGCACAGTGGCATTCTCAGCAGCAAAATATCTTTAACAGCATACAAAAAACAACAGTCACAAACCCAGCACAAGGCTTGAGCTCTAAATCTAAACCCTTGGCTCTTCACACCACCGAGCACACAGCGTCTTCACCTTTAACTCAACACACCTCGACCTCCACGGAGCTCAACACAAGACTCAGTGCAATAGAGCGGATTGAACAATACAACAAGAGGTATGCGCCACCTCCACTCAATGGCACACCACAACTGAAAAACGATTGGAAACAAAAATAAGTGCTCCAAACAACGCTCCAGAGTTGACCAAAAATCAGCGCCCTCACATTCAGCTTACAATTTGTGCACATCAATCTCTCCACACAACGACGTCACTTACCTCTGCACTCATCACAACCTTAACATGAGCCTTCAAATGCACACTGCTCTTCGTCACTTACCGCGGCTATAGTCACCGAGCCCTCCTATAAGCCAATCGCTCTTCACACCACAGAGCCCACGCTTCTCCACCCAGCACTCAACGCAACATTTCAATGGCACATTCTTCAATAGACCACAAGTGCTCAACCCACACTTTACGCCTCTTTCAACGGTCTAAATTCTTATGCCCTTCAAACTAGGAGTCCTCAAGACTCTGGCCAAACACAACAACTTCAAGCCACACTGGGCACACTGCTCTTGACACCACTGAGAACACAACTCCTCATTGAGCACTCACAGCTCTCTCACAACACAAACATCACTGCAGGCACTCACCCCTGCAAACACCAAGCCGAAACCATCAGCTCTGATACCATAACATAGAATGCAGCAAAACACAATAACTTGTTATTTGCATTACAAAAAAACAGATATATATGCACATAGAAGAAGCTTTCGGATTCTATGTCCATAGAGATAGCTTCTTTAGAAAGCTAAGCGATCTCTCCACACTTGAAACATCTAAACGATTCCTACTCCTTCGATTCCTACTCCTTTGTATTAACTGTTGTCAGCAAGATAAGTTGAAATTATAGTTCATCCAACAATAAAATGTATTAAAATATTGAGAAACATGTGTTTCAAGAAGACCATAAATAAAAACAACCAAATATAACACTAGAAAAACTACCATTAAATAATGAAACACACTTAATTAAATTGCACTCAACAATAAAATATTAGAAATAATATCCAAAAGAATAAAGATGACTAATTTCATATTAACTAAATAAATTTAATAAACAAATATCTTTTAAATTTATATAACCAACAAACATCCCAATTTTAGTATATAATTTTGTTTACATTTATTTACACACAACTCGAAAATAACAAAGTTCATATTTACTAAATAAGTCTAATAAAATGTGGCAATTTAATTATAAAATAAATATTTTTTTCCATAAGTTTATATAATTTACTCACGACATATTTCGAAATCAGGCCAAAATTCTTTTACATTCAAGCAAAAATCCAAAACATTCAAAGTATTCAATTATTTTCCTGCGTACATATCTATGAGTCTAATATTTTGTAAAACAAAATGTTGCACCCCATTAAAAATATCCAGGTATGTGTTCATCAAATATTTAAACATAGACCTGTGTTTTAAACTCTAAAGAAATAATAGAAACAGGTGACAACAGGTGTGTGCACAATAACAAACACAATATTTTTTGTCACAAAGTTTTTCTCCTTTGCATTCACTCTCTCTCTACATAGTTCTCGAGCTAATGAAAACTTGGCCAATGTAACTATGGACAAGTTGCTTTTTAAAATTATGTCACAAAAGATTCATAAAACTTAGACCTTTCGATTTTTGGTTTGCCTTGAAAGACAAGTCTGCACAATAACAAACACAATATTTTTTTTTTTGCAAAGTATCGCACCTCTGCATTCACTCTTTCTCTACACATTTCTCTAAGACATCTTCCTTCCACATAATTGATATTTAAACTGTCAAAATGACTTAATATTAATCACTCCGCACACCATGGTGAAAGGATTTTCGGTATTTGTCACTGCCTTACAATTCATTTTGAAATAAAAAGACCATAATTTTGTGAGTGGCCATTCTATTGGTGGATGTTGTAACAGTGATACTATTATGTTACTTCTCTACCCAACAAGGATAAAATTTGGTAGGAAAGTTTCCCATCAACATCATTTTCTTAAAATTATCAAAACACGTATCAGAGTTGCATAAGCTGCACACTTTGACGTGTGTTTTAGATTTGACTTTACTACCGTGCCTACCTAGCGATGCTAGAATGGGCATGGTTGAAAATCCTTTGCATGGATGGGGAAGGGGCTATTCTCTGTGCGAGGAAGGTGGCATATTATTATGTTTCCTTATAGGGAGAATGGGGTATGTGTGGGATAACTTGTTCTCAAATACAAATATTTCGTAATTATTTAATTTCGTACAATTATGTGATTTAGCATTCATATGTGTATATGATGTGTCTTGCATAACATGTCTCACAAGAAATATTGGTTACATGTGATGATTATACATGAAAACAAGAAATTTATTGTTCACAACACTGATAACATCATTGATAAAGTAAGTAATTTTAAGTACAAAGCAAAAATGGATAGCGATTTTATCTTTACAGAATGCATTAGAAGTTAGGAATATTGTTCCATATTTGCAACACTTCAATTTTACTTGGGAGAATGTGTTATTATTATCTCCAAAATTGATGTTGCATAATATCACGTCTTTAGCTTTCAGTTGGTTCTAAATTACATCTCTAAATATCATATGAAAAGCACAAAATGAACATAAAGAAATGAAAGGTAATATAGGTTGGAGATGTTGTTTAGGGTCAAACAAAAATCGAAGATGTATTTCAAAAGAAATCATGAATCTGAAAGACAGTCAGCGCTCGAATGATCACAACGTTTTTCTCTTAGCACAGTGAAAGTTTTCTGCAAAATCATTTGTTAATAGTTTTATTGGGGCATAGGTCATTTATGAGATAGGGAGAGTGTTTCTTTGGTTAATGCTACGACATGTATTTCTATTGCATTTATTTTTCATTACTTGATTTTAAGCTCTTTTCCATCTAAAACTTTTACAAATTTAGCTTTGTGGTAGAATAGTTGCATGGAGATAATTAATTGATCAAAGGTTGTGTTCTCATAGTAAAATCTTTCCACACACTACAAGCTTTGTTCATAAGCCACATTTGCTAATAATTGTGTGGAAGTGTAACGGCATAGACATGTGAATATGCACAGAATGAAAGATGTGTGAATGACAGGATATGTGTGGGAGAACGGTAGTCGAAATACGGAGTTAAGGAAGAAGTTTTCATTGTGTGTAATGAAGAATGTGCAGATGATAGGGTATGTGTGGGAGAACGAATGTGCAAAAGGGGCACATATTGCTAATGCATTTTTTTTAATTATTTCATCTTAATCACTTTTCCATTTAAAACTTTTACACATTTAGTTGTGTTGAATAGAAGTTGCACAACACGTCCCTAGATAGATCATTATATAGATAAATAGATACCTAAATTTGTAATCATACCTATGCCTTGTATGCAATATTGACAACATACAACAATTTTCTTTAGCTAAAATATTAGGTAAAAACCAAGGAAACAATAAGAAATCTAGCAGAAACGGCGTTCGGACATGAAGGAACTACCATAATTGATATGGTAATGATGATTGAATTGAAAGAAATAAATCGATATTATCCCCAAATCACATGTTGATAGCGAAAAAACAACACGTGGATGACCATTTCTGCAGGTTTTAACCCTGTACAAAAATTATCTACAAAGAAACTCTTAAAACATAAAATAAACAATAGCGAGAGCATAAACTATAAAATAAATATACACAAAGATTTTCCCCTGGATCTCAAAATCGGGATTACCGGTTTGATTTTTCATTATATTCATTTCAATGTTATAACACATATATATACATGTCGAAGCATCCATAAAGCCCAATCCATTAACCCAAGATTATAACATAATCGTAGTTCCCTTGACCAGTTCTAAAAAATACCATGGGAAGAAAACCATCATACCCAAAACCATGTGAAATACCATGCACAAAACCATAGGTAGGTCCACCCACCTAATATAAGGTCAAAAAAAAAAATTTGGGTGTTGCACCTAGCACAAGCATAGTGGGGATGGTCACCCCCCTCTTACCCCCCGCTTCACACCCGGAGCTAGTCATGGAAAGAATATAACACACACCCAAAAATTTCAACTAGCTAGGTATCATGATGATATGATTGAAAAAATAATTGCGTTAGTAATAATTAGTATCAATTTGAGAGGTGGCACGTGTATTCCATCCTTTTAGAACTGAATTGAAAAATATTTCATGCATGTTCCACACAAAAGTTTACTAATTTGGATACACAAGTACTAATGATGAAGCCAATGAAATGATCCTCCATTGGAAAGATAAAATGTTGCTAATCTACTAGAACTAAAATGTTGCTAATCATTAGAACTAAATTGAAAAGTATTTCATGCACGTTTCACACAAAAGTGTACTAATATGGATCTACAATTATGAATGATGAAGCCAATGTAATGATCCTCCATTGGAAAGAGAAAATGTTCCTAATTTACTAGAGTTATAAAACACCAACCAACAGAGCGAACTTAGTATAAGAATCGATAAAGGAAATTTCACAGTCTATGGAAGTTCAATCGAGTATAAAAGTTCGCAATTGTGACAAGAAAATTATTGCAACAATCAAAATAGGAATAGATAACACCACACTATTAATGCAGAGAAAAGTTAAAGGAATGGAAACAAAAAAACGTACAATGAGGGAGAGTTTATACAGCTTATCGGTCTAGTATGATCCAATCGCATCAGGTGACCTGAAAGTGAAATGGATCCTTTGACTCAGAGGAATTACATGTTCGATTATAATGTTTTGTGCCAAGAATATCAGAAAATGGTGTGATACGGACACATCAATAATCTTGTTGGATGAAAAAATGAACACTCTAGTCAATTTGTTGTTAATGGTGATACCATATACCTATATTCTTAGCGCATAACATTATAATCTATAAAATGAACAATTTGGTCAATGATCCATTGTGTTAATTCAATAAATGTAAATTTTATGAAATTGAAATTTTATTAGTGATTAATAGTTTCTAGTAATTGTTATTGTAAATTAATGCTTCTTATTTAATGTTTATTAGTCTCTCATAGTCACATAATTCACTCTTCATCATAAATACGTATATAAAGGTGTATGCCAATAGTAACAATGTATTCCATACAAATTATTACCTTCCTATATCGTAAATGTGGCTTTACTGGGGTGTATTTGCTAATCGAGAGAGGAGAGCCAAAAATACCAAAGTTTTCCACAAAAATGTATTACATGAAATTAAAGTGAGAGTGTACTAGTTAGGCAGAAGCAGACTATTGTTTGAACATAAGAAAAAAAGGCCAAATTTTGATATAGAATATGTGTTTTGAAAGATAAAACCGATTCAGTGAAGACCTTCCTGAATATCATGACGAGGCTCGCAATCACCCCCACTAATCATATCTTGTGTTGTGGGTGAACGATGCATTTGCGATTTTCGAGATACAAAACTTGGCAAGTGTTACTTCTTTTGCATTAGGTTAGCGCAATAATGTTATAATAAATGCCTAATAGTGTGATGTAGGATAAATAATGTCAATCTAGGTGGGACACCCTTTTTTTATGATTATTGTGAGGAGGTTCAACTCATTGTGTGGAGGTTTAGCTCATTGTGTGGAGTTTGCACAATAGTCGACTCTCACACAATGAACTTCTACACAATGGTAATGCGGATATGGAGGAAATTTCAAATTTTGCGATCTCCTGCAGATTCTCCATGGGAAAAAGTAAACCATTCAAGCAACAATATACAAATCAAAGTCAAATAACAACCTTAAATCTATTCACATAAAAATAGTTTTCTATTGATACTTTGATATCTGGGTGTTTATTGCTTATCGTATCTCAAGGTTACTCGTACTAAATAGGAACACAATGACACATCAATTTCAAAAAAATAGTAAATTGACGAAACATGGTTGAACATTGACTCTATGGCATAGAGAAATGCAACACATTTTTACCCATCATTACTTTTTTTCCATCAATAAATAAAGTGAAAAATAATATATGTAAATTAATGAAGATATCTGAATATTGAATTTATATAGCATTAATAAACACAACACATTCAATCATTATCAAATAGAGTGAGAAAAAAATTGAAGCCTTTGGATGATCAAAATATGTAAATTAATTAAAATATCAAATTTATAGGAAAGTTCACTGTGTAGAGCTCCACACTCCTACACAATCAATCAAAGTACATGCATATGGATATCGATTATTATTACTTATGAACATATTAATCTGTTCTATCAAGGCATACATGTTTGATGACTACGTGTGTCAAAGCTTGTGCAGAGAGCTTTCACTGTGCAGAGAGATTTGTGTGGAGAGATTTTTTCTTTCATTATGTAGACTTTTTGTTGCACTCCACATAGTCAAATTTATGTACAACAAAACATACTAATATTAATTCGAAATATGTTCATAGTTAAATTAATTAAAGTTTACGTTGCATCCCAATTCCCCCACACATACCCCCCCTGGCGCATCCTTCATTCCGAAAATATTCATAGCTCTATGCAACTGATGTCCAACAAAGATAAATATGTATAAAAGAAGTTTTAAATTAATTTCATCACTGCTAAACAAAGTTAATTTTTCACTTGTTCTCCTACACATACTCTGTCCTCTATACAACAAAAGCTCTACAACTAACAAAAATAATTTTATTTATTGCACATTTGTTCAGGCCCCCCTCTCCTCGCCCCCACCTTGCCTTTGCAAAGGACTTGAAAATGTGTCAATTATGGAATCATTGGGGAGAGAAAACTTTCTCGCACAGCTAAATATGTGAAAGTGTCAATTGCAAACAAGTTTAAAATTAATTTCGTCACTGCGCAATACAATTCCCTTTGTACCCTTGTTCTCCTGCAAAGTTAAAAGCTCTGAACAGGGAAAAAAATAGTAATAATTGTAGATTTATTCAGTGCCACCACCCCTCCCATGCCATGCCTTTGCAAAGAACCTGAAAACGCATCAATTATTGCATCATTGGGCAGAGAAATAACACACTGTCATAATGCTCACAAAATCACAACTCTATGCAACCACTCTCTCACACAACTAAATCTATGAATGTTCAAAGTACAAACAAGTTTAAAATTAATTTCATCGATGCACAATACAATTCCCTCTGCACCCCCATTCTCCTGCACATACTCCATCCTCCACACAGTAAAAACTCCACATAATGAAACATAATAATATTCATTGTAGATTTATCCAACCCCCCCCCCCCCCTCTCCCCATGCAAAAGTCCTACAACTGCGTCAATTCTGGAATTATTACGCAGAGTGTCAGTGTCATAGCACTAACCATCGCAATGGCCACTCACAATAATTGGATATTTGTTTAGCCCAACCCCCCATCCAGGTAGGGAAAATTTTAGGGACGAAATTTCACAAATGGGTTACTTTTTGGACATTTTTTGAAAAAACATTTCGCTAATTTGGTTAAAAGTCGCTTATTTTTTACACATATATGATTAAATGGATGATATTTTCCAAACATTTACCAATTTTAATAGTAAATTACATGTTTTTATTGAATATTTTCCTATGTTCTATACATATTATTTTCCAAACCATAATGATATCCTACAATAATATATATAGGAAACATATTAAATCCTTAAAAAATACCCCCTCCTCCCCCCTCCATCCACTGGATTATGTGAAAGATCTACAACCATGTTAATTCTGGCATCATTAAGCTAAGCAGTGACATAACAGTGTCATATTTACAACACTAACTGAATGACCACACACAATTTTTTAATTAATTTTTATTTTTACTTAATGAATCGCCACGCACCAAAAAATACCCAAAAAAGAAACATCCTCCACTAGTGGAATTATATCTTCCTCAATCAATTGAAAATCAGAAATAAGATTTGTTGAAAACTAAAAAAATATTTTTGAATATCCCATTTAAGCTCCTTAACCAATTTAAAATAAAAAATCAGATTTGCTAAAAACTAAAAAATTATTTTTGAATTTATTTAAAAAAAGAAATATTAAGCATATTCTTGAAACTTTGGTTAAAATTGCAAAAACATAGTCTAATAATACAAAGCGAACATTTTTTGATAGCTAGGGGAATGTTATAGTTCCTGAGGAACTAATAATTGAATTTTCTCTTGCTGAGTTTGATATCCAAAATATTTTGAAACCTATGGTCAACATAAAAAATAACTATTCAAACAAACATAGAATTTTGAATTATATTGTTTTTCACAATTAAATTGATTATTTTTTATGAAACAACCATAATATTAAAAACCTAAAGTTCCAAAATGAAAATCCTCTCCTGGAATATTTGAGGCCTTAATAACAAAGGCATGCAACGTTACTTGCGCGAACGGTTAAAAGTTGAGAAACCTCAAGTTTTGTTATTGCAAGAGACTAAGGTTCCTGGTCAAAAGCTTCAAGACCTTCTTCATTCGTTTAAACTTCCTTTTAATGTTATGTCTATCGATTCCATAGGTACTGCCGGGGGGCTGGCTATCTTATGGAATTCAGTCGAAATTGAGGTAGATGGATGGCTTGGGCTTCCTAGAATTTTGACTGGAACTTTTCGGCCAGTTGGTTCTGCCGAAAAATTATTGATCTCGGCTGTTTATGGTCCTTCTGTTCTAGGCGAACGAGCGGAATTTCTTCAGAATATTTGTACTCTACAAACGTTGCATTCTGAGAAGTATTGGCTTCTTGGCGGTGATTTTAATATCATTCTCAGTTTGAATGAAAAGAAAGGAGGTATTAGACACGCAGATCCGGACATGGCCCTTTTTCGACAGTTGATTATTGATTTACATCTTGTGGATATACCTACAATTAATGGGACATTTACTTGGAATAATCGTCGTGGAGAAATACATCAGGTGGCCTCTCGATGGGATCGCTTTCTTGCTTCTAAAGCTTTGGTCAGTTTAGATGTTTCTTATGAAGCAGCAATATCACCTATGCTTGGCTCTGACCATTGGCCTATTCGGTTAGATATTGACATTCAAGAGACTCCTAAGAACTGCCCTTTTCGTTTTGAGTTATTTTGGCTCAGAGATCCTAGATTTTTGGAAAATGTGAAAACTTGGTGGAAATCTCATTATCCCGTTGCTAGGAATAAGATGCATTCTTTCCAGCTTAAATTAAAGAAACTAAAAACTGAAATAAAAAGGTGGAACCGGGAGGAATTTGGGAATATACAACAGGACCAAATTCGTTTGCAAGAACGTATGAAAGACATTCAACAACGTATGATCTGGTTTGGGCGCACTGAGGCGCTAGTGATTGAGGAGGGTCACACTCTCAGTATCCTTGAAGAACGTCGGAAACAAGAAGAGATTTTATGGAAGAAGAAATCACGGGTGCAATGGTTGAAGGAAGGTGAGAGAAATACCAAGTTTTTCCATAAAAAAACGATACAACGACGGCAACATAATTAGATCTTTTATTTGAAGGATCATAATGGTAATCGCTTGCTTCATCATCAAGCAATGGAACATGAATTGGTTGATCATTTTAGGCAGCTATTAACTGAGCCTAATCCGAATCGTCAATCGGCTATAGCGAACATCACTGCTCATATCCCGGCTGTGGTGACCCGAGAACAAAACTTAGCTTTGCTTCGTGCCATTAGCTTCGACGAAGTGGAAGATGTAGTGCTCCATTTTCCCCGGAATAAAGCGCCTGGACCTGACGACTTTACAGCGGAATTTTTTAAAGTTGCATGGACTTTTATGGGCCCAGATATTTGGGAAATTGTTGAGGAATCCAGACGATACCGGAATATTTATCCGGCTTTGAATGCTACGTTTGTTGCCCTTATTCCTAAACAGGAGAAGTCAGATACCCCTATGGGCTTTCGACCTATTGCACTATGTAATGTTATTTACAAGATTCTTTCTACTATTATGGTTAATCGGCTTAAACCTCTTCTGTCCCGAAATATTTCCCCTGAACAAACAGTCTTTGTCAAGGGTAGAAAAAGACTGGATGGTATTGTGACGGCTCAGGAGGCAATTCACTCCCTGAAGGTTTTAAAAATAAAAGGTTTGCTTATAAAATTGGACCTTTCAAAAGCTTATGATCGAATAAATTGGAGTTATTTGTTTACGGTTCTCAGTGCATTTGGCTTTGATGATCGCTGGATTCAATGGCTACAGTCTTATATCTCATCTCCAACTTTTTCTATTTTTCTTAATGGTGCACCATCCCCACCGTTTTCCATCTCTCGTGGACTTCGTCAAGGAGACCTGTTTTCTCCTTTTTTATTTATCATAGCTACGGAAGGACTTGGCAGGCTCATCAAAGCTCATTATGGTGAAGGGAAGCTTCAGGGTCTGCATCTCTGGGGAGCAGATCTTCCTTTGACGCATCAACATTTTGTTGATGATATCTTATTATTTTGTGCAGCTTCGGTGAGAGAATGTAGAGCTATTTTGAAGATTTTGGACCTCTTTATGGCAGCATCGGGTACTATCATTAACTTTGATAAATCTGACAAGCCATTTTTCAATTCAACTCACTCTACCTGATGCTTTGTCATATACCCCCCCCGATTGGAGGGCTCTTCTTCTAAAAGTGGAGACATGCATTCATAACTGGGCATTCCGTACGTTGAATGCTCTCGGTAGGCTTCTTCTTTTGAAATCGGTGCTCCAGTATCTTCCCTTGTATCAATTATCAGGGCGGGCCTGTCCTCAACAGGTATGCACTCAGCTAGTCAATATTTTTAAAAAGTTTTTATGGCAAGGATCCCAAGCTCAACATAAATGGGCCTTACTCACTTGGGAGAAACTCATCCAACCTAAGTCTGTAGGAGGATTGGGATTGCGTGATCCATCTAAGTTAAACGTTGTCTTGGGGGCTAAACTTTGGTGGCGATGGTTACAAGGTAGTTCTGATCTCTGGAAACGTATTTGGGAATCAAAATATGCTATGCCACATTCTGTTGTTGGCAAGTTGAAAGTGGACTGTGTTCCGCGAGGATCCTCAATCTGGAATTTGGCTGCGCAGCACAAACATCTTATTCAAACTCATAGTTTTTGGGAAGTGCATGATGGTAGAACGGCTCTGTTTTGGGAGGATTCTTGGCAGCAGTGAGAAAAATTATTCAGCAGACTGGATTTGGGCGAAATTTTTCTCTTTACCAATACTCCCGACTGTCGTTTACTTAATTCCTATTGGTGTAATTCTCAGCAAAATCAATGGCGGATTTGGAAGGATAAGTGACACTGGCCACATGCTCCTGATACATGTCAATGGGAAAATTTTGCCAAAGAATTGAATTCAAGAAAGCTCAGTGTTACTACGGGTACTGATATTCTACG
Organism: Pinus albicaulis; assembly: GCA_034641835.2. Taxonomy (NCBI): domain Eukaryota; kingdom Viridiplantae; phylum Streptophyta; class Pinopsida; order Pinales; family Pinaceae; genus Pinus; species Pinus albicaulis. The sequence continues at coordinate 656,996,655 of CM076575.1, read as the reverse complement.
TTGGGGTTATCAACCAAAGGGAATGTAACCAGTTTAGGAAGGCTATCATCTTTATTCGCATAATGCTCAACAAACTGACAGAGTACTCTGGAAGAAAGTATGGGAGACCAAACATTGGCCTAAAGTTGCTTATTTTCTTTGGCTTCTAAGTCATCATAAGATTTTAACATGGGACAATCTACAGAAGCGTGGCATGACTAGTCCCTCTCGCTGTTTTTTATGTTATGCTGCCGAGGAGACAATTGAACATATTCTTAATACCTGCCCCTTTATTGAGACCTTTTGGACGAAGCTCTCTCATTTATTTTTTCAAACAGATCGAGATCCTCAGAATATTATTCTCACTCTAAAAAATTGGCACAAAGGTGGTTTCCATTGTCAAGTGTTAAATAGAGCCTGGCGTTTATCTATAGGCTTTATTTTATGGAATGTCTGGAAAGAGCGTAATCATCGAATATTTCGAGTAGAAGAGAGAGCGTTGAGCCATATTTGGCAGACTCTGATTGACAATATTCGTGAAACGATCTTAGTGGAACACTAGACGGAGGAAGATTGGCAGGTGCAGGGTATAGAGGCACACATACTTGCTTATTTAAACTTGTAACCTCAGATGTTACACAACCACCTTTGGAAGTATAAGCCGCCCATACCGATAGTGGAAAATCATTGGCATACTCCTCAATCAGGGTTCATAAAACTCAATTATGATGGTGCTTCGAAAGGTAACCCCGGTCCAACAGGGGCTGGAGGTATCTTTCGCAATTCTGTAGGAGCTGTCTGTTGCGTTTATGCGTTTGATTTAGGTTATACTACTAAAAATCAGGCAGAGTTGATAGCGGTCAAGCAAGGTTTTTTTATTTCCCAACGTGAAAATTATCAGAGGGTCATAATAGAGGGGGATTCGGCTATGGTTACAGCATCACTCACTAAGTTGCGTGATGGCTCCCCTTGGGAAAAGGTCAGTAAAAGTTGGAGAACGACAGCTCTTCTTCACGACATAAGAGAACTTCTATTAACTATTCAATATTTGCTTCTGAGCCACATTCCCAGAAAAAGTAATGTGGCGGAAGACTATTTAGCTAATTGGGGATGCAAGCATATTGATCGACCTTTGGATGTGACGCCAATGGCAAGGATCTAGACTATTGAAATGCATTCTCTTCAAGTAATTGTTGCCAATGACCTCAGTAGCATTAACGACCCCGATTGGGGTGGGCTCATGTCAATGTGACACACTACGGTGTAAGGGTGTCGTGTCAGTCAATCGTGGTGTTTCATTCATGGTGTGTTTAATGCGCCGCTTCGCATGCGCGATCATCATGACAACCTATTGTGGTATGAATTGGAGAATCAGACAACTTGTTTTCTGGCAGTTTTTTTGGCAGATTGTTAGTCAGTGGTATTGTGATGGTTATCCTTTCCCTCTGCTAGCACAACTCTGCTTCCATACGCCTCAACAACGCAGGTTGGAGTGGAGGACGCGGTTGGAACAGGAGCAACTACTCTGGGATCTTTGGTATGTTATGGTTATCTCCCTCAGTTCTCTGCGTCTTTTCCTAATGGCTTACTGGGTTAAGCATTCTTCTAATGATTTGCTGGCTAAGCGAGGGCTCTTTCTTGGCTTCTTTAACCCATATGTTCTGGTTCAAGGGATTCATTTTCACATAAACCCTTGTTTTAGGAGTCCGATTTTGTTCTTTGGTTTTTCGGCAATCTCTGGTAACTGTTGTTATATACTTCTACGATATTATTATATGCTTCAACTTCATCGCTCGTGTCTTCATGCTCATTATCATTGCTTCGCCATTGGTCTTTTTGGGTTTGCGCTGGTAAATATTAATTGCATGCTTATTACATGTACTGCTCTGTATTTTCCTTGTTATGCTGCTATTGGGGAAGTCAATTCCTTTTGCAAGAAGTTTGTTTGTGGCTTCTTAGTTACTCATACTCTGTTTAAGGAGGATGGTCTGTCTGCGGTGATGCTGGGTTATTTCAATTCTCGTTACTGTATTTTGTTGGGTTCTATGGTTATCCTCGGCTACTGGTTCCTTTTGGCTGTATATTACAACTGGTCTGCGCAACTTTGGCCTCGTGTCTGTGCTTTGATGCTCTGCCATATTCAGCTGCAACCTCCTCTTTGTATGCTTCGTTATGTGGATTATCAGATTAACTTTAAGCTTTCCATCTTTGTTCCTATTCGCTCTGCAAGGTTTTTCCTACTTATTGCATCTCACCAGTGTTTTCACCTACCTATGGCTAAGGGTAAGGGTAGACAAGTTTCATCCCCATCGGCAGCAGGGCCATGCAAATGCAGGAGGAAGACTCATTTGCAAAATCTGGAAACTTTAGCTAAATATTTTGAGAAAGAAACTCCATCGGAAATTCGGGAGGTTATCCACAGTTGGGAGCATGCTACTGATATTGAAACGGGTGACCTGCTCCATCAATAAGCCGACTTCACCTTTCTCACCGATCCAGGCAGTACTAGAGGTAGAGTGTCCTTATTTCAACAGTCTGTCCACACTTATTGGAAGATGAAGTGTGTTTTGGCAAAAGCTCTGCTCAGCCAATGGGAAACCCAGCTTAGCTCTACAATCTTATTCGAGATTCATCAAATGAAGCAGGAAATGCATGACATGGCTAAGTTGCAAGGCCAAGTTACTGCTCATTTGGATAGGATGGAACAACAACTCCTCAACTTACAACAAGTTGAATTGCCAGGGTCTACTGCTGCAGACCCGGCTCCTGTAGACTCTTCAGCTGGCTAATTGCTTTTTCAGTCCCTTTTTAGATGATTTTTGTCGATATTACATTAGCTGTCTGTTTTCTTTGTCATTTCTATGGACATAGTCATGGTGTTTTAGCTCTCTATTGTAGGAAGAAACAATATTGCTACTTGTCGGGTTATAAAATTTTGAGGTGGCCAACAAACCTGGTTTCCTATGGGCAGGTTGAGGCTACTCGTATTGTATACTCATGTAGAGCAACTTGCTCTTTACCTTATAGTTAATAGAAAGGTCCTACGATATGTACAAAAAAAAAAATTATAATTTTATATATTACCATATTTTCAATCAATTATTCTTATTATTAGTATTAGTTTAGTGTTGACCATTACAACTTCTAATGTTTAACTTTAGAAACCATTAAAGTATTTTTTCTTAATTAAAAAAAAAATGTTACCATGTGATCGACTTAAAAGTTTTGGTGTTTTATTTCATTTTTTTTTACATGTGTCCCATGCAGCTCATGAAATCTAGTCACAGTGACAATTTAGAAATTTTCATGGAGATCATGGCTGACATCTTGTAATCAAAATTTTAAAAAAAATCAATAATTCAAACTATTTTTTGTAAATTAATTCTTGGTAATTTTTATTAATTAACATTAATATGATTTTATAGAGCTAAGATATCATTAAAAAAAGAAAATAAATAGAAAATAAATTATTCTAATAAATCAATAATTGAAAGTAATTGTTATTAAATAATTCTTTGTGTTGATTAATTGTAAATATGAACATAACATAAGGTTAATATGGTTGTGTTGAGTGAACTTATCAGTATTTCATCCTAAAAAATAGTAACTATATATAAATAAAACACCTTTAAACTCAAACCACATCCAAACTTTTAAGCCAATAACCCAAACTTCACAAGAAAATCATGGAAATATCATGTAAATTTTGCCAAATACACATTGACATTAATAAGATTGTCTAATTAAGCAATAAAGCATAATTTTTTATAAATATATGGTATGCTGGTATGGTTAGAAATGAAATAAATATGGCTAAAAAATATTAATTTTAATAAATTTTATATTTTGTCGTGGTGTATCTTCCGGATCTATCTTATCAAGTGATTTGTTATACAAAATATTACAAGAAAAAGTCTAAAAAATATTTATATTGAAATAAAAATTGAAAAAAAAAGTAATTATTTAAAAATAAATTATATAAAAAATAAGATAATAAAATAAAACTATATACTTATTAATCTATGTAAAATTATAATATTTAAAAATATTTTTTCAAATTTATAAATAACTTTCATTTCATATATACATAACTTTATGTAAATTACTTTTTCCATACATAATTTTTAATCTCATAAATTATTTTACTTTTTCTATAAATAATTTTTAATCTCATATTCTTTTCATTTTGCTCTTATATAAATACAATAAAGTTTTATTTCAACATCTTAAAAGAAACATATATTCAAGTTTACTTACCAGCATTATCATTAGTTCTCATAGTTTATCAAACAAATACAAATATAGATAAAAAAATTTATATTCAAACTTTATGTACATGATCACATGTATTATATTACATCTAAGTTTCTAGTTTTAATAATTAATTGTAATTGATTATGATTCAATTAATGTTTATATTTTACATGTACTTATAATTATAATCAGTTATAATTTAGTTAATGATTATATTTTAGTATTGATTTTTTAATTACCATGTTTTAATTTATTTTAAATAAATTATAGTTATTTATCATTGATTTTTTAATTACCATGTTTTTGTTTATTTCAAATAAATCATAGTTATTTAAATATTATAATTATGTTTCAGTTAAAGAATATTAAGAGATTCTTAAATTTATCTAAAAGGTGTTTAAAATATTTTTTTTTTAAACTTAGTTTTCAACTTTCTTCTCAAAAGCCAAGGGACAGGTATTCAAGTTTTTAAGAATCTTTTCTTGTAACAATCTTCTTCAAGTTTTTAAAACTCTTTCTTGTAACAATTTTCTTAGCAAAAATTTGGTGAAAACTCTTTCTTGTAACAATTTTGTTGGCAAAAATTTGAAGTTCACCATCCTGGCCGAAATTCACACAACTCCAATAACTGTTTCAGGTGAACCCTTGAACCCTTTCTTGTAACAATTTTCAAATGCCAAGAGACCGTTATTCAAGTTGAACCCTTTCTTGTAACAATTTTCCTCAAGTTTCTAATTAGAACCCTTTCTTGTAACAATTTTCTTGTAAAAAAAATTGAATTTCACCATCCTGGCCGAAATTCACACCTCCCATAACTGTTTCAGGTGAACCCTTGAACCCTTTCTAGTAACACTTTTCTTGGCAGAAATTTGAGGTTCACCATCCTATCCGAAATTCACACAACTCTAATAACTGTTTCAGTTGAACCCTTCCTCTTTATATTGTCCATTTTGCTTTGAGCCAGATATTTTATTCTTCACCTTTCAGTGAGGTTCAAAATGAAGAAGGATCCGGCTAGCGCTACTCTGTTATTGCATTTCCCATACCCATAAAATCTTCGTCAAAGGCCATTAACGATAGTGTCCAGTGTTTTTTAAAATCCAGTATCTTAAAAAATGGGGCATATTGGATTGACTACTTAGGTTTTAGTATTTAGTTTTCTAATTCACTATAGTGTCAGTTTAGGTAGTGAATAACAAGGGTATATAACAACAATGTCATTTCTGTTTAGGATATAGGTGTACAAGTTGAATGATGTAGTTTATAATGGAAGCAATTTAAACATTATTGTAGTGATTTTGCATTATATAATTGTGATATTAGTAATGGGAACATATAATTAAATAAATTATAATATTTTTATTATTATCATTATATTTAACAATTTTTATTTAAAATTTTCAGTTTATAGTTAATTAGTTAATTGGTAAGGACTAGGCTGCATCCGACAACACAGGTTTAAATTACAAATTTATATAACTACAAAGTAGGTGAACTTTAGCTTTGTAGCCAAACATTACAATTCAAAAAAATATGACTGATGTTTTCCTTTCAAATTGAATCATTCTTTAAAACTCTTTATTAAATATTCTGTTATTGTGGATATTGTTCTACAATTTTTATTTTATTTTTTTTACATGGTGGGAAAACCTATCATAACTCAGTGACCCAATGTAGGTTGACTCATTTGGGTTGTTAACATGTTTCCTTAAGTCCTCCTTAGCTCCAAGGAATAGCTCTTAGTCAAACAGAAACAGTTTTAGAACATAGTCCAGGACATTGTAGATATAGATTTTACCATCTATTTTTAATTTATTAATAAATTTAGTTTTAGGTGTATTTTTAAAATAAGATTTTGAATTTAAAAATTAATTTAAATGAAAAACAACTATGTTGATTCTTTTCCCAATGAACTACTGAAAAAAAGGTTAATAGTAAATTAATAGTAAATCACACTTTTCCAAAGTAGCAAAACCATGATAAATCTCAAATGGAATCGATGGCTTAATCTGAAGCGTCGCAGCTGATTGCATTATAATTTATCTACATATAAATATAATGAAGCACTTGGCGTTTCTAACTTATTTTACTTCACTTTTAAAAATTGATGGTGTTTTAAAAATGGGAGCTGTGAATGTCCGGGAGGAGGATTACTCACAATTGTACGAGGAATTACCAGGCGATTTGATTGAAGATATTTTGGCATGGCTTCCAGCAGAATATCTGTATAGATTTACTAGTGTGTGCAAACAATGGAACACACTCTTTTCGTCGACCAGTTTTGTCAGGAGACAATGGGCGGAGGCCCCTCCAAACAAAAATCCATGGCTTGTTTTGGGAGGTGTGGAGAACCATCAAAATTGTTGGACATACTCCTCCTTCACACGGAGTTGGAGGAAGTCTTGTTTATCCCTTGACTTTTTAGTGGGGAAGGAACGTCCACCTTTCAGTTATCTTGGATCAGGCGCAGGCCTCTTCTTGATGCAAGGCAACTTTTCTAACTCCATATATGTGTGCAATCCTCTCACAGCCAAGTACTTGGTGCTCCCACCAATTGCAGGCGTCGCTGGAGAAAGGGTGATAGGCATCGTTGAAGAAGGGGAAGACGGGTACAAAGTGTTGGTGGTGCAATTCTCTGCTACTCGTCGACAGCATATAGTGGGAATATACGATTCCACTAACAAGGCATGGACGATGGCGGGACTCGTGCCAAGGCATTTAGATATATTTCACGATACGAATGATATGAATCCTGGACCAGTATTTTCTGGAGGTTTTTTCTATTGTTTAATGGTGGCAGGGGAGGGTTTCCGCGTAACCGATGGCATTATGGGTTTCAACATGGTAGAGGGTACGTCCATCTTTGTGCCATTGCCTCGTTCACATCAGAATGGCAATATTTATTTCATTCAGTTACTCCACTGCGGGTCGCGAATTCTATTGGTGCAGGCGATGGAAAACGAATTACAACGGAGAGAAGAGGTGCTGACCATATGGGAGTTTAATAAGGACACCGCTACAAAGTGGAAAAAGATTGCCACAAAGCCCCCAACAGTTCCTCGGCTTTTTAACAGAATTGGACAGACGCCGTTTAGGTGTGCTGCAGTAGGAGATTTCCTTTATTTCAAAAGGCACAGAGCTATGCAGGTGGTAGTTTACAACTTGACCCAAAATTCATGGACTTTTCTTCCTACCTATCCCCCAAATGCTCGACGTGTTCTGCCTCTTTTTGCGTTCAAACCAAGGCCCGATATGAATTTGGAGTAACTTCCATGAATTTGTCAATTTTTATACCATTTATAAATGGTATTGTATTAATACAACTGCATTGCACATTCTTAACATCCATAACATATATCAAAACATAAAACACATGAGTTAAGACAATCCAATCATTTTTTTTCAAATTTAATGGTAAATAATTATACATAAATTTAAAAAATATTATAATAATGTTTTTATTATCAAACTTCACAATTTATTTTTATGATCAAAAGTCACTATTTATTTTGAATATAATTATTTATCTTTGTTAAACACTCATATTGTACCTATTTCATTAGTTTACCATTTCTTTTGATGGCCCTTGGTCCACCACATAACTAACAGAGAGAATGCAACGCAACCGAACACAATAATTTGTTGATTTTGTATTACAAGAAATAGATATTTATTAAGTTGATTTTGTATTACAAGAAATAGATATTTATACACAGAGAAGAAACTTCTGGATTTTGGAATGTCAGTGGAGATAGCTTCTTTAACAAGCTAAACAATCTCTCCAGAAACACGCTAGAAATGTCTAGACGACTCCTACTCCTTTGCATTAATTGTTGTCAGCAGGGTAGGTTGAAATTATAGTTCATGCAACACTCCCCCTTAATTTCAACCATATATACACACACAAAATACACTGTACATATAAACATAAGACACAAATATAAATTATAGTTCATGCAACACTCCCCCTTAATTTAAATCATATACAGACACACAAAATACACTACACCATACATATAAACATAAAACACAAATATATGTCCCTTAATTTACATGCCTGCTAGTCTAAGTCTCAGCTAGGCGGCTTACAACAGTACATGAGAACAAGGCTTTCATTTTTTTCTTCTTTCTAAATGGTCCATACTTGTTTATATGCAGATGCAATTTCATCTTCACCTTTCTCGCCATAAGATAGTGGAACACTTGAACAATTAATTTGCTCTTGCTTGTTCTTGATTGCTGAATAACAGTTTTTGCATTTGACATTGCTGCAGGTTCTTGAAACTTGTCCTTTGCTATTTCTTCAAGTTTTATTGCTTTTTCCTCATTATCAATATCTACACACTCTTCTTCAAAGAGGCTATTAACTTTCTTCGGTTCATCAACTATTATTGAGACTTCCACAACTTCATCAATAGTGACTATTGAGTCCTCTACAACTTCATGAGTTTCTATTGAATCCTCCACAATTTTTATCTCTACAATCTCTACGTCATTATGTAGATCTTCATCTTGCATAGTTGGTTGATTCATGATTTCAACCTCTTAATCAACTCTGTTGTCATGTGATCCTGCATTTGATTTGTGCATGGAGATAGGCATATCTTCTCACCAAACAACAGCCCATCAATAAGATGTTTTTCATGCATCAAATTGAACCACTCTTCATGAGATACATAATTCTCATCAAAATTTGTCTTCACAAGTTTTTGCATCATAGAGAGTTCCCTGACTATCACATGTTACTCTATTGTCAGCTACTCACATACTTTCAGTCTTAATCCCAGCTATGATGCTTTCAACACAATCACCATTTTAATAACAATTTCATCTTTTTGACTCCACTCCATGCTATACTTCATTTCAAGAACATGCCAAAACATTTTTGGATCAAATATTTCACCAAATTCATTTAAAATTCTTGAGAGGATGTTTTCATGTAGAGCTGATATAATGAGAAACAATGCTACTGCACCTCTACTCTTACATGGGGGATTTATAGAAGTATCTTGAACAAATTCCCATAAATCTACTAAACCTCGCAATCCCTCCATTTTAATAGCCCAAAGCTCAAAATTTTTATCTGAGAATGATGATAGCACTCTCATTAAGCACTTCAATATTGCAGCAGTGATTCAAATTTTTTCTGCTGATCCAAATCTAAATATGTATTTGGATTTATGTCTTCATTATACATTGATTCTATGGCGAGAAACAATGCATATTCTTCTGCAAATTCTACTTTTTTATCCTTTCTCCTGATATTTTTGAGTTCTCTTCAAAACTATTTGAGTCTTTTCTGACCCATTGCTCCAATGCATGCCATTCTTCATACCATCAATTAAAAAATAGGGGTTTGAGCCCCACGGTGGGCACCACACAAAGCAACCGCCTATAACAACCATACAACAATTATTATAACAACCATACAAGGGTCGAATGCAGAGCGACCCTATAGGCTATCTCGAACAGTAATAGGCCCAACAGGATCAACGTACCTCCAACTCAGATATGGCCTCACGTAGGCACTATTCGAATTGTTTTTGAACACTAGGCACCACCATTAGGTAACAGTTGACGAAGAGACAAATTTTTATGCGCTCTTCCTTAATGCTCCTCTGCCCTTAGGCAGCTCAACTCTCACACTTCAAGCACCAAAATGACCACTTCAGGTGTGCAGGCACCATCACACCCATTTCTGATCACTCCACAACCCTCTCTGCATAGTGGCATTCTCAGCAACAAAATATCTTTAACGGCATACAAAAAGCAACAGTCACAAACCCAGCACAAGGCTTGAGCTCTAAATCTAAACCCTTGGCTCTTCACACCATCGAGCACATAACGTCCTCACCTTTAGCTCAACACACCTCGGCCTCCATAGAGCTCAACACAAGACTCAATGAGATACAACGGATTCGACAATACAACAAGAGGTATGCACCACCTCCACTCAATGACACACCACAACTGAAAAATGATTGGAAACAAAAATAAGTGCTCCAAACAATGCTCCACAGCCGACCACAAATCAACGCCCTCACAATCATCTTACAATTTGTACACATCAATCTCTCCACATAACGATCGCTCATCACAACCTTAACATGAGCCTTCAAATGCACACTTCTCTTCTTCACTTACCACAACTATAGTCACCGAGCCCTCCTATGAGCCAATCTCTCTTCACACCACATAGCCCACGCTTCTCCACCCAGCACTCAATGCAACAATTCAACGACACATTCTTCAATAGGCCACAAGTGCTCAACCCACACTTTACACCTCTTTCAACAGTTTTAACAACAGGGCAAAGTTCTTATGCTCTTCAAACTAAGAGTCCTCAAGACTCTGGCCAAACAAAACAACTTCAAACCACACTGGCTCTTCAAACCACTGGGCACACTTCTCTTGACACCATTGAGAACACAGCTCCTCACTGAGCACTCACAGCTCTCTCACAACACAAACATCACTGCAGGCACTCACCCATTCAAACACCAAGTTGAAACCATCGGCTTTGATACCATAACATAGAATGCAGCAAAACATAATAATTTTTTATTTGCATTACAAGAAACAAATATATATATATACAAAGAAGAAGCTTCTGGATTCTGGAATGTCGTCAGAGATAGCTTCTTTAGGAAGCTAAGCGATCTCTCCATAAACACGCTAGAAACGTCGAGACGACTCCTACTCATTTGCATTAACTTTTGTCAGCAAAGTAAGTTTAAATTATAGTTCATCCAAAAATAAAATGTATTAAAATATTAAGAAACATGTGTTTCAAGGGAACCATAAATAAAAAAACCAAATATAACACTAAAAAACAACCAAATATAATATTAGAAAATCGATAAAAAATGTTGGATTTTAGAAATATAACACTAAAATCAACACAAACCATATACTTATAAAACCATACCACAATTAATAACAAATTTATATCCACCAAATAAAAATTTACTACCATTAAATAATGGAACACACTTAATTAAATTGCACTCAACAATGAAATATTAGAAATAATATCCAAAAGAATAAAGATTACTAATTTCATATTAACTAAATAAATTTAATAAACAAATATCTTTTATATTTAGATAACCAACAAACATCCAAATTTTAGTATATAATTTTGTTTACATTTATTTAAACACAACTCGAAAATAATGAAGTTTCACATTTACTAGATAAGTCTAATAAAATGTGGCAATTTAATTATAAAACAATTTTTTTTTCATTAAGTTTATATAATATACTGACGATATTTCGAAATCAGGCCAAAATTCTTTTACAATTTAGCAAAAATCCAAAACATTCAAAGTATTCAATTATTTTCATGCATACATATCTATGAGTCTAATATTCTGTAAAACAAAATGTTGCACCCCATTAAAAATATCCATGTATGTGTTCAGAAATGTATCAAATATTTAAACATAGACTTGTGCTTTAAATTCTAAAGAAATAATAGAAATAGGTGACAATAGGTGTGTGCACAATAACAAACATAATCTTTTTGTCACAAAGTTTTTCTCCTCTGCATTCACATTCCCTCCACATAGTTCTTGAGCTAATGAAAACTTGGACAATGCAACTATGGACAGGTTGCTTCCTAAAATTATGTCACAAAAGATTCATAAAACTTAGACCTTTTGATTTGTGGTTTGCGTTGAAGGACAAGTATGCACAATAACAAACACAATATTTTTTTTTTCAAAGTATCACACCTTTGCATTCACTCTTCCTCTACACATTTCTCTAACACATCTTCCTTCCACATAATTGATATTTAAACGGTCAAAATGACTTAATATTAATCACTCTGCACAGCATGGTGAAAGGATTTTCGGTATTTGTCACTGCCTTACAATTCATTTTGAAATAAAAAGACCCTAATTTTGTGAGTGGCCATTCTATTGGTGGATGTTGTCACAGTGATACTATTATGTTACTTCTCTACCCAACAAGGATAAAATTTGGTAGGAAAGTTTCCCGTCAACATCATTTTCTTAAAATTATCAAAACATGTATCAGAGTTGCATAAGCTACCCATGGTGTTTTAGATTTGAATTTGCTACCGTGCCTACCTAGCGATGCCCAAATGGACACGGTTGCAAATCCTTTGCATGGATGGGGAAGGGGCTATGCTCTATGCAAGGGAGGTGGTAAATTATTATGTTTCCTTATAGGGAGAATGGGGTATGTGCGGGGTAACTTGTTCTCAAATACAAATATTTCATAATTATTTAATTTCGTATATTTATGTGATTTAGCATTCATATGTGTATATGATGTGTCTTGTGTAACATGTCTCACATGAAATATTGGCTACATGTGATGATTATACATGAAAAAAAGAAAGTTGTAGTTCACAACATTGATAACGTCATTGATAAAGTACGTAATTTTAAGTACAAAGAAAAAATGGATAGTGATTTTCTCTTTACAGAATGCATTAGAAGTTAGGAATATTGTTCCATATTTGCAACACTTCAATTTTACTAGGGAGAATGTGTTATTATTATCTCCAAAGTTGATGTTGCATAATATCACGTCTTCATATTTCAATTGGTTCTGAATGACATCTCTAACTATCATATGAAAAGCACACAATGAACATAAAGAAATGAAAGGTAATACATGCTGGAGATGTTGTTTAGGGTTAAATAAAATTGAATATGTATTTCAAAAGAAATCATGAATCTAAAAGACAGTCAACGCTCGAATGATCACAATGTTTTTCTCTTCGCACAGTGAAAGTTTTCTGCAAAATCATTTGTTAATAGTTGTATTGGGGCATAGGTCATTTATTATATAGTGAGAGTGTTTCTTTGGTTAATTCTACGACATGTATTTCTATTTCATTTATTTTTCATTATTTGATTTTAAGCTCTTTTCCATCTAGAACTTTTACAAATTTAGCTTTGTGGTAGAATAATTGCATGGAGATAATTAATTGATCAAAGGTTGTGCTCTTATAATGAAAGCTTTCCACACACTACAAGCTTTGTTCATAAGCTGCATTTGCTAATAATTGTGAGGAAGTGTAATGGCATAGACATGTGAATATGCACAGAATGAAAGATGTGTGAACAACAAGGTATGTGTGGGAGAACGGTAGTCGAAATACATAGTTAAGGAAGAAGTTTTCATTGTGCGTAATGAAGAATGTGTGGATGACAGGGTATGTGTGGGAGAACGAATGTGCAAAAGGGGCACATATTGCTAATGCATTTTTTTTTAATTATTTCATCTTAATCACTTTTCCATTTAAAACTTTTACACATTTAGTTGTGTCAAATAGAAGTTGCACAACACGTCCCTAGATAGATCATTATATAGATAAAGAGATACCTAAATTTGTAATCGTACCTATACCTTGTATGCAATATTGACAACATTCAACAATTTTCTTAGCTAAAAGATTAGGTAAAAACTAAGGTAACAGTAATAAATCTAGCGGAAACGGTGTTCAAACACGAAGGAACTACCATAATTGATATGGTAATGATGATTGAATTGAAAGAAATAAATCGATATTATCCCCTAATCACATGTTGATAGCGAAAAAACAGTGCATGGATGACTATTTCTGTAGGTTTTTAACCATGTACATAAATTATCTACAAAGAAACTCTTAAAACAGAAAATTAATAATAGCGAGAGCATAAAATATAAAACAAATATACACAGAGATTTTCCCCTAGATCCCAAAACCGAGATTACCAGTTTGATTTTTCATTATATTCCTTTCAATGTTATAACACATATATATACATGTCGAAGCATCCATAAAGCCCAATCCATTAACCCAAGATTAGAACATAATCATAGTTCCCTTGACGAGTTCTAAAAAATACCATGGGAAGAAAACCATCATGCCCAAAACCATGTGAAATACCATGCGCAAAACCATAGGTAGGTCCACCCACCTAATATAGGGTCAAAAAAAAAAATTTTGGGTGTTGCACCTAGCGCAAGCATAGTGGGGATGGTCGCCCCTTTCTTACCCCCCGCATCACACCCGGAACTAGTCATGGAAATAATATAACACACACCCAAAAATTTCAACTAATTAGGCATCATGATGATATGATTGAAAAAATAATAGTGTTAGTAATAATTAGTATCAATTTCAGATATGGCACGTGTATGCCATCCTTTTAGAACTGAATTGAAAAATATTTCATGCATGTTCCACACAAAAATTTACTAATTTGGATCTACAAGTACTAATGATGAAGCCAATGAAATGATCCTTCATTAGAAAGATAAAATGTTGCTAATCTACTAGAGTTATAAAACACCAGCCAACAGAGAAAACTAAGAGCCGATAAAGGCAATTTCACAGCCTATGGAAGTTCACTAGAGTAATAAATTTCGCAATTGTGACAAGAAAAGTAGTTCAAAAATAACAATAGTGTAAATTTTTTTAGATGTTCTATGCTTGATGCAAATTTATTTTTATCCCTAATATCAAACAACAATCATATAAACAAGAAATTAAAATGTTGATAGAACATACCACTAGATTGACAGAAGACAAGCCAAAAATATATATGTGTTTTGGTACATTACGACGGTCAACGGGATGATTCAACCAACAAAGTCTCAATATGGTTAGCCAAACAAAAGTGTCACACAACCATCTTGGACAACAATATCATTCAACGAAAGTCAACAATATCCCAGTCAACAGTCAACACAAAACATCAGCAACAAAAGGTCAATGCATCCCAGTCAAATTCAACAGTCAACCTCAATTTCTATGCCAGAAAATGCGGACTACAGAAATCATAATTTTGACCAATATTTGGGTCAATTTGACCATGTTGACCAAAGTCAACATTGGTCAACTCTGCGCTAAAACCTTAGGTCAAAAACAAAAAATTCCCCTTGCTGCAATTTCCCACATGTGGAGGAGAAGATACTCCGAGTGATGGTCGAACCAATCAGATGAGGAGAGAGAATGTGTGATTATGGATGATTGAAAATGACCTCCAACTTTGACCTATTTATATCCATCAGTGAGGGTGTGTGACACAACTGCTGGGGCTTCAAGCCTACATTTCTTTTCAGGCTCACCTGCACATATTTTGAACAAATTCAAAATAAATGTTCTGCTCATCGGATCAAGATGATCGTTGGATCGATCTTGCACCTCTCGAAAAGAGGAATACAATAAAAATATTGGCATCTTCATCTGAGCATCACAACATGGAGTTTGTACCTAGTTGTCCAAAATTAACACTCCCTCTCAACTAGGGAGAACTCCATCAACCTATGCCATCCAAACATCGTGTGTCATCCCATCGTAACTTGCTTTCTTGGCTTCTTTATTTTAGAACAAAAGTGGGTCAGTCACAAAGACATCATTCCTGACTAACAGATTCAACCCAGATGTCTGGAACCTCTATATAACTCAAAGAGTCACATACCAACCCGAAGTTGGCTTATCTGACCTAAAGTTATTTGGAGGTCCAAAACCTCACTAGACTTGATCCCAAATCAAGTGGTCGAACACATACCATCCTAGACATAGAGAGTACAGCAATCTCCGATGCGTCCATCGGTCTGTGCTACTGGTCTCTAGCTTTTCCCACCTGATTGGCCAAATGAGAGGTACTTCCCATGAGTCTAAGACTCAATGGGTAGGATGCATATGAGGCATAGATCATGAGAGGTGAACCAACTCAAAATTATAAAGGTGGGGAAGAAGCACCACAAGGTTCGTCAAGCCTAGCCCCGTGTGTGATTATAGCTTCGAGGAGTTATCCCCAAGGCCCCTCAGAGCTCCTAGAGCTCATCATCCAACAGACCCTCTGCATAGGGTCATTCCATGATTCCAAGATTCTCACAGAAGGTTAGGAACTTGACCTTCCCCGGGGTCTTTATGATAATATCTACAACTTTCTCATCAGTTCCTTTATGATCGAGCCTTACGGTGCCTCGTTGTACCATATCCTAGATAAAGTGGTACCTGATATCAATATGCTTGGATCAATCGTGGAACACGGGATTCTTAGACTATCCCATGTATTACTTTAACTAGTTCCATTCCAACAATCAATATTACTTTAACTAGTTCCAGTACACAAACTACTACTCCTTCAACTAGTTCTAGCACTCAGCCTGCCTCTTCTTCAACTCAAACTCATTCCATCACCTCCACCCAAGGTCCAATGGCATGCCAAGTACCTCCATGAAATGTACAACCATGGAACAATCCAGGTGCCATACAAATGCCTACTCCTCTTCATCCTCTCCCAAAATATCATGAAATATGGTTACCTAAATTTAATCCCGATGATGGTCTTCCAGTTGAAGAACACATTCACAATTACATGTTAGCCATTAATTTAAAAGAGGTAACTAAATAAGACTATGTAGTAAAACTATTTCCATATACTCTCAGAGGATCTACAGGATCCTGGTATTTTTCATTACCTGCCTGCTCCATAACTAGCTGGAATATGTTCGAAGAACAATTTTGAGTTAAGTTCAGAGATAACAGAACCACTGCATCGCTCATCAACGTCCTATCAAATATAAAGGCTAAAACAAGGGAGATAATAAAATATTTCAATTCAATATTTAATAATTTACTCAATAAAATTCCTTCTACATCAATTCCTGGTGCAGAAATTCAAATTGAGTGGTATATTTCATCTCTCCCATCTAATATAGCCATTTCTTTTTATAGAGAAAAATTGCCTACATTGGCAGAAAATATGAAGGAATATTTATCTGTAGAGAAACGCATAATTTCTCTTGAAAAGAAGAATTCCCAAGAATATAGGAAATCGAAGAAATCATCCTTTAAAGATGTTTCAAAGAAGAAACCATCAAAAGACCCTTTTGATGTAGTAGGTCTTCAGAAAGTTTTAAAGACTATGTCAAATGAAATGGCATATATCAAGAAACAATTTGTCGAACATTCTAGTTCAAAGAAGACTTTCAAACCCTTCAAGAAAAATCAGCCTTCTAATTCTCAGCCGCCCAACATCATATTCTAAAAGAAAATTAATGCTCAAATGATCACATCTTTTTGAGCTCTGCAGAGTGAAAGTTGTCCGCAAAATATTTTTTAATATTTGTATGGGGCAATAAGTCCTTTATGAGATAGGGACAGTGTTTCTTTATTTAATTCTATGACATGTATTTCTAATGCATTTATTTTTCATTATTTCATTTTTAGCTCTTTTCCATCTAGAAATTTTACAAATTTAGCTGTGGGAAAGAATAGTTGCATAGAGCTAATTAATTGATCAAAGTTTGTGTTCTCATAATAAAATATTTCCACACACTAGAATATTTGTTCATAGTTGTGCGGAAGTGTAATGGCATAGATATGTAAATATGTGCGAAATGAAAGATGTGCGAATGACAAGGTATGTGTGGGAGAACGGTAGTTGAAATACATAGTTAAGGAATAAGCTTAAATTATGTGTAATGAAGAATGTGTGGGAGAACAAATGTGAAAAAGGGACACGTATTTCTAATGCATTTTTTTAATTATTTCATCTTAATCACTTTTCCATTTAAAAATTTACACATTTAGTTGTTTTGAATAGAAGTTGCACAACACGTCCCTAGATAGATCATTATCGAGATAGAAATATACCTAAATTTGTAATCGTACCAATTCCTTGTATGCAATATTGACAGCATACAACAATTTTCTTTATCTAAAAGCTTAGGAAAAAACCAAGTTAACAATAAGAAATGTTGCAGAAACTGTGTCCGAACACGAAGGAACTACCATAATTGATATGTTAATGAGAATTGAATTGAAAGAAAGAAATCAATATCATCCCCGAATCACATGTTAATAGAGAAAAAACAACACGTGGATGACCATTTCAAATGATTGGGTATCAAGATGATATGATCAAAAAAGGCATTGTGCTATTAAGAATTAATATTAGTTTTGGAGGTGACACTGTATGCCATCCTTTTAGAACTAAATTGAAAAGTATTTCATGTACGTTTCACATAAAAGTTTACTAATATGGATCTACAATTACTAATGATGAAGCTAATGTAATGATCCTCCATTGGAAAGAGAAAATGTTCCTAATTTACTAGAGTTATAAAACACCGGCCATTAGAGCGAACTTAGTATAAGAATTGATAAAGGAAATTTCACAGTCTATGGAAGTTCAATAGAGTATAAAAGTTTGCAATTGTGACAAGAAAAGTATTGCAACAATCACAATAGGAATAGATAATGCCACACCATTAATATGGAGAAAAGTTAAAGGAATGGAAACAAAAAAACGTACAACGAGGGAGAGTTTATGTAGCTTATCGATCTAGTATGATACAATCACATCAGGTGACCGGAATATTGAATTACATGTTCAATTATAATGTTTTGTGCCAAGAATATTGAAAAATGATGTGATACGGACACATCAATAATCTTGTTGGAGGAAAAAATGAACACTCTAGTCAATTTGTTGTTAATGGTGATACCATATACCCACATTCTTAGCGCATAGCATTATAATCGATAAAATGAACAATTTGGTCAATGATCCATTGTTTTGATTCAATAAATGTAAGTTTTATGAAATTGAAATTTTATTAGTGATTAATAGTTTCTAGTAATTGTTGTAAATTAATGTTTCTTATTTAATGTTTATTAGTCCCTCACATTCACATAATTCACTCTTCATTATAAATACGTATATAAAGGAGTATGCCAATAGTAACAATGTATTCCATACAAATTATTACCTTCCTATATCGTAAATGTGGCTTAACTAGGGTGTATTTACTAGTTGAGAGAGGAGAGCCAAAAATACCAATTTTTTCCATAAAAGTGTATTACATGAAATTAAAGTGAGAGTATACTAGTTAGGCGGAAGCAGACTACTATCTGAAAATAAGAAAAAAAGGCCAATTTTTGATATAGAATATGTGTTGTGAAAAATAAAACCGATTCAGTGAAGACCTTCCTGAATATCATGACAAGGCTCGCAATCACCCCCACTAATCATATCTTGTGTTGTGGGTGAACGATGCATTTGCGATTTTCGAGATACAAAACTTGGCAAGTGTTACTTCTTTTGCGTTAGGTTAGCGCAATAATGTTATAATAAATGCCTAATAGTGCGATGTAGGATAAATAATGTCAATCTAGGTGGGACACCCTTTTTTATAATTATTGTGTGGAGGTTCAACTCATTGTGTGGAGGTTCAGCTCATTATGTGGAGTTTCGCACAATAGTCTCTCACACAATGAACTTCTACACAATGGTAATGCGGATGTGGAGGACATTTCAAAGTTTGCAATCTCCTTCAGATTCTCCATGGGAAACAGTAAACCATTCAAGCAACAATATACAAATCAAAGTCAAATAACAACCTTAAATCTATTCACATAAAAATAGTTTTCTATTGATACTTTGTTATCTGGGTGTTTATTGCTTATCATCTCTCAAGGTTACTCATACTAAATAGGAACACAATGAAACATCAATTTCGAAAAATAGTAAATTAACGAAACATGGTTGAACATTGAATTTATGGCATAGAGAAATGCAACACATTTTTACCCATCATTACTTTTTTCCCATCAAAATAAAGTGAAAAATAATATATGTAAATTAATGAAGATATCTGAATATTGAATTTATATAGCATTGATAAACACAACACATTCAATCATTATCAAATAGAGTGAGAAAAAAATTTAAGCCTATGGTTGATCAAAATATGTAACTTAATTAAAATATCAAATTTATAGGTAAGTTCAATGTGCGGAGCTCCACACTCCCACACAATCAGTCAAAGTACATGCATATGGATATCGGTTATTATTACTTATGAACATATTAATCTATTCTATCAAGGCATACATGTTTTATGACTACGTGTGTCAAAGCTTGTGCGAAGAGCTTTCACTGTGCAGAGAGATTTGTGTGGAGAGATTTTTTCTTTCATTATGCAAAGTTTTTGTTGTACTCCACATAGTCAAATTTATGTACAACAAAACATACTAATATAAATTCGAAATTTGTTCATAGTTAAATTAATTAAATTTTGCGTTGCATCCCAGTTCCCCCACACATACCCCCCCCCCCCCTGCGCATCGTTCATTCCGCAAATTTTCATAGCTCTATGCAACTAATCTTCAACAAAGATAAATATGTATAAAAGAAGTTTTAAATTAATTTCATCGCTACGAAACAAAGTTACATTTTCACCTGTTCTCCTGCACATACTCCGTCCTCTATACAACAAAATCTCTGCAACTAACAAAAATAATTATATTTATTGCACATTTGTTGAGGCCCCCCTCTCCTCGCCCCCACCTTGCCTTTGAAAAGGACTTGCAAATGTGTCAATTATGGAATCATTGGGGAGAAAAAACTTTCTCGCACAGCTAAATATGTGAAAGTGTCAACTGCAAACAAGTTTAAAATTAATTTTGTCACTGCGCAATACAATTCCCTTTGTACCCTTGTTCTCCTGCACAGGGAAAAATAATAGCAATAATTGTAGATTTATTCAGCGCCACCACCCCTCTTGTGCCATGCCTTTGCAAAGAACTTGCAAACGCGTCAATTATTGCATCATTGGGTAGAGAAATAACACACTGTCACAATGCTCACAAAATCACAACTCTATGTGACCACTCTCTCGCCCAGCTAAATCTATGAAAATTCAAAGTACAAACAAGTTTAAAATTAATTTCATCGATGCACAATATAATTCCCTCTACACCCTTGTTCTCCTGCACATACTCCATCCTCCTCACAGTAAAAACTCTACATAATGAAACATAATAATATTCATTGCAGATTTATCCAACCCCCTGCGCCCACCGTACGCCCCGCCCCCCCCCCCCCCCAATGCAAAGGTCCTACAACTGCGTCAATTCTGGCATTATTACGTAGAGTGTCAATGTCAAAGCACTAACCATCACAATGGCCACTCACAATAATTGGAGATTTGTTTAGCCCCACCCCCCACCTAGGTAGGGAAAATTTTAGGGGTGAAATTTCACAAATGGGTTATTTTTTGGACATTTTCTGAAGAAAAAATTATGTGCCTATTTTTTACATATATATGATTATATGGATGTTATTCGCCAAAAAATTACCAATTTTAATAGTAACTTACATGTTTTTTATTGAATATTTTCCTACATGCTATACATATGATTTCAACCAGAAGAATAGTCTCAATAGCCATATATATGAAACATATTAAATACTTAAAAAATACCCCTCCTCCCCCTCCATCCACCGTACTATGTGAAGGATCTCAGAACCATGTTAATTCGGCATCATTGGAAATAAGCAACACATAATGTTGTCACAAGCCAAAACACTAACTAACCGATGTGTTTGACACAATATTTTTTATTTTTTTTTAAGAATCGCTACGCACTGAAAAATACCCAAGAAAAAACACCCTCCACTAGTGGAATGAAAATCAGAAATCAGATTTGTTGAAAACTAAAAAATTATTTTGAATTTATAAAAAAAGAAGAAATATTAAGCATATTCTTGAAACTTTGGTTAAAATTGCAAAAACATAGTCTAAAAATACAAAGGCAACACATTTTGATAATGTCCCTGAGGAACTAATAATTGAATTTTCTCTCGCTAAGTTTGATATCCAAAATATTTTGAAACCTATGGTCAACCTTAAAATATAGCTATTCAAACAAACATAGAATTTTGAATTATACTGTTTTTCACAATTAAATTGATTATTTTCTATGAAACAACCATAATATTAAAAACAAATTGAAAATTATAATTTTATATATTACCATATTTTCAATAAATTGTTCTTATTACTAGTATTAGTTTAGTGTTGACCATTACAACTTCTAATGTTTAACTTTAGAAACCATTAAAGGATTTTTTCTTAATTAAAAAAAATTGTTACCATGTGATTGACTCAAAAATTTTGGTGTTTTATTTTAGTGTTTTTGACATGTGCTCCATGCAGCTCATGAAATTTGGTCACGGCTAACATCTTGGCTAACATCATGGGGATCATGGCTAACATTTTGTAATCAAAATTTTAAAAAAAATCAATAATTCAAACTTTTTTTAAAATTAATTCTTGTTAATTTTTATTAATTAACATTAATATGATTTTGTAGAGCTAAGATATCATTTAAAAAAAAAATAGAAAAAAAAATTATTCTAATAAATCAATAATTCAAAGTAATTGTTATTAATTAAGTCTTTGTGTTGATTAATTGTAAATACTAACCTAACACAAGGTTGATATGTTTGTGTTCAGTTAACTTATCAGTATTTGCTCCTAAAAAATAGTAACTATATATAAATAAAACACCTTTAAACTCAAATCACGTCCAAACTTTTAAGCCAATAACCCAAATTTCACAAGAAAATCATGGAAATATCATGTAAATTTTGCCAAATCCACATTGAGATTAATAAGATTGTCTAATTAATCAACAAAGCATAAATTTATATATATATATATGGTATGTTGGTATGGTTAGAAATGAAATAAATATGGCTACAAAATATTAATTTTAATAAGTTTTATATTTTGTTGTGGTGTATCTTCCGGATCCATCTCATCAAGTGATTTGTTATACCGACCTTTCAAACTATTAATAAACGTCTGGTTTGAACGTCTTTATAACAAATCACTTGATGCAATGGATCTAGGAAATACACCACAACAAAATATTACAAGAAAAAGCCTAAAATCTGAAGAAGAAAAATATTTATATTGAAATAAAAGGTTGAAAAAAAAATAAAGTAATTATTTAAAAATAAATTATATAAAAAATAAAATAATAAAATAAAGCTATATATTTATTAATCTATATAAAATTATAATATTTAAAAATATTTTTTCAAATTTATAAATAATTTTCATTTCATGTCTACATAACTTTATGTAAATTATTTTACTTTTTCTATATAACTTTTAATCTCATATTCTTTTCATTTTGCTCTCATGTAAATATAATAAAGTTTTATTTCAACATCTTAAAAGAAACATATATTCAAGTTTACTTACGAGCATTAGCATTAGTTCTCATAGTTTATCAAACAAATAAAAATATAGATAAAGAAAATTATATTCAAACTTTATGTACATGATCACATGTATTATATTACATCTTAAGTTTCTAGTTTTAATAATTAATTGTAATTGATTATGGTTCAATTAATGTTTATATTTTACATGCACTTAAAATTATAATTGGTTATATTTTACATGCACTTATAATTATAATTGGTTATAATTTAGTTAATGATTATATTTTAGTATTGATTTTTTAATTACTATGTTTTAATTTATTTTAAATAAATTATAGTTATTTATGATTGATTTTTTAATTATCATGTTTTTGTTTATTTTAAATAAATCATAATTATTTAAATATTATAATTGTGTTTCAGTTAAAAAATATTAAGAGATTCTTAAATTCATCTAAACGGTGTTTAAAATGTTTTTTTTAACTTAGTTTCCAACTTTCTTCTCAAAAGCCAAGGGACAGGTATTCAAGTTTGTAAGAACCCTTTCTTGTAACAATTTTCTTCAAGTTTTTAAGAACTCTTTCTTGTAACAATTTTTTTGGCAAAATTTTGGTGAAAACTCTTTCTTGTAACAATTTTTTTGGCAAAATTTTGGTGAAAACTCTTTCTTGTAACAATTTCCTTGGCAAAAATTTGAAGTTCACCATCCTGGCCAAAATTCACACAACTCCAATAACTGTTTCAGGTGAATCCTCGAACCCTTTCTTGTAACAATTTTCCTCAAGTTTCTAAGAACCCTTTCTTGTAGCTGTTTCAGGTGAATCCTTGAACCCTTTCTTGTAACAATTTTCCTCAAGTTTCTAAGAACCCTTTCTTGTAACAATTTTCTTGGAAAAAAAATTGAAGTTCACCATCCTGGCCGAAATTCACACAACTCCAATAACGGTTTCAGGTGAACCCTTGAACCCTTTTTTGTAACACTTTTCTTGGCAGAATTTGAGGTTCACCATTCTGTCCGAAATTCACACAACTCTAATAACGGTTTCAGTTGAACCCTTCCTCTCTATACTGTCCATTTTGCTTTGAGCCATATATTTTATTCTTCACTTTTCAGTGAGGTTCAAAATGAAGAAGGATCCCGCTGGCGCTACTCTGTTATTGCATTTCCCATACCCATAAAATCTTTGTCAAAGGCCATTAACGATAGTGTCCAGTGTTTTTAAAAATCCAGTATCTTCAAAAATTGGGCATATTGGATTGACTACTTAGGTTTTAGTATTTAGTTTTCTAATTCTCTATAGCGTCAGTTTAGGTAGTGAATAACAAAGGTATATAACAAGAATGTCATTTCTGTTTAGGATATAGGTGTACAAGTTGAATGCTGTAGTTTATAATGGAAGCAATTTAAACAGTATTGTAGTGATTTTGCATTATATAATTGTGATATTAGTAATGGGAACCATATGATTAAATAAAGTATAATATTTTTATTATTATCATTATATTTAATAATTTTTATTTAACAATTTATAGTTAATTAGTTAATTGGTAAGGACTAGGTTGCATCTAACCACACAGATTTAAATTACAAATTTATATAAAGTTACAATGTAAGTGAACTTTGGCTTTGTAGCCAAACACTACAATTCAAAAAAAAATGATTGATGTTTTCCTTTTAAATTGAACTATTCTTTAAAACTCTTTATTAAATACTTTGTTATTGTGGATATTGTTCTACAATTTTTTATTTTTTATTTTAACACGGTGGGAAAACTTATCATAACTCAGTTATTAAACTAGCAGTGAGGACAATGCAGGTTGACTCATCACCCTTATTCAAGGAAAACCACGCCACCTGGAATACCCACTAGTGGTCAGGTTATCACTACTACCAGATGCCTCTGAGTCTTCGGTTGTTAACATGTTTCCTGCCAGATGCCTCTGGGTCTTGGGTTGTTAACATGTTTCCTTAAGATGCCTCTGGGTCTTGGGTTGTTAATGTGTTTAGTGGCCCATAAGGGGGTAGGCTATCACTCCTGCCAAATGACGTTGGGTCTTTGGTTTTTAACATGTTTCCTTAAGATGATGATGTTGGGTCTTGGGTTGTTAACATGTTTCTATCACTCCTGCTAGATGCCACTAGGTCTTGGATTGTTAACATGTTTCCTTAAGATGCCTCTGGGCCTTGGGTCGTTAACATGTTTCCTGCCAGATGCCTCTGGGTCTTGGGTTGTTAACATGTTTCCTTAAGATTCCTCTGGGTCTTGGGTTGTTAACATGTTTAGTGGTTTGTAAGGGGGCAGGCTATCACTCTTGCCAGATGTCGTTGGGTCTTGGGTTGTTAATATGTTTCCTTAAGATGCCGTTGGGTCTTGGGTTGTTAACATGTTTCCTTAAGATGCCTCTGGGCCTTGGGTTGTTAACATGTTTCCTTAAGTTGGAGGAATACGAGCTCTTAGCCAAGCAGAAACAGTTTTAAGGCATATTCGAGAACAATGTAGATATAGATTTTACCATCTATTTTTAATTTATTAATAAATTTAATTTTAGGTATATTATTTAAATGTATTTTTAAAATAAAATTTTGAATTTAAAAAGTAATTTAAATGAAAAACAACTATGTTGCTTCTTTTCCCAATGAACTACTGAAAAAACATTAATAGTAAATCACACTTTTCCAAAGTAGCAAAACCATGATAAATCTCCCATGGAATCGATGGCTTAATTTGAAGTGTCGCAGCTGATTGCATTATAATTTATCTACATATAAATATAATGAAGCACTTGGAGTTTCTAACTTATTTTACTTCACTTTTAAAAATTGATGGTGTTTTAAAAATGGGAGCTGGGAATGGCGATTTGATTGAAGATATTTTGGCATGGCTTCCAGTAGAATATCTGTATAGATTTACCAGTGTGTGCAAACAATGGAACACACTCTTTTCGTCAACCAGTTTTCTCAGGAGACAATGGGCAGAGGCCCCTCCAAAAAAAATTCCATGGCTTGTTTTGGGAGGTGTGGAGAACCATCAAAATTGTTGGACATACTACTGCTTCACACGGAGTTGGAGGAAGTCTTGTTTATCCCTTGACTTTTTAGTGTGGAAGTTACATCCACCTTTTAGTTATGTGGGACCAGGTGCAGGCCTCTTCTTGATGCAAGGCAACTTTTCTAACTCCATATATGTGTGCAATCCTCTCACAGCCAAGTACTTGGTGCTTGTTGGAGTTAACACAGCGGAAACATAAAACAACTAACACACACAGCAGAAAACCAAACATAAAGACAACAGATTTTAACGTGGTTCACCCAACCAATCTGGGCTACGTCCACCTAACAGGGCATCAGCGATCTCATTCATCAACTGGAGAAAATACAATAGCAGAGTTTCTCATCTGCTCAGCTTTTCCTCACTACACATTCCTCATCATGCTCCCTTGCCTCTACGGGCTTACATTTTATAGCTGTGAATGAAAACAAACTCATAAATTCTCTCACAAAAAATATAGGATGCATTAACTCCTCATCAGAAACTGATGGAGCCAATGTAGCAACAAATCCTATTGTTGTCACCTACATGAGATTTTTCTCCAAATTTAATTAAAAAATAAGAATAAAATATCAACAATCTCCACCTTGACAACAATTAGCCTGATACCCTGTTTCATTATTATTTTTATCTTTTCTGCAAGCCAAGAGAAGCCAGACACCATTGTAGCTTCTCTAACAAAACTGGTTTCGTGAACATGTCTGCACAGTTTTCCTTTGTATGCACCTTTTCAAGAGACACTCCCCTTTCAGTGATAACATGTCTTACAAAATGGTACTTGATAGGTATATGCTTTGATTTACTATGATAGGCGGGATTTTTAGCCAAGTGAATTGCACTTTGACTATCACAAAATAACTTGATGTTGTCCTGCAACCTACCAAACTCAGCAAACAAACCTTTCAACCAAACCGCTTCTTTGCAAGCATGCGAAGCAGCTATGTATTTTGCTTCTGTAGTGGATAAAGCAACAATGTTCTGTAGCTTTGACATCCAGCTAATAGCTCCACCTGCAAGAGTAAAGACATACCCTGAAGTTGACCTTCTCTTATCCAAATCACTTGCAAAATCAGAATCAACATATCCATAAACATATTCACTGCTTCTGTTGTAAGTGATACAATAATCACTTGTGCCTCTCAGATACCGAAGCACCCATTTCACTGCTGACCAGTGTTCTTTTCCTAGATTTTCCATATACCTGCTGACAACCCCAATTGCATGTGAAATATCTGGTCGAGTACAAACCATCGCATACATCAAACAACCTACTACATTGGCATATGGAATTCGAGACATATATTCCTTTTCTTTATTAGTGTTAGGACATAAACTTGAAGAAAGCTTAAAATGGGAAGCAAAAGGGATTGAAACAAGCTTCACATTCTTCATACCAAACCTCAAGAGTATCTTCTCAACATACTTCTGTTGTGATAGCCACAGCTTACCATTGCTCCTGTTTCTGAAAATATCCATGCCCAAAATTTTTCTTGCTGCTCCTAGATATTTCATATCAAACGTCCTAGCCATCTGAGCCTTTAACCTGTTGATCTCTATTATGCTTTTTCTTGCTAAAAGCATATCGTCAACATACAACACTAAGATAATGAACATGCCATTACTCAATTTCTTAAAGTAAACACAATGATCATATTCACTTCTTATATAATTTTGACTCATCATGAAAGAATCAAATTTCTTGTACCACTGTCGAGGGGAAAGCTTCAGACCATACAATGATTTCTTGAGCTTGCAGACAAATTTCGTGTTGCGATTTTGAACAAACCCTTCTGGTTGTTCCATTTAAATCTCCTCATCTAAATCTCCATGTAAAAATGCAGTTTTAACATCTAGTTGTTGTAATTCTAAATCAAGTAAAGCAACTAATGCTAACACAATCCGAATTGAAACAATTTTTACAACTGGTGAAAATATCTCATGAAAGTCAATGCCTGCTTTCTGAGAAAAACCTTTCGCGACCAGCCTCGCTTTGTACCTGTCTTCTATATCATCAACACCTTTCTTCAACTTGTAAAACCACTTACATCCCACAGTTTTCCTGTCTTTAGGAAGTTCCACCAGATCCCATGTGGCATTCTTGGCTAACGCCTTCATCTCGTCCTTCATAGCCTCTTTCCACTTACCACTGTTAGAACCTTCTACAACTTCCTGATAGCACAAAGGTTCATCATCGTTAGCAGTTAAAGCAACTGAAGTAACATAATCATCATACCTTCTAGGAAAATGTCTGATTCTCGTAGACCTCCTTAAAGATGTTTCTGGTACTTCCCCAATTTGCTGATTATTGTCTGTAGGAACTTCTTCATGATCAGCATTTGAAACACGTTCATGATCTGCATCTGAAACTTGTTCATGATCTGAATCTGAAACTTGTTCATCTGGACTATCATCAGTATTTGAACTGGTTTCAAACTGAATGTGTTGAAGCTTAGGTACATTATCCTGTTTCAATTTATCATCTACATCTGGATTTTCAAGTGAGGATTCATTAAATTTAACATCTCTGTAAATGATGATCTTGTGAGTAGTAGGATCCCACAACATGTATCCCTTAGTCCCATCACCATATCCAACAAAGATATATATTTTTGATTTAGGATCTAATTTAGAACGCTGATGTTTCGGAACTAGAGCATATGCATCACAACCAAAAACTTTTAGTTTAGAATAATCACATGGATAACCTTTCCATACCTCTTGAGGAATTTTGCATTCTATCGTAGTTGATGGTGATCAATTTACCAAGTAACAAGCTGTAGAAACTGCTTCTGTCCACAATTCCTTCTGCAAATTGGCGTTACTAAGCATACTTCTTGCTCTCTCTAAGAGAGTCTTGTTCATGCGTTCAGCAACTCCGTTTTGCTGAGGAGTATATACAGTGGTTTTATGTCTTTCGATCCCAGTGTCTTTGCAATAATTATCAAATTCCTTTGAAGTAAACTCACCACCATTGTCAGTTCTTAAACATTTAATGGTTCTTCCAGTGATGTTTTCAACTAATGCTCTAAACTGTTTGAAAACTGTGAATACATCAGACTTCTTCTTTAACATGTAGACCCACACTTTTCTAGAGAAATCATCAATAAAAGATACAAAATATGATGATCCTCCATATGAGATTGTAGGAGATGGACCCCAAACATCAGAATGGATATAATCAAGGATTCCCTTACTAGTATGTTTTCCAGTTTTAAACTTCTGCTTGCTTTGTTTCCCAAACAAACAATGTTTGCAGAAATCTAACTTAGAAGATTTTAAACTAGGAAGTAACTTACGATCAGATAAAATTTTTAATCCTCTTTCGCTCATATGGCCCAACCTTTGATGCCATAAACGAATAGAATTACTGTCATTTTCAGATACTGTAGAAGCATGATCTGACTCTGTTCTTCCTTCTAACTGAAAAATATTTCCAACCTTCTTTGCTTTCATTACTAGTAAAATTCCTTTATAAACTTTCATTACTCCACCTTGAATAAAGGTTTTATATCCATTAGTGTCTAGTACTTCTAGTGAAATGAGGTTTTTTCTTAGTTCAAGTACATGTCTTACATCAGTTAGAATTTTATTTGTCCCATCAAACATTTTAATATGGATACTTCCAATTCCCACAATATTACACGAGACATCATTTCCCATGTAAACAACTCCATCATTGATTGATTTATAAGTTTTAAACCACTCTCTATGAATGCACATGTGATTTGACGCACCAGAATCTAATAACCAATGTTGATCATGATTAAACACACCAACTGATAACACTTCATCACTCATACCTGAAATAGATGCTGAACCTGTATCTGTCATGTTTTCTTCTTTCTTCTCTGTCGAAGAATCTCCTTTCTTCTCTGTTTGTTGTCTCTTCCAACAGTCCTTCTTCAAATGTCCCGATTTTCCACAAAACCAACACTTTACCTTACCCTTCTTCCCTTTCAATTTTGAACGCGAGTTGGTGTGCTTACTGAAGCGTCTTTCTTTAGAACGACCTCTGACCATCATTGCTTCTGATGTAGAGGTGTCTGAATTTGACCTATTCCTTGTTTCTTCGGACAACAAAGCTCCAACAACATCATCAAATTCAAGGGTTTCTGATGAACTAAGACTTATAGAAGTAACAAAATGATCCCATGACTCGGGCAACGAGCATAATAAATTTACAGTTTTATCTTCTGATTCAAATTTTACTTCTGTACTTTCTAACTGCACCAGGAGAGTATTAAAGGTATTCAGATGATCAGTTATCGTCGTACCTTCTTTCATGTGCAAACTGTACAACTATCGCTTCAGAATAATCCTATTGGTTAAGGATTTTGTCATGTACAGCTTTTCAAGCTTTGTCCACAAACCAACAACAGTTTTCTCTGACACGATGTTAAACAAAACATCATCCGCCAAACACAGTCGAATGCCGCTCAGTGCTCTTTCATCCAAGTCACTCCATTCATCATCTGTCATGGTGTAAGGCTGTTTGGATTTTCCCAACAACGCCTTCGCCACGCCTTGTTGCACAAGTAGATCATACATCTTCACTTTCCAGATCTCGAAGTTGTTTTTTCCATTGAACTTCTCGATCTCAAATCGGGCACTTTATGTTTTTTCCATGTTGTATCACAAAAAACAATCTCCAATTGCAACTTTTAATAAATGAAGTTTTATAAAAAAAAAAATAATGCCCTTCACCTTATAATATCATGGGATATTACAATCAAATTGATATACAATGAACATACAAATCGATATACAATATCGATATATCAAAATGTAAAACACAAATCGATTTTTTTTTTTTAAAATACACATTGAATGATTGCAATTCAATGTAAAACAATTTGAAAGAAGCCGTAGTATATCGATTTTTACAAAGGTTTCAAACAGAAAACGTTTTGTTTGAACAAAAGACAAAAAAAGGGAAATCGTTGAAGTGAAACAACGATTTACCATATCTCAGCGCTGGCTCTCCAAATAACTCGGCCTTTGAATAAAGCAATATGACTTAAATAGCAGCGTTTCATTAACCCATATGGCAGCGTTTCAATAAATCGACTTTTCTTTTCAAAGGCATTTCATAACAACATTATAATAAAAACTTAAAATCGAATTTTTTTTATGAAAAAAAAAAAGAGACCCATTTGAAATCGTTTTCTTTCTTTTTTTAAAGACCCAGTTCAAAAACCGTTCCAAATCAAATAACAAATGATTCATTGTTTTGTGCAATAATTCACCGCCGTTTTGTGCAACAGTTCAACGTTGTAGGCTCACCATTCAACATTGCCACCACCGGCAGCCTTCACACGCAGTGAATGACACAACAGTCAGGGCATGGTATTTCAAAACAAATCGAGCAGCCACGGAATTCAACAGCTCACGTGTTGATCACCGCTTTCTGTCCACATCTATGGGCATTCACAATTCACGGCTGCAGGATGCACCACTCACTGCGAACCAAATGCAGCGACGGCTCTGCTTGGCTCTTCTCAACACTTACGGCTAGTCTATGGCTCACGACCTCATGGCTTTGCTGTCACACGCAGCAGACCCAACGCAGGTACCAGCTCAACAACATAAGCTCCGATACCAAGTGTTGGAGTTAACACAGCGGAAACATAAAACAACTAACACACACAGCAGAAAACCAAACATAAAGACCGCAAATTTTAACGTGGTTCACCCAACCAATCTGGGCTATGTCCACCTAACAGGGCATCAACGATCTCATTTATCAACTGGAGAAAATACAATAGCAGAGTTTCTCATCTGCTCAGCTCTTCCTCACTACACATTCCTCATCATGCTCACTTGCCTCTACGGGCTTACATTTTATAGCTGTGAATGAAAACAAACTCATAAATTCTCTCACAACAAATATAGGATGCATTAACTCCTCATCAGAAATTGATGGAGCCAATGTAGCAACAAATCCTATTGTTGTCACCTACATAAGATTTTTCTCCAAATTTAATTAAAAAATAAAAATAAAATCTCAACAGTGCTCCCACCAATTGCAGGCGTTGTTGGAGAAAGGGAGATAGGCATCGTTGAAGAAGGGGAAGAGGGGTACAAAGTGTTGGTGGTGCAATTCTCTGCTACTCGTGGACAACATATAGTGGAAATATACGATTCCACTAACAAGGCATGGACGATGGCGGGACTCATGCCAAGGCATTTACATATATTTCACCATACGAATTATATTAATCCTGGACCAGTATTTTCTGGAGGTTATTTCTATTTTTTAATGGTGGCAGGGGAGGGTTTGCGCATAACCGATGGCATTATGGGTTTCAACATGGTAGAGGGTATGTCCATCTTTGTGCCATTGCCTTAGAATGGCAATATTTATTTCATTCAGTTACTCCACTGCGGGTCGCAAATTCTATTGGTGCAGGCGATGAAAAACGCATTACAATTGGGAGAAGAGGTGCTGACCATATGGGAGTTTAATAAGGACGCCGCTACAAAGTGGAAAGAGATTGCCACAAAGCTCCGAACAGTGCCTCGGTTTTTTAACACAATTGGACAGACGCCGTGTAGGTGTGCTGCAATAGGAGATTGCCTTTATTTCAAAAGGCACAGAGCGAAGCAGGTGGTAGTTTACAACTTGACCCAAAATTCATGGACTTTTCTTCCTACCTATCCCCCAACTAGTGGTCGATGTGTTCTGCCTCTTATTGCGTTCAAACCAAGGCCCGATATGAAGTTGGAGTAACTTCCATGAATTTGCCATTTTTTATACCATTATAAATGGTATTGTATTAATATAAATGCATTGCTTTCCTAAATTAACATTGGTGGTTATGTGACTTTTACCATTTTAGTTTAATTAAATAATTAAAAAAATGTCTTATAAACCTGAGTTATAAGTTTTGGACCATGTAATTATAACCAAGCTAATTTAAATTTGAATTGTAATAGTAGTAAGTTACGGTATAATTTAATTTAATATAAATTTATAATTTATTTAATTTTCATTATTTTTTTTATTTCTGATGTAAAGTTTAGTCAATATTTGTTTTCTGAAATGTTGTTGAATTTTAAAAATAACAGAAGAAAAAAATAATAATTAATTGTGTTTTTAGAAAGAAAAAAAGAAAGAGAAAATTTTTATGAATTTTTTATAAGAAATTAGTAAATTTAAATGTTCATAACATCCATGACATATACCAAAATATCAGCAAATTACAAACATTCTTAACATCCATAACATATATCAAAACATAATACACATGAGTTAAGACCATCTAACCATTTTTTTTCAAATTTAATTATAAATAATTATAAATAAATTTTAAAAAAATATTATAATAATGTTTTTATTATCAAACTTCACAATTTATTTTTATGATCAAAAGTCACAATTTATTTTGAATATAATTACATATCTTTTTTAAACACTCATCTAAACTTGTTGTACCTATTTCATTAGTTTACCATTTCTTTTGATGGTCCTTGGTCCACCACATAACTAACAGAGAATGCAACAGAACACAATAACTTGTTGATTTTGTATTATAAGAAATAGATATATATACACAGAGAAGGAGCTTCTAGATTCTGGAATGTCGGTTGAGATAGTTTCTTTAAGAAGTTAAGCGATACACAGAGAAGAAGCTTATGGATTTTGGAATGTCGGTCGAGATAGCTTCTTTAAGAAGTTAAATGACCTCTCCACAAACACGCTAGAAACGTTGTTGATTTTGTATTATAAGAAACAGATAACGTTGTTGATTTTGTATTATAAGAAACATATATATATACATAGAGAAGAAGCTTCTGGATTTTGGAATGTCGGTTGAGATAGCTTCTTTAGGAAGTTAAGCGATCTCTCTAGAAACATACTAGAAATGTTTAGACGACTCCTACTCCTTTGCATTGAAATGTCTAGACGACTCCTACTCCTTTGCATTAACTGTTGTCAGCAGGGTAGGTTGAAATTATAGTTCATACAACACTCCCCCTTAATTTCAACCATATAGAGACACAAAAAATACACTATACATATAAACATAAGACACAAATATATGTCCCTTAATTGACATACTTGCTGGTCTAAGTCTCAGCTAGGCTTACAACAGTACATGAGAACAAGACTTAGAACAAGGATTTCATTTTTGTCTTCTTTCTAAATAATCCATACTTGTTTATTTGCAGACGCAATTTCATCTTCACCTTTCTCACCATAAGATAGTGGAACACTTGAACACGTAATCCGCTCTTGCTTGTTCTTGATTGTCGAATAACAGTGTTTGCATTCGACATTGCTACAGGTTCTTGGAACTTTTCCTTTGCAATTTCTTCAAGTTTGATTGTTTTTTCCTCATTGTAAATATCTATACACTCTTCTTCAAAGAGGCTATTAACTTTCTTTAGTTCATCAACTATTATTGAGTCTTCCACAACTTCATCAGTAACTACTATTGAGTCCTCTATAGCTTCATGAGCTACTATTGAATCCTCCACAATTTTTCTTTCTACAATCTCAACGTCATTATGTAGATCTTCATCTTTCATAGTTGGTTGATTAATGATTTCAACCTCTTTAATCAATTATGTTGTCTTGTCATCTTGCATTTGATTTGTGCATGGAGATAGGCATATCTTCTCACCAAACAACAACCCATCAATAAGATGCTTTTCATGCATCAAATTGGACCACTTTTCATGAGATACATAATTCTCATCAAATTTGACTTCACAGGTTTTTGCATCATAGAGAGTTCCCTGACTATCACATGATACTCTATTGTCAGCTACTCACATACTTTCAGTCTTGATCCCAGTTATGATGTGATGCAGGGGCATTAGATTCAGGAAAATACTTTGTATTTTATTAAACCTAGGGGGTCTTATGTTTTTGAGAAAATATTGATTTTATGTAATTATTAAAGGTTTTTTGAGTGATTAAATGATATTTTAATTAATTATTGTGAGGATTTTTTAATGTTCCCAAATGGTTGGAGACCATGAGAGAAATTAGATTTGAGATATCTAAGAATTAATTATGAAGCCTAAGTTAGATTTGGTTTCAAGATTTTAGGGACAAAATCTAGATTGTAGGGGTGTTGAGATATTTGAGGACTTTGTTAAGTTATTGAAGGGATTTGAACCTAAATTGGTTCATCCAAATTTGTATAAATTAATAAGCCTAAAAGGTAAAAGGAGAGGAGAATAGGAGAGAGGTAGCAGACAAGAGTTGTGGAAGACAAACAAAGTTTGTTTGTCAAGCCATTGCATGCTTAATTTTTGTAATTGGGGTTTGAACTGAGAGTGTGCATATGAATTAAGATATTAGTCTCCGTGTAAGAACTTGTTGGTTTCGATTAGTATAAATTGATAACCATTTTTGTGTTGAAGCCACAAAACAGAGCTGACAAGGGTTTGATCATGTTGGTGAAGGATCGATGGAAATTAAATGTTATATGAACTCATGCTTCAGCGCATGAATTTAAATGGTATTCTGTATATGAGGGAAGAATCGATTTTAATATCGATTTGTGTTTTTGAATCTAAATGAATTGTTGAGTTGGAGGCAAGGAAAGCACAGTGAATTATGGGCACAACAAAGATTGGAATTAGACCACAGAACTCATGCATCAAAGATGAGCAAGTCATGCGTGGAAGGTATATGAATTTGGGTAGATCGATCACTGAAGGATCGATTACATATGATGAGAATCGAAACTAAGTTTTCATATCAGATTTATACAGCAAAAGTATATCCGATCGAGTAAATAATCTCGGATAAGATTGGAACAAGAATAAATGTAACACAAGTTGAATGTGTTTAAAGATTTGAACAACGTTGAAGATTGAGTGTTAATAAGAAGTTCAAAAGTGCGTTGTAATGGTAGCGTAGAAGACTGCTAGAGTATGAAGCAGCTTTGAAATCAATCCACAACATTTGAGAGGCCGTGAACAATTACATTGAAATTGGGCAGTTGAATCATCGTGAGGAATGGTTCTGAGTTAAATCATGTTCAGAACTCAAGTAAAGATACGGATTTTGATGGCGGAATTATAAATTGAAGTCAGAACTGTGCGTGTGAACCTGAAGGCGGTTTTTCCAATCTAAAACAAGCAGTATTGCGTGACTTCACAACTGGTAAGTTGTTTTGCAAAATGGAACGCGATTAGGGTCATTGACAAACACGTGGAAAAAGTGGTAAGATTAAAACCATTTCCATCGCGTGAGTTCTAGAAATTAAAATTCGTGCATTTTAGTAGTGTGATTACCCTTAGATTGGAAACGGGAATGCAAAGACCTTCAATTAATATGTGGTGAAAGTTTGTTAAATCACAAGTATTGAATGACGTGTCTCATCGCCATTGGGAAGGTACGTTAGTTGCGTGGTTATTTGCATCATATGTTTGATACAATGGTTTACATTTATTGGGCTCCACTTCTTTGTGTGTTGGTGTTTAACCAAGGTTAAGCCTTGTAGTTTAAAAATGCAAGGGCGGATATATATAATGGAACCAAATTTGATTTATTTATGTGAATTATCAATCTTTGGGAATTGGGTTTATAAATTTGGGGTTTTAGAAATAAAACCGAGGTTGTTTAATCAGGGTTTTGTTTTAAAGAATTTTGAAGAGGCTTCCATTTGTGAAAATAACCTTGAATATGATAGAAGAGCCTTGTGTATGTGTTGAGTGGTTTTGAACCATATGCTTGAAGATTTAATTTATAAGCTTCCGCAAAAGTTATGAAATTACCCAGACTTAGAAGTTTTATTTGGGGCATTTATTGAAATGCATTTTTATATGCATAGCTAGTGAAGAGAATGTGGGTAAGGCAGGGTGAGCCTGTCATCATGATGCTTTCAACACAATCACTATTTTTAATAACAGTTTTATCAATTTCGTCTTTCTCACTCCACTTCATGCTATACTTCATTTCAAGAACATGCCAAAACATTTTTGGATCAAATATTTCACCAAATTCATTTAAAATACTTCACAGGATGTTTTCATGTAGAGCTAATATAATGAGAAACAATGCTAATGCACCTCTACTCTTATTTGGGGGATTTATAGAAATATCTTGAACAAATTCCCATAAATCAACTGAACCTAGCAATCTCTCCATTTTAATAGCCCAAAGCTCAAAATTTTTACCTGAGAATGATGACAACACTCGCATTAAGCACTTCAATATTGCAGCAGTGTCGTCAAATTCAAATTCTTTCTGCTGATCCAAATCTAAATATGTATTTGGATTTATGTCTTCATTATGCATTGATTCTATAGCGAAAAACAATGCATATTCTTTTAAAAATTCTATTTTTTTATCCTTTCTCCTGGTATTTTTGAGTTCTCTGCAGAACTCTTTGAGTCTTTTCTGACCCATTGCTCCAATGCATACTTCTCTTCACACCATCAATTAAAAAATACGGGTTTCAGCCCCACGGTTTGCACCACACAAAGCAACCGCCTATAACAACCATACAACAGTTCTTATAAAAACCATACAACAGATACGCGCATGCAGAGCGACCTTATAGGCTATCTTAAACAGTAACAGGCCCAACAGGATCAACACACCTCCAACTCAGATCTGGCCTCACGTAGGCACTAGT
This sequence comes from Pinus albicaulis, assembly GCA_034641835.2. Lineage (NCBI taxonomy): Eukaryota > Viridiplantae > Streptophyta > Pinopsida > Pinales > Pinaceae > Pinus > Pinus albicaulis. The sequence goes on along the minus strand of CM076575.1, from coordinate 656,958,771 downwards.
TGAACTGTTTTCGAACACTAGGCACCACCAGTAGGCAATAGTTGATGAAGAGACAAATTTTTCTGCGCTCTTCCTCGATGCTCCTCTGCCCTCATGCAGCTCAGCTTTCACACTTCAACCACCAAAATGACCACTTCAGGTGTGCAGGCACCATCATACTCATTTCTAATCACTTCACGACCCTCTTCGCATAGTGGCATTCTCAGCAGTAAAATATCTTTAACGACATACAAAAAACAACAGTCACAAACCCAGCACAAGGCTTGAGCTCTAAATTTAAACCCTTGGCTCTTCACACCACCGAGCACACAACATCCTCACCTTCAGCTCAACACACCTCGGCCTTCACGGAGCTCAACACAAGACTCGATGCAATACAGCGGATTGAACAATACAACAACAGGTATGTGCCACCTCCACTCAATGGCACACCACAACTGAAAAACGATTGGAAACAAAAATAAGTGCTCCAAAAAACACTTCATAGCCGACCACAAATCAGCGCCCTCACAGTCAGCTTACAATTTGTGCACATCAATCTCTCCACACAACGACGTCACTTACCTCTGCGCCCATCACAACCTTAACATGAGCCTCCAAATGCACAGTGCTCTTCTTCACTTACCGCGGCTATAGTCATCGAGCCCTCCTATGAGCCAATCGCTCCTCACACCACAGATCCCACGCTTCTCCACCCAGCACTCAACGCAACAGTTCAACAACACATTCTTCACTAGGCCACAAGTGCTCAACCCACACTTTACGCCTCTTTCAACAGTCTGAACCACAGGGAAGAGTTCTTGTGCCCTTCAAACTAGGAGTCCTCAAAACTCTAGCCAAACACAACAACTTCAAGCCACACTGGCTCTTCAAACCACTAGGCACACTGCTTTTGACACCACTGAGAACACAACTCCTCACTGAGCACTCACAGCTCTCTCACAACACAAACATCGCTGCAAGCACTCACCACTGCAAACACCAAGCCGAAACCATCGGCTCTGATATCATAACATAGAATGCTGCAGAACACATTAACTTGTTATTTTCATTACAAGAAACACATATATACACACAAGGAAGAAACTTTCAGATTAAAAATCTCCATGGAGATTTCTTTTTTAGGAAGCTAAGCGATCTCTTCGGAAACACCCTAGAAACATTAACTGTTATCAGCAAGATAAGTTAAAATTATAATTTATCCAACAATGAAATGTATTAAAATATTGAGAAACATGTGTTTCAAGATAAAAACAACCAAATATAACACTAGAAAAACAACCAAATATAACATTAGAAAATCGATAAAAAAATGTTGGATTTTAAAAATATAACACTAAAATCAACACAAACCATATATTTATAAAACCATACTACAATTAATAACAAATTTATATCCACCAAATAAAAATTTACTACCATTTTTTTTTTTAAAGTTTGGTAGTACCTTTCATTTTCTCTTTTTTTTTTTTACTCCATCTTCATCAACATGTCCAGATATATCACCCCAACCAGGGAAGAGAATTGAACCTATGATGAATGATATAACAATCCACCTCATCATCATTTAACCAAGACTCCAGGGACAAAAATTTACTACCATTAAATAATGGAACACACTTAATTAAATTGCACTCAACAATAAAATATTAGAAATAATATCCAAAAGAATAAAGATTACTAATTTCATATTAATTAAACAAATTTAATAAAAAAATATCTTTTGTATTTATGTAACCAACAAACATCCAAATTTTAGTATATAATTTTGTTTACATTTATTTAAACACAACTCGAAAATAATGAAGTTCATATTTACTAAATAAGTCTAATAAAATGTGGCAATTTAATTATAAAATAAATATTTTTTTTCATAAGTTTATATAATGTATTGATGACATATTTCCAAATCAGGCCCAAAAAAAATTACATTCAAGTAAAAAATTCAAAATATTCAAAGTATTCAATTCTTTTCCTGCATACATATCTATGAGTCTAATATTATGTAAAACAAAATGTTGCACCTCATTAAAAATATCCATGTATGTGTTCAGAAATGTATCAAATATTTAAATATAGCCCTATGCTTTAAACTCTAAAGAAATAATAGAAACAAGTGACAACAGGTGTGTGCACAATATCAAACATAATTTTTGTGTCACAAAGTTTTTCTCCTCTGCATTAACTCTCTCTCTACATAGTTCTCGAGCTAATGAAAAATTGGCTAATGTATGGACAAGTTGCTTCTTAAAATTATGTCACAAAAGATTCGTAACACTTAGAACTTTTGATTTGTGGTTTGCGTTGAAGGACAAGTTTGCACAATAGCAAACACAATATTTTTTTTTGCAGAGTATCGCACCTCTGCATTCACTCTTCCTCTACACATTTCTCTAACACAACTTCCTTCCACATATTGATATTTAAACGGTCAAAATGACTTAATATTAATCACTCTGCACACCATGGTGAAAGAATTTTCGGTATTTGTCACTGCCTTACAATTCATTTTGAAATTAAAAAACCCTAATTTGGTGAGTGGAAATTCTATTGGTGGATGTTGTAACAGTGATACTATTATGTTACTTCTCTACCCAACAAGGATAAAATTTGGTAGGAAAGTTTCCCATCAACATCGTTTTCATAAAATTATCAAAACATGTATCAGAGTTGCATAAGCTGCCCACTTTGATGGGTGTTTCAGATTTGAATTTGCTACCGTGCCTACCTAGTGATGCCAGAATGGACATGGTTGCAAATCCTTTGCATGGATGGGGAAGGGGCTATGCTCCATGCAAGGAAGGTGGTATATTATTATGTTTCCTTATAGGGAGAATGGGGTATGTGCAGGATAACTTGTTCTCAAATACAAAAATTTCATAATTATTTAATTTTGTATGTTTATGTGAATTAGCATTCATATGTGTATATTTTGTGTCTTGTGTAACATGTCTCACATGAAATATTGGATACATGTGATGATTATACATGAAAACTAGAAACTTATAGTTCACAACACTGATAACGTCATTAATAAAGTAAGTAATTTTAAGTACAAAGCAAAAATGGATAGCGATTTTCTCTTTACAGAATGCATTAGAAGTTAGGAATATTGTTCCATATTTGCAACACTTCAATTTTACTTGGGAGAATGTGTTATTATTATCTCCAAAGTTGATGTTGCATAATATCACGTCTTCAGCTTTCAATTGGTTCTGAATGACATCTCTAAATATCATATGAAAAGCACAAAATAAACATAAAGAAATGAAAGGTAATATAGGTTGGAGATGTTGTTTAGGGTCAAATAAAAATCGAAGATGTATTTCAAAAGAAATCATGAATCTGAAATACAGTCAGCGCTCAAATGATCACAACATTTTTCTCTTCGCATAGTGAAATTTTTCTACAAAATCGTTTATTAATAGTTGTATTGGGGCGTAGGTCATTTATGAGATAGGGAGAGTGTTTCTTTGGTTAATGCTACGACATGTATTTCTATTGCATTTATTTTTCATTATTTGATTTTAAGCTCTTTTCCATTTAGAACTTTTACAAATTTAGCTTTGTGGTAGAATAGTTGCATGGAGATAATTAATTGATCAAAGGTTGTGCTCTCATAATAAAAGCTTTCCACACACTACAAGCTTTGTTCATAAGCTGCATTTGATAATAATTATGCAGAAGTGTAATGGCATAGACATGTGAATATGCACAGAATGAAAGATGTGTGAATGAAAGTGTATGTGTGGGAGAACGAATGTGCAAAAGGGGCACATATTGCTTATGCATTTTTTTTAATTATTTCATCTTAATCACTTTTCTATTTAAAACTTTTACACATTTAGTTGTGTCGAATAGAAGTTGCTCAAAATGTCCCTAGATAGATCATTATATATATAAAGAGATACCTAAACTTGTAATCGTACCTATGTCATATATGCAATATTGGCAACATACAACAATTTTCTTTAGCTAAAACCTTAGGTAAAAACTAAGGAAACAGTAAGAAATCTAGCGAAAATGGTGTTTGAACATGAAGGAACTACCAAAATTGATATGGTAATGATGATTGAATTGAAAGAAATAAATCGATATTATCCCCGAATCACATGTTGATAGCGAAAAAAACAGCACGTGGATGACCATCCCTATAGATTTTAACCCTATACAGAAATTATCTACAACGAAACTCTTAAAAAAAAAATTAACAATAGCAAGAGCATAAAATATAAAACAAATATACACAGAGATTTTCCCCTGGATCCCAAAACTAGGACTACCAGTTTGATTTTTCATTATATTCCTTTCAATGTTATAACACATATATATATACATGTCGAAGTATCCATAAAGCCCAATCCATTAACCCAAGATTAGAACATAATCATAGTTCCCTTGACTAGTTCTAAAAATTACCATGGTAAGAAAACCATCATGCCCAAAACCATGTGAAATACCATGCACAAACCATAGGTAGGTCCACCAACTTAATATAGAGTCAAAAAAAAAAATTGGGTGTTGCAACTGGCCCAAGCGTAGTGGGGATGGTCGCCCCCCTCTTACCCCCTGCTTCACACCCAGAGCTAGTCATGGAAAGAATATAACACACACCCAAAAATTTCAACTAATTAGGTACCATGATGATATGATTGAAAAAATAATTGTGTTAGTAATAATTAGTATCAATTTCAGAGGTGGCACGTGTATGCCATCCTTTTAGAACTGAATTGAAAAATATTTCATGCATGTTCCACATAAAAGTTTACTAATTTGGATCTACAAGTACTAATGATGAAGCCAATGAAATGATCCTCCATTGGAAAGATAAAATGTTGCTAATCTACTATAGTTATAAAACACCATCCAATAGAGAAAACTAAGAGCCGATAAAGGAAATTTCACAGCCTATGGAAGTTCACTAGAGTAATAAATTTCGCAATTGTGACAAGAAAAGTATTTCAAAAATCACAATAGAGTAGATTTTTTTAGATGTTCTATGCTTGATGCAAATTTAATTTTATCACTAATATCAAATAAAAATCACATAAACAAGAAAGTAAAATTTTGATAGAACAGACCACTAGATCAACACATGACAAGCCAAAAATATATATGTGTGTTGGTACGTTATGACGGTCAACAGGATGCTTCAACCAACAAAGTCTAAATATGGTCAGCCAAATAGAAGTGTCACACAACCATCTCAGACAACAATATCAGTCAACCCAATGTCAACGAAATTCAACACTATCCCAGTCAACGGTCAACACAAAACAACAACAGCGAAAAGTCAATGCATCCCAGTCAAAGTCAACATTCAACCTCGATTTCTATGCCAGAAAATGGGGACTGCGGAAATCAAAATTTTGACCAAGATTTGGGTCAATTTGACCATGTTAACCAAAGTAAACGTTGGTCAACTCTGCGCTGAAACCTTAGGTCGAAAATAGAAAATTCTCCTCGCTGCAATTTCCCACATGTGGAGAAGAAGAGACTCCAAGTGATGATCGAACCAATCAGATGAGGAGAGTGAACGTGTGATGATGAATGATTGAAAATGACCTCCAACGTTGACCTATTTATATCCATCAGTGAGGGTGTGACACAACTGCTGGGGCTTCAAGCCTACATTTCAGTCCAGGCTCGCCTGCACATATTTTGAATAAATTCAAAATAAGTTTTCTGCTCATCGGATCAAGATGATCTTTAGATCGATCTTGCACCTTTCGGAAAGAGGAATCCAATAAAAATATTAGCATCTTCATATGAGCATCACAACATGGAGTTTGGACCTAGTTTTCCAAAATTAACACTCCCTCTCAACTAGGGAGAACTCCATCCACCTATGCCATCCAAACATCGTGTGTCATCCCATCATAACTTGCTTTGTTGGCTTCTTTATTTCATAACAAAAGCAATTTAGTCACAAAGACATCATTCTCAACTGACAGATTCAGCCTAGAGGTCTGAAACCTCTATAGGACTCAAAGAGTCACATACCAACCCGAAGTTAGTTTATCTGACCTGAAGTTAGTTGGAGGTCCAAAAAATCACTAGACTTGATCCCAAATCAAGTGGTCAGACACGTGCCATCCTAGACATAAAGAGTACAGCAATATCTGATGCATCCATCGGTCTTTGCTACCAGTCTCTAGCTTTTCCCACATCATTAGCCAAATGAGAGGTGCTTCCCATGAGTCTGAGACTCAACGGGTAGGATGCATATGAGGCATAAATCATGAGAGGTGAACCAACTCAACATTATAACGGTGGGGTAGAAGCACCACAAGGTTCGGAAAGCCTAGCCCCATGTGTGCTTATAGCTTCGAGGAGTTATCCCCAAGGCCCCTCAGAGCTCCCAGAGCTCATCGTCCAACAAGACCCTCCACATAGGGTCGTTCCACAATTCCAATATTCTTACAAAAGTTTAGGAACTTGACCTTCCCCAAGGACTTTATGATAATATCTGTAACTTTCTCATCAGTTCCTATATGATTGAGCCTTATGATGCCTCGATGTACCATATCCTAGATAAAGTGGTACCTGATATCAATATGCTTGGATCAATCATGGAACACGGGATTCTCGGACAACCAAATCCCACTCTGGTTATCACAGAGTATCATTGTGATATCTAGAACATGCCCGAACAACTCACTGAAGAGCTTTTGCAACCAAACTGCTTCACAACAAGCCATACTCGCTACAATGTATTCAGCCTCCGTGATGCTTAAATATACTGACTTTTGCTTCCTACTCATCCAAGATATCGAAGCAGACCCAAGTGTGAAGCAACATCCAGATGTTCTCTTGAAATCCACCACACTGCCAACCCAATCGACATCAGTATATCCATGGAGTGTCATGCTCCCGACAGTGTATCTCAACCCATGGTTTATCGTGCCCCGAAGATATCTCAACAGATTCTTGGCACCAACCCAGTGAATGTGATGAGGATCAACCATGTGTTGACTCAAAGTGTTCACTTCAAAACATACGTTTGGACGGTTGTTCACTAAGAACATTAGGGCCCCTACAAGTTGACAATTTAGGATTTGCTAGCACGGGCCCAACAACACTACAACTCAACTTCTTAAAGTTGAGCTCCATCGGTGTCGACACGGATTTACAATCCACCATTCCAAATCTTTCCAAAAGCTTCACAATATATTTTCCTTGAGAATGGAAAATCTCACGAAGTCTCTGCCAGACCTCCAGGCCTAGGAAGTAATGCATCGGTCCTAGGTCCTTCATCTTGAACTCGGCAGCAAGCTCCCTCTTACACTGGTGAATGAGAGGGTCAGCACCTGTCAGGAAGAGGCCATCCACATACATCACCATAATGAGAGGCTTTTCTCTATCAACCTTGAAGTAAAGGGTTAGATCAACATTACTACGAGTGAAGCCTAGCTTCATCAAGTAGCTATCTATCCTCTCATAACAAGGTATGGGTGCTTGCTTCAACCCATAGAGGGCTTTCTTCAACCCGCAAACATGGGTGTATCGATCATGGAATTCGAACCCTAGAGGTTACTCCACATACACCCCTTCCTTTATCGCACCATGCAAAAATGCAGTCTTCTCTTCCGTCTAATGAAGAGTCCATCCTTGCGTAGCAACAAGGGATATGATAGATCGGATGGTGGTATATTGAGCCACAGGTGAAAATATGTCATCATAGTCTATGCCTTCCTTTTAAGAGAAGCCACGAGCAACAAATCTTGCCTTGAACTTTTCAGCACTACCATAAACTCCATGCTTGACCTTATAGATCCATTTCGAGGTGACAACTGCTTTGTCCTCCGATCTTCCAACCACATCCCACACATGATTCTTCATAATGGACTCATATTCTTCGTGCATAGCATCTTTCCAAACTTGATGCTTTACAGATTCCTAAAAAGATCCAGGCTCAGATTGTACGATTGTACTCATGACTGCTAGATACCCTTGGTATCTATTCGGCTTCTTGCTTTCACGGAATGTCCCCCTTGGGGCCATATGTCTCTCAGCATCCTCGAGAGTGTCCCTGAGCCATGATGGTCTTTTTCTCATTGAAGGAAGTGGATCAACAGGGTCCATTGGTCCTTCAACATTGGACATCGTCTCATTCTTCGGTTCTTCTTGATTTCTAGGCCTTACTTCATGATCTTCCTCAGATCTCGGAAGATTGACTACTTTCCTCAGGGAAGCATCTTCATCAAAGGTAACATCATGGCATATCTCCACCTCCCTCTGACTAGGCACATATACATTATAGGCCTTGAAGTTTCGTTGTATCCCACAAACATTCCCTTCTTCCCAGAGGCATCCAGCTTGCTCCTCTTCTTCTTCAGTATATGAAAATAAATATGGCGTCCAAAAACTCTAAAACGTGAGATGTTGGGTTTCTTACCAGAGAAACCCTCTTCGGGAGTTTTGGAGTCTAGAGCGGAATGCAAGCATCGGTTTTGTATGTACACAGCGGTGTTCGTAGCTTCTCCCCATAGAAACTTCAGAATACCTTGGTCACATATCATGGCACGGGCAGCTTCCATAATGGTCCTTTTCTTTCTTTCAGCAACGCCATTTTTCTCAGGAGTATAGACAGTTGTGGTCTCCCTCTTGATGACAACTTCTCTAAAAAAATTCTTGAACTTGTTCGTCTCATATTCAGTGCTATTATCGGTCCTCAATATCTTGATCTTCTTCCCTATTAGGTTTTCCACCAAGGCTTTGAAAGTATGAAACCACATGAAAGCCTCATCCTTCTTCTTCAAGAAGTATATCTAGGTTTTGCAAGAGAAGTCATCTATGAATGTCATATAATAATAACATCCTCCCAAGGATGTGACAGGCAACATACCAAACATATCAGAATGCATCAATTGCAAGACATCAGATGTCTTTGTGACACTTGAGGGGAAAGTTCCCCTTGTATGCTTTCTTTCGGCACAGCCCTAACATACACCTTCACGATTATTTGTGAACTCGGGCATCCTAGTCACAACCTCCCTTGCTTCGAGAAGGGCATTATAATGAAGATGTACAAACCTTCAGTGTCATATATCAGTATGTCGGATAGTATCACATGTCATTTCTTCCAGTGGACTTCCTCCAACCTGGTAGAGTGTACCAACTCTAAACCTAATCGTGATATCTTTTTTGAAACTCTTCTTCTAGATGTGCACCTTCCCATCAATGAATGCCACATTGAAACCTTTTTCTTCCATGGTTGAGATAGACACAAGGTTCTTCTTCAAATTAGGTACATATAGTACATCTTGCAAGCGGAGGACTTGACCTTGAGACAAGTGGAGGCTCACAGTGCCTGTCACTTTCACAGGATATGTGGCATTATCTCCAAGGATAATTTTCAGATTAATATCCTCCTCAACCATATCAAAAAGTGCTTCCTTGAACTCAGTGATGTGCCTTGAGGCACCACTATCTATCAACCAGACATCCATAGTTTCGGGTGGAGATGCAGCAAAGAGGGTAGATACAAGAATGAATTCATTTATTTTATCATCAACAACATTTGATTCCTCATATCTGGATTTTCTTGATCTTTTGAAAGGTTTCCCATTTCCATCAGAGGAAGCCTTCCTCTTCCCCTTGAATTTGTTGTTCCTTTGATTTCCATTCCTTCAGTTGTTGTTGTTGTTGTCATCACCATTAGGAGAATCCTTCTTGAAAGGGCATTCTCTAGCATAGTGGCCGGTCTTGTGACATGTGTAACATTTACCTTTCTTCCCTTGAGCCCCTGCTCTTCCTTTCTTCTTCAGACCACCATTTTTCTTCTTCTTAGCACGAGCAGTTAAAGGAGAATTTCCTTCATTTTCATATTACTTCATCCTTGTATCTTCTTGTATGCATCTCAATAATACTTCGTGAAAATCAGGCATCACATTGTTATTTAGAATGGTAGTATTGAATACATGCCATTCAGATGGGAGACCTCCAAGTGTGGTGAGAACCATTTCTCGATCAACTATTGTCTCCCTAATAGCTATAATATTATTTCTAATTTCAATCACTTTCATAAAATATGATTTAACGAATTCATTCCTTCCTTTCTTCATTTTCTTCAGTTGGTTCTTAAAGAAAAGGACTTTATTTGCATTGTTGGCACTGAACATGCTGACCAAATTATCATACAACTCCTTGGATGTGCCTAGCTTAGAGATTTAGGCAACTAAACTCTTATGAATTGAGTCCATGATCATTAACTTTGCTTTGATTTCCCCCTTCTTATATTTTGATTTGGTGGTAGCAAGTGCAGTGGATGGAGCTCTTCAATTTTACCGTGCACATAGTCCATGACATCTTGGTCTTCTAACATAATATCCAATTTCATCTTCCAGGTATGGAAGTCTTCCTTCCCAATCAATTTGTCATCAGCTTTAAAGCCATTGTAGTTTGAGGTACCCATGCTTTTCTTCAGTGATTGCTACAAACTTGGGCTTTGTCTTCACCTCACCTCTGATACCATGTCAATTTTTGTTGATGTTCTATGCTTGGTGCAACTTTACTTTTATCCCCAATATCAAACAACAATCACATAAACAAGAAAGTAAAATGTTGATAGAACATACCAGTAGATCGACAGAAGACAAGCCAAAAATATATATGTGTGTTGGGGTGTAACGGTAGTCGACAGGATGCTTCAACCAGCAAAGTCTCAATATGGTCAGCCAACCAGAAGTGTCACACAACCCTCTCGAACAACAATATCATTCAACCCAAATACAACAAAAGTCAATGTTGTCCCAATCAATGGTCAATGCAAAATAGCAGCAGCAAAATGTCAACGCAACCCAGTCAAAGTCAATGGTCAACCTCGAATTCTACTCCATAAAATGCGGACTGCAGAAATCAAAATTTTGACCAAGATTTGGGTCAATTTGACCTTGCGTTGACCAAAGTCAATGTTGGTCAACTTTGCACTGAAACCCTAGGTCAAAAACATAAAATTCTCCTTGCAGCAATTTTCCCATGTGTGGAGAAGAAGAGACTCCAAGTGATGATCAAACCAATCAGATGAGGAGAGAGAATGTGTGATGATGGATGATTGAAAATGACCTCCAATGTTGACCTATTTATATCCATCAGTGAGGGTGTGTGACAAAACTACTGGGGCTTCAAGCCTACATTTCATTTCAAGCCGACCTGCACATATTCTGAATAAATTCAAAATAAATGTATTGCTCATCGGATCAAGATGAGCTTTAGATCAATCTTGCACCTCTCCGAAATAGGAATCCAATAAAAATATTGGCATCTTCATTTGAGCATCACATCATGGAGTTTGGACCTATTTTTCCAAAATTAAAAAATAGGAATAGATAAAGCCATGTTATTAATAGAGAGAAATGTTAAAGGAATGGAAAAAAAAGGAGTGTACAATGAGGGAGAGCCTATATAAATTATTGATCTAGTATGATCCAAACACATCAGGTGACCTGAAAGTGAAAGGGATCCTTTCACTCAGAGGAATTCCATGTTCTATTATAAAGTTTTATGCCAAGAATATCAAAAAATGATGCGATGCGAACACATCAATAATCTTGTTGGAAGAAAAAATGAACACTCTAGTCAATTTGTTGTTAATGGTGATACCATAAGTCCATATTCTAAACACATAACATTGAGAAAATGAACAATTTGGTCAATAATCCATCGTATTGATTCAATAAATGTAAGTTTTATGAAATTGAAACTTTATTAGAAATTAATAGTTTCTAGTAAACTTGTTGTTGTAAATTAATGCTTCTTATTTAATGTTTATTAATCTCTCAGACTCAAATAATTCGCTCTTCATTAGAAATATGTACATAAAGGAGTAAGACAATAGTAATAGATGTCTTCCTTACAAATGATTAGCTTCCTACATCATAAATGTGGCTTAACTGGTGTGTATTGACGAGTCAAGAGAGTAGAGTCAAAAAGGCAGAATTTTTCCATAGAAAATGTATTACATGAAATTAAAGTGAGAGTGTACTAGTTAGGCGCAAGCAAAACACTGTTTGAACATAAGAAAAAAAGGCAAATTTTGCTATACAATATGAATAGTGAACAATAAAATCGATTTAATGATGACCTCCGTGAATATCACGATAAGGCTGGTAATCACCCCCACTAATCATATCTTGCATTGTGGGTGCATGATGCATCAATGATTTTTGAGATACAAAACTTGCTGAGTGTTCCTACTTTTGCATTGGGTTAGCACAGTAATGTTATAATAAATGCCCAGTGTGACGTATGATAAATAATGTTAATCTAGGTGGGACACCATTTTTTATGATTATTGTGTGGAGGTTCAACTTATTGTGTGGAGTTCCTCACGATGAGGAAAACTTTCGCACAATAGTCTCCCACACAATGAAATTCTAGATAATGGTAATGCATATGTGGAGGACATTTCAAAGTTTGCGATCTCCTACAGATTCTTCATGGAAACAGTAAACCATTCGAGCAACAATATACAAATCAAAGTCAAATAACAACCTTAATCACATAAAAATAGTCTGTTATCTGGTTTTTACTTCTTACCATCTATCAAGGTCCTCATAGTAAATACGAACATAATGACTCATCAATTTCAAAACAAACGTAAATTAACGAAACATGGTTGAACATTGACTCTATGGCACTGAGAAATGCAACACATTTTTACCAATCATTACTTTTTTCTATTAATAAAATAAAGTGAAAAATAATATATGTAAATTGAACATTGACTCTATGGCACTGAGAAATGCAACACATTTTTACCAATCATTACTTTTTTTCTATTAATAAAATAAAGTGAAAAATAATATATGTAAATTAACGAAGATATCTAAATATTGAATTTATATAACATTGATAAACGCAACACATTCTATCATTATCAAATAGAGTGAGAAAAAATTTGAAGCCCGTGGATGGTCAAAATATGTAACTTAATTAATATATCGAATTCATAGTTTAAGCTCATTGTGCGTAGCTCCACACTTCCACACAATTATTCAAAGTACATGCATATGAATATCAATTATTATTATTTGTGAAATATTAATCTATTCTATTAATGAAGACATGTTCTATGACTACATGTGTCAAAGCTTGTGCGAAGGGCTTTCATTGTGCAGAGATATTTGGGTGGAGAAGTTTTTTCTTTCATTCATTATGCAGAGTTTTTGACCACTCCACACAGTCAAAGTTCTGTACAACAAAACATAATAATATTTATTCGAAATTTATTCATAGTTAAATTGATTAAAGTTTTTGTTGCATCCTAGTTCCCCCACACATACCTCGTCCTTCGCACATCCTTCATTCCGCAAATATCCATAGATCTATGCAACTCCTCTCTGACAAAGATAAATTTGTATAAAAGAAGTTTGAAATTAATTTCATCACTACGAAATAGATTTGTAGTTTCACCATGTTGTCCTGCACATACTCCTCCCTTTGTACAGCAATATCTCTGCACAAACAAAAATAATTATATTAATTGCATATTTTTTTAGCCCCCATTCTCCCTGCCCCCGCCTTGCCTTTGAAAAGGACATGCAAATGTGTCAATTTTGGCATCATTGGGCAGAGAAATAAAACATTGTCAGAGCACCCACAAAATCACAACTTTATGCAACTACTTTCTCACACAACTAAAATGTGAAAGTGTCAAATGCAAACAAGTTTAAAATTAATTTTTTCACTGCGCAATTCCCTTTGCACCCCTCTTCTCCCACACAATTAAAATCTTTGCACAAGAAAAAATAATGATAATAAGTGTAGATTTATTCAACACCACCACCCCTCCCCTGCCATGCCTTTGCAAAGAACTTGCAAACACGTCAATTCTAGCATTATTGGGAAGAACAATAACACGCTGTCATAGCGCTCACAAAATCACAAATCTATGCAACTACTCTCCCACATAGCTAAATCTATGAAAGTTTCAAGTATAAACAAGTTTAAAAGTTTCAAGTAAAAATAAGTTTAAAATTAATTTCATCGATGCGTAATATAGTTCCCTCTGCACCCTCATTCTCTCGTGCATACTTCGTCCATACTTTGTCCTCTGCACAGTTAAAACTCTACATAATGAAACATAATAATATTCATTGCAGATTTATTCAGCATCCTCCCATGCAAAGGATCTACAACTGCGTCAATTATGGAATCATTATGCAGAGTGTCATTGTGAGAGCACTAACCATCGCAATGGCCACTCACAATAATTGGATATTTTTTTAGCCCCCCACCCGGGCAGGGAAAATTTTAGGGGCGAAATTTAGCAAATTGTCTTTTTTTTTAACATTTTTTGAAAAAAATTCGCCTATTTACATATATATGATTAAATGGATGATATTTTCCAAACATTTACCAATTTTAATAGTAAGTTACATGTTTTTATTGAATATTTGTCTAAATTCTATAGATATGATTTTTCAAACCCGACAATAGTATATATAGGAAAAATATTAAATCTTTAAAAAATACCCTACCCCCTGGAATTATGTGAAGGACTGTCATTGTCATCACTAACCAACATAATGGCTAGTCACAATTTTTTATTTATTTATTTTAGAAAGAATTACTTTGAAAAAAAAACACCTTCCATTAGTGGAATTATGTCCCATCCCAGCTTCCTGGACTAATTGAAAATCAGAAATCACAAATAAGATTTGTTGTGAAAATCAGAAAGCAGAAGCTTCTTGAAAATTTGGTTAAAAATAATTAAGTGCCTTAACAGAGCACCCATTACCATCTATCCAAGATGTAGTGGACAAATACAGAATTTTGAATTGCATTGTTTTTCACAATTAAATTGATTAATTACTAAGAAACAACCATAATATTAAAAAAAAATTATGAAAATTATAATTTTATATATTACCATATTCCAATCAATTATTCTTACTAGTGCTTTAGCAATCGCTTTGAAAAATATTAGTTTAGCTTTGACCATGACAACTTCTAATATTTAACTTTGATATTATGAAAATATTTTTTCTTAATTAAAAAAAAAATTGTTACCATATGATTGGCTTAAAAGTTTGGGTGTTTTATTGTAAGGTTTTTGTCCCATGCCACCCATGAATTTTGGTGAAGGTGACAATTCACCAATCTTCATAGTAATCATGGTTGGCATGTTGTAATCAAAATAAATAAAAAAAGTTAATAATTCAAACTAATTTTTGTAGATTAACTCTTGTTATTTTTTATTAATTAACATTAATATGGTTTTGTTGAATTAAGATATCATAAAAAAATATTAGAAAATAGATGCTTCTAATAAATCAATAATTCAAACCAATTGTTATTAATTAAGTCTTTGTATTAATTAATTGTAAATACAAACATAACATAAAGTTAATATGGTTGTTTTGAGTTAACTTATCAGTATTTGATCTTAAAAGGTAGTAACTATATATAAATAAACACCTTTAAACTCAAATCACATCCAAAATTGTAAGCCAGTCACTCAAATTTCACAAAAAATTTATGGAAATATCAAATAAAATTTTTCAAATCTACATTGAGATTAATAAAATTGTTTAATTAAACAACAGAACATATTTTTTATAAATATATGGTATACTGGTATGGTTAAAAATGAAATAAATATGACTAAAAAAATATTAGTTTTAATAAGTTTTATATTGAAGTAAGGAATTGAAAAAGAAATAAATAAATTATTTAAAAATATTTTTTATAAAGAGTAAGATAATAAAATCAAGCTATATGCTTATTCATCTATAATAAAATTATAATATTTAAAAATATTCTTTCAAATTTATACATAATTTTGATTTCATGTATTTCTTATATTACTTATTTTTATGTCGTAAGACATTCTGCCACTGTGTCCATGTCTGAGCCATTGGATCAAATGTTAGACGATTGAAGTGTTTTAGGCCATTAGATCCACAAGTATATATATATATATATATATATATATATATATATATATATATATATAATGTTAGTTTTTTTTTTCTTTTTAATAAGTTAGATTGAATTTTAAAAATATGTTATATCTTTATATGTAAATAATTTTATATATATATTTTTTATAGTATTTGGGTTTTTTTTTTTTCAGTAAGTTAAATTGAATTTAGGTAATAAAATAAAATAATAATAAAATATAAAAACAGCCCATGGTATTGACCCATGGTATTCATGTGGAATATAGTTTATTTAAAGGGGGAATTAAGATGGCCTATATCAATATTAACTCTGGATCTACCAAGAGCCAAGAGGGATAAATAATATATATCTAAACTAACTATTTAATAAAATTATTTTTAATTGTTTATAATCATTATTCTTTTAAAATTTTACTTAATAAATATATATAAATTTTCATACATTCAAATATACATAGTTTTTTTTGTTCTATATTTTTTTTGTTACAACTATTTTATTATTAAAAAAATACATAATTTTTTTGTTATATATTATTTATGTTACAGCTATTTTATTGTTCATGAGTAGTATTTCTTAATATATAAAAAATTAAATTAATAATGATTTTTAAAAAAATATGTGATACTTTTTAAATTTCCAAATTATTTCACAAGATTTTATTTATCTTGAGCAATAATGATGAATGTTCATAATTCTCTTTCTTAATTAACACTAAATTTACCTTTAATTACTTAATTCTAATAGTTTGTAACTACATAACAATTGGTAACTACATACATACTTTTTCGAATTGTTTTTCCATGTAAGAAAAAATTGCCTTTCATTCCTTTATGATGGCTCATTCTCTGCAAAAACTTATTTATTCTATGCTACTATTTCCTATACTATTGCCTTACGGCATTTCTTTTGCAACATATGGTACAATTACTAATTATACATAACATTTAATCTCATATTCCTTTCATTTTGGTCTCATATAATATAAATAAAATTGTATTTCAACATCTTAAAAGAAACATGTATTCAAGATTTACTTAGAGCATTGGTTCTCATAGCTTAAATCAAAAAAAAAATACAAGGAACTAGAATTATATTCAAACTTCATGTACATGATCACGTTTATTATATCGCATTTTATGTTTCCAGTCTTAATAATCGATTATAATCTAATTGATTATAGTTTAATTAATAATATATTTTATATGTAATTTTAATAATTTATAACAATAATTGATTATAATTTAATTAATGATTAGCATTGATTTCTAATTACCCTGTTTTAGTTTATTTCAATAAATCATAGTTATTTAAATATTATAATTATGTTTCACTTAAGGAATAACAGGAGATTCTTAAATTCATCTTAAAAAAATGTTTAAAATGTTTTTTGGGTGGCCAACTTAGTTTCCAATGCCAAGGGACAGTTATTCAGATTCTTAAGAACCCTTGCTTGTAACAACTTTCTTAGCAGAAATTTGAGGTCACCATCTTGGCCGAAATTCACACAACTCCAATAATTGTTTCAGGTGAACCCTTCATCTTTATATTGTCCATTTTGCTTTGAGCCACATATTTTATTCTTCACTTTTCAGTGAGGTTCAAAATATATAAGGATCCGGCTGGTGTTATCTGTTTCTAGAAAATTCAGCGCTGAAATTTCTGTCCCCTGACGCACTGCCAATTACCACGGGAACGTGTGGGACGATGAGTTCATACTATCTATCAACTCACCTTATGGAGTAATGTTTTCAATTACTCTATCATGGTCGTTATCTGTAACTTTGTCATCTGCTCTTTCTTTGCTTTTAGTTTTTTGTTTATTGTTAGCTATCGGTTTGTTTATAGATTTCTGTTTATTGTTAGCTATCGGTGTATCATGGCACCTATGGCCACTGGAATAATTGGGCATATTTGATTGACTATTTGGGTTTTAGTATTGAAATTCTTTAGTTTTCTAGGTTTTTTGGTTCTCTATAGTGTTTGTTTTGTATTTTTAAGGTAGTGAATAACACGGTATATAACAATATTGCCATTTTGGTTTAGGATATAGGTGTATAAGTTAAATGGTATAGTTGTTTCAATGAAAATTAGTCAATAGTACAGTGTTTTTATATTATATAGTTGTAATATTAGTAATGGAAACAAGACAACTAAATAAATTATATAATATTCTTATTAATATCATATTTAACAACTTTTATAACTTTTTCAAATATATAATTAATGCACAAAGACCGCGTTGCATCCAACAACACTGGTTTAAATTACAAATTTATATAACTACAAAGTCAAGTGAACTTTCACTTTGTAGACAAACATTACAATTCAAAGAAATATGATTGATGTTTTTCTTTTAAATTGAACCATTTTTTAAAACACAGTCTTTATTTTTATTTTTTGTAAATTTAGTAGTAACTTTCTATTTTCTATTCATAAAACCAAAATGCAGGTTATAGAAATATACTATAGAAATATACAACTTCTTACCTCTTTGGCTCTTAATGAGTTATAGGCCATCCAAAACTTAAACAGCTTAAAGCGGGCTTTTACTATCTTTAGGGGTCTATTATCTATGTTAACATCTATAAACATATATATAGAAAAAGTAAATGCTATCTGTTTTCATCAAAGATCAGTCCTCAAAAGACTCTATCTTGATGCATGTTTTGCAACTGTTGTCAATACGTCCAAGTTGGACGTTCTGGTGGTGTTGTTGTAAATTGATCTCCTCGATATCTCTGCGAATTTCCGCCAGAATTGAAGCTGCATGCGAGTATCCCCCAATCTCTTGGACTGTGACAATCGCCTTCACCAATAGACATTTCAGGTTCGAGTAAGTACGAATCAAGTAAAAATCGACAGTAGGTACAGATCGACTGTTGGAAAAGAGACAGTCTCCTATCGGTTAAAACCGGGTCCACATCTTCCTCGACCAGTGCTTCTTCCTCTTTTGCTCTTGCATCATGTTCCCACCCAGAGATAAAGGATTTGATATGGATGGGAGTGCCATCCTAATAAGCTGAAATAAGTTCTCCATTTTCTCTTTACCAGAGTTCTGTCCTTGTTTAACTATTCCAATCTTGGCTTTCCCCTTAGCTTTTCCTTCCTTCTTGGTTGACTGAGCTTTAACCATTGTCTTCAGAGCCCTGTCTTCTTGTGCAGGTGAGAATTGCTAGGAATACTTGGAGTACACAACATGGCAATATCATTGTTACATGGAGTGATAAGAAAAGTTACATGGAGTGATAAGAAGAACAGGGTGTTGTCTGGGAGCCTTCCTGTGCAGATGAGAATTGCTAGGAATACCTGCAGTAGTACACAACATGACACAACATGACAATATCAAAGTTACATGGAGTGATAAGAAAAACAGGGTGTTGTCTGGGAGCCAACGGATACTTGTCATCCCTACCAAAAGAGATACTAGCTTGCAATTTTGGCAACGCTAACACTGAGGTTGGACACAGCCTTCCACGTGTTGGTGTGCCAACCCTTCAAATTACTAATGGTTTTAGCGAGAGCATTGACTTGCTTTCCACCTAGTTCATTGCCATACATAATCAACCCACCACCCACTAACGTGCTTTCCATCTGAACCATTGCAGCCATACATAATCATTATAGGCTATATAATACCATTGCAGCCATAATCATTATAGGCTATACAATCAACATATTATAGTCTTTATTAAATACAATGTAGTTGTAGATTTTACCATATATTTGTAATTTATTAAGTTATTAATAAATTTATAACTAATTTTAATTTGAGGTGTATAATTTAAATGTATAAATGCTTGTCAATCTACATATTTTAAATAAAAATTTCAATCTAAAAAGTAAATTAGATGAAAAACAACTATGTTCATTCTTTTCATAATGAAGTATGGAAAAAAGTTAATAGTAAATCACACTTTTCCAAAATAGCAAAACCATAGTAAATCTCCCAAGGAATCGATGGCTTAATTTGAAGCATCGCGGCTGATGGCATTATAAATTATCTACATATACAACGTATAAATGGAGCATTTAAGGCAGTTTTCTATCGTATTTTACTTCACTTTTGAAAATTGGTGCTACTTTAAAATGGGAGCTGTGAATGTCGGGGAGGAAGATTACTCACAATTATACCAGGAATTACCAGACGATTTGATTGAAGATATATTGGCATGGCTGCCAGCGGAATATCTATATAGATTTACTAGTGTGTGCAAACAATGGAACACACTTTTTTCGTCGACCAGTTTTCTCAGGGGACGATGGGCAGAGGCCCCTCCAAACAAAAATGCATGGCTTGTTTTGGGAGCTGTGGAGTATAATCGAGATTGTTGGACATACTCCTGCTTCACACGGAGTTGGAGGAAATCTTGTTTATCGTTTGGCTTTTTATTGGGGAAAGAACATCCACCTTTTTGTTATCTGGCATCAGGCGCAGGCCTCTTCTTGATGCAAGCCGCCTTTTTCAACTCCATCTTTGTCTGCAATCCTCTCACAGCCAAGTACCTGGTACTCCCACCAATTGCAGGCATGGCACTTTTTTGGATAGGGGAGAGCGGCATCGTTGAAGAAGGAGAAGACGGGTACAAAGTGTTGGTGTTGCACTTCTCTGATCTTCATCAACAGAATATAGTGGAAATATACGATTCCAGTGACAAGGCATGGACGATGGCGGGACTTGTGCCTAGGGATTTGCTGACATTAGGAGAGATGCAAGCCATAAGGACTGGAACTGTATTTTGTGGAACTGTATTTTCTGGAGGTTATTTCTATTGTTTAATGGTGGAAGACGTGAATCAGAACGACTTAGTGATCGGAATTATGGGTTTCAACATGGCAGAGGGGACATCCATTTTTGTTCCATTGCCTCGTTCACAGCATAATGTTTCTATTCATTTCATTCAGTTACTCTACTGCGGATCACGAATTCTATTGGTGCAGGGGATGGAAAACGAAGTACTACGGGGAGAAGAGTTGCTGACCATATGGGAGTTTAATAAGGACGCCGCTGCAAAGTGGAAAGAGATTGCCACAAAGCCTTCAACAGTGCCTTGGCTTTTTAGGGGAGCTAGACCGACGCCGTTTAGGTGTGCTGCAATAGGGGATTGCCTTTATTTCAAAAGGTACAGAGAAATTCAGGTGGTAGTTTACAACTTGACCCAAAATTCATGGACTTTTCTTCCTACCTCTCCCCCAACTACTGCTCGACGTGTTCTGCCTCTTATTGCGTTCAAACCAAGGCCCGATATGGCGTTGGAGTAACTTTTATGAATTTGTCAATTATTATACCATTTATATATTAGCAAATTGAAATTACAAACATTCTTAACGTCCATAACATATATCAAAACATTAACAAATTTGAAAAGGGATGTTTCATTTTCATATATGACACAATAAGAGACATTCAAACATTTAATGCACTATAAAACACTAAATTTATTATAGTATATTAAAAAATAAATATAACTTAAAATATCATGCAACTATCACATAAAACACATATCCAATTATCTTTTTTCAAATTTAACTATAAATAATTATAAAAAATATTTAAAAATATAATAATAATACTTTTATAAACAAACTTCTCACTTTAATTTAATAATCAAACGCCACAATTTATTTTGAATATAACTACTTATCTTTATTAAACACTCATCTAAACTTGTTGTACCTATTTCATTACTTGACCATATTTATTTTGAATATAACTAATCTTTATTAAACACTCATTTAAACTTGTTGTACCTATTTCATTACTTGACCATTTCTTTTGATGGCCCTTGGTCCACCGCATAGCATGTATTAAATTAAAATATTGAGAAACATGTGTTTCAAGGCAACCTTAAATAAAAACAACCAAATATAATACTAGAAAATCGACATTTTTTTTCTCAAAAGAAAAAAATAGCTCGTTTATATGCCAACAACGTATTTTGAAATCAAGCCAAATTTCTTTTACATCCAAGCAAAAAACCCAAATATTGAAAATATTCAGTTCCTTTTCTACATACACCTCTATTAGTCTAATATTTTGTAAAACAAAATGTTGCATCTCATCAAAAATATCCATGTATGTGTTCAGAAATGTATTAAATATTTAAACATATACCTATGTTTTAAACTCTAAAGAAATAATAGAAGCAGGTGACAATTGCAAAAAAATTCATGTCATTTATCTTCAATTGTCAGAAATCAAATTTATCCTAGCAAATTTATAAATCCTTCTCCTCGTAAATTGTTGTATATCTTCAATCATCTTCCATTGACATACCATGGAAGGTATTCTTTGCTCAGTGTGGCCAAACGTACTACACTTCCATCAATGTTCTCCTTAATAATATATGGCCCTAGCTAATGCATCTTCAACTTCCTTGGATGGCACGGAAACTTGTTGTCATATAACAAGACCAAATCATCTTCCTTAAACACCTTTTTCCTGATGTGCCTGTCATGCCATGCTTTTTCATGTGCCTTTTGGACTTACTGGTGATAATTGGCAATAAAGTGATCTTCTTCCAGTGCAACCAACTGCGACAATTGTTCCTCCATAGCATCTACTTCTGCCATATTTGTGAATGCTACAATGCGCAAACTAGGAAAAATGAACTCCATTGGAAACACAACTTCTTGCCCATATACCATCTTAAATAGTGTCTTACAGGTCAATTTTTTTCATGTGATCCGATATGCCCAAGGCACTGCAGGTATGAGCTCATCCCAATCATTCTAGTTAGCATTGCACACCTTGGTTAGCGCAACGTCCAATAACTTGTTGAAAGCTTCCACCACACCATTCACCTATGGATGATAGGGAGTGCTCTTTTGATGATGCATCCATAATTCATTTGTCAATGCTACAATGGTTTCATTCACAAAATTCATACCCTAATTGTTTATTAGAATCTTAGGACATCCAAAGCGGGTCACAATATTCTCAAATATGAATTACGCGGTTGTATCTGCAGTACAATCCTTCATAGGCTTAGCTTTGGCCCATCTAGTTACATAGTCCATTGCAGTGATTATGTAATGCACACCACTCTTCTTGCCTGGAATATTAATAGGTCCGACAAGGTCTATGACCTATTTCTCAAATGCTTGTAGTGTTATCTATGGATGCAGGGGCATCTCATATTTATGTGATGGCTTTCCAGTCCTCCGGCCTACATCACATGTGCAATAATGTGCGTAGGTGTCATTGTGTAATGTGGGCCACCATAACCTAGCTCACAAGATATTCTACATGGTTTCCTTACTTGCATAGTGACCACTAACAACCCCTCCATGAGCTTCATCTAGGATTTCCCACCTTTCATACTCCAAAACATATCGTCGCAGAACTTCATCTGCACCCACTTTTAAAACTGGCCAACAAAGTGAAGTATGTTACGCGTGCCACAAGATCTTTCTTCTACCGAGCAGTGTATTCTTCAGGCATGCTTCCAGTCGTAAAAAATTGAATAATATCAAGGAAATTCTCATCAACTACCTTAATCGCAAATAACTGTGCATATGATAATCCATCCTCTAAGTTCGCAGGTTGTTCACTAGTGTTAATGCGCGATAGATGGTCTGGCCCAACATTTAGTCTTCTTGGTTTCACAATGATCTCAAAGTCATACTCTTGGAATAGCAACAACCACCTGTAGATATTCCCCCAAACCACATTCTTATTGAACAGGTACTTCAAAGCAAAATGATCAGTAAACATCTTGAAATGGCCTCCTAATAGGTAGTGGCAGAATTTCTATAGTGCATACACCACTGCTAATCCTTCTCTTTCCATGGTTGAATAGTTATTTTCTGTGCTTGATAGTTTCCGACTAGCATAGGAAGTAGGGTGTTCAACCTCTCCAACTCTTGGCTGCGCTAAAATTGCTTGGAGCGAGATACAGGAGGCGTCAACATGCACATGAAACACCTTTGACCAATTTGGAAAAACCAGTATGGGCGAAGTGACCATATTTTCCTTCAACAATTCAAAATTCTTCTGACATTCCTCATCCCAGCAGAATGTCGCATCGTTCTTGAGAAACTTATCCATGGGCACAGTTATTAGCACATATCCTTGGATGAACTTTTGATAGTAGCCAGTGTGTCCCAATATGGAGCGCAATTATTTTACATTCTCATGTATCGCCAGATTAACTATCACTCCAATATTCGTGTGATCTACCATAAACCCTTGCTCGCAAAAATTGTGTCACAGAAAAATCCCAAATGGAAAATAGAATATACATTTCTTCAAATTCAATGAAATATGATACTTTCTACAGGTATCCAACATTAAGCGCAGATTGGAGACATGATTTTTCAACATCCCAAACATAGTCCAATCATCAAATTACACCTCCAAGAACTTATGGATAAACTCTTTGAAAGTAGGTTCTACTACATGCGAGAAGATGGCAAGCACATTCTTCAATCCAAAGGGCATGAATGTATATTGGAAAGATCCCCATTCTATTGCAAAGGTAGTCTTATTGTGATCTTCTAGAGCAATCTTGATCTGATGATACCTTGAAAACCCATCTGTGAATTAATAAGCTTCTTTTCCTCCAACATTATCCATGATCTCATCAAAGAATGGATTTTGGAATGGAGATTTCTCTTTTTTTCTTCTTGTCTTATACTACCATGGGACTTACCCAATCAGACTCTTCTACTGGCTCTATGATGCCTACAACAACCATTTTATCTAACTCGTCCTTTACATTCTGTTTATATCTTGGATTAAGCTTGTATGGGCGTTGCTTCACCGGGCGCACATCAGGTTTCAAAGTGATCTTCATAACTCCAAGTTCGCAAATTATTCCTTTCAATTTTGAGAAATTTGTAGGGAATAAGTCCTGATAATTTGTCAGCAACTCAGAAACTTTTCCTACTGTGTCATCATCCCAATAGTCTCTAATATTTTCCAACTTTGGTTTCTCTTCAGATCCAATATTCATTTGCTTAATCTTTAGAGGTTTTGTGACATCTAGTAAATTAATTGAGTGTCCAACAACTGTGTGTTGTCCCTTAGATTATAGAATAATGATATTCATTGGATCTTCTTCATTCTCTACAACCGTCAGATTTTTGAAATTCATAATATCCTTCATTTGTGCATCCCATGCTAGTGGAGCGCACTCAATCACTAGTTTTTTTGTATCAAAGATCACTTCCTGAATATTATGCAATGCTTTTCCAATCTTATCAAACCCACTCTCAAATCTGAATGTCAAAATAAAAATCTCCATCAGCGTAGACCATTCACTAGTACCTCGGCGCAACTCTGTCTCCAAATACCATTCAGCAGGTATCTTCCCCAATGTGTGAATAAACATGTGGACCCATTCAGGTCTTGGTTCTACACCCCATACGTGATTCAATTTATCCAAATGTCCGCATATATCATCCTTCCAAGAGTAGACTTCTTCGATTCTGATAGTTGGATGTTCAAAGCGTAACCTCATCATGTGCACACATTCCTCCCAATTTCCCATGTTTTCTTTATGAGTCTCCCACCATCGTGTTGGAGTAGCACGCAGTCCGAGATCCAACACTAGTAAAAATGATGAAACTAGTGACCATGTGACTAAAAACGTTAGTCACCACAACTTTTCCAAGTGAAATACTACAAAAAATTAGAAATCTCAAGTGATCCATCTAAAAATTACTAACATAAATGACTAATTTAGTCTTGGGTTAAAATATACGACTAGATAATAAGTAATGAAACTAAAAATGACAACGCGAATGACTAATTTAGTTTAGGAACAAAAATACGACTACTTAAAAATTACTACATGTTTGTAAATGTGTGAATCCAAACTGTTGCTCCCATTCAACTTTTCATGCTATGTAGGGATGGGAGACATTTGTAAGGTTGAATAATTTTGATCTCCATGTAGACATATCAATAAAAAATTTTCTACACATCCCAGTGTTATTACACATATGGTATTCTTCTAATCACTGTATCCTTGGTTTTATTCGAGTTTGATTGTTAGTCGTGTTTTTTGGATTGTGATTACTTTCTCTTACATGGTGTAATAGACTGTGATGCTATAAATATAGATGATATTTATGTAACCATTGAATCAATTGGACGGTTAGAATAGGTTAAATAGGAACTTTATGAGATGGTTATTCTTCCATTACAGAGTCCTAATTGGTTTGGGCAGCACAAGTTCATCTGTCCTCCAAAAGGTGTTTTGGTGTCTGGCCCTTTTGGAACTAGGGAAACATTACTTGAAAATTCAATAGCAAGAGAATAGGGGGTTGTTTCCATAAATGTAATGCTATCCAATCTAATGAGAAAATGGTTTGGGAATTCCTATAATATTGTTATGTTAACGTACCTACCTTCATTTTGTTTGAAGCCTTACAAGCACTTTCTTGCATTTGCAATATATTTTTCTTTTACTTTTCTCTTTCATGATGATAATTTGATAACCGCTGGGTCATTTTTGGCTTGTTCTAATAATTTTTGTTTGAGTAGATATTTTTAGGATAGTATAATATATGCCATGATTTATGATATGTATGGATTTAATTGAATTTTCATACATAATGGAAAATATATGTCTTGTGTGCTACAATTTAACGATGCGAAATGATATCACTATAGATTTATTAAAATGTTCGAGATAAACACAATGGTTGTTGATATGGAACCAATCACCTTAGAAACAAATACTCTCATTTTGGATTACTTATTGAATCCATGGGGTATCCCAAATCACAAATTTATAAGGTATTTTATGTGACTAGATCACTAGCACTGAAAACCATCTTTACATTGGATGGTTCAACATCTTGATGATCCATATCATACTGACTGCAAATTTTTTATTCATTATTTCTTTCATTGTAGCACCTCAAATAGATATCTATGGTGTTCATGTAGAGCCTATTTATGGTTCTCTTATTTATGGAAACAATATTACCTCTAATGCCATTATTCCTACCTTTGCAACAATGAAACTTTTAGGGGCTAATATTCGTAGGTTGGCTAATTTTCCATGCTTTTCCCAAAAAAAGATTTGCCAATTTCCATTTTTTTTAAAATTGATTCGCCCCAATTTTATAGTATAAATTTATTTTAC
Organism: Pinus albicaulis; assembly: GCA_034641835.2. Classification (NCBI taxonomy): domain Eukaryota; kingdom Viridiplantae; phylum Streptophyta; class Pinopsida; order Pinales; family Pinaceae; genus Pinus; species Pinus albicaulis. The sequence goes on along the minus strand of CM076575.1, from coordinate 656,931,766 downwards.
CCTAAAAATTGCCAAAATTATATATACTAATATAAAATAATTTTAAACCTAAATATTTTTACAAAAAAATCATAATTTTTTTACAATTTACATATTGGGAACTAGTAATTGTCGCCAAAGTTTCTAAACTTTAAAATAAACTTCCATCCTTAAAATTTTCCCTGCTTTGCAATTATCAATTTTCACATCTATTGCATCAAGAAAGTAGTTTTTCTCAATGAATGCCTACACAAAAGGGACCATATGAGCTAATTGTTCATGTCGTTGATATAGTTCCCACATGACATAAACATTTGATGGTATATCGTAGCGAGACAATCTATGATGGTTTTCATAGATTTCCAACATATAACAATGAGTTGCATTCTATTGCCAAAGCATGTAAGAAATGAAAGGAACATATTCAAGCCTACTATGAGATGTTACACTCGCATGCTTCTTTGAGTGTTGAGATTCATACTTTCTTCACACTTTGTGTGATCATATCCTTAAATTATCACCTCAAAGGAAGGCTTTAATTATGTTTGCGAGGTGTGAGATGGATATCCTTCTAGCAAACACTAAAGACATCTTCTATATCCTAGTTAAATTTATATTTTCCCTAATTTTTCTCATTTCCTTTTTTTATATGTAGTTGTGGAGTTGTGAATACCTTTGTTATATTTTATAGGAGGATCATGACATTGTAGGTGAGTAAGGAAGCCTAACCTTGTGAATTTTTTTGCATATTATTTGATCTCTTTTGGCATATTCTAATAACATTTCTCATCATTGATGTCACATAATCATGGCCTCTTGTCCTCCTAGGAGGTTAATCATTCTTCATTCTATTACATTAACTTAAAAACTAAACACAATTGGCAATATCCTTCAAATGCATGAAAATTAAACAATATTGGAAATATACTCCATAGAATGGCCACTTTGATTTTCTGGATAAATATTAAAATTACTTCTATTTTGAAAACATAATCTAAAATTATTTTTAATTGATTAAATATTTTTAAATTTTTAATATACAAAAATGGACTAGCCATTGAAAATCCAAATATTCTAAAGAAAATTTTGAAAATTAAATTAAATTAAATGCCCCCCAAGAAAATTTTAACTAAAACTTACCCAAAAAAAAAAATTATTGTTTGCACTAAAAACTTAACGAGATTTTGGGAATTTAGCTATTTTGATGTTTAGTTCTGAATTTATTAGGTTGCATAAGGTTAGGGATTAAAATTTTAAAGTTAGTAGAAAGATTATTAGGGTTAGATCTAAGACTTTTTTGATCCATAATATAAGTAAATTCCTTTTGGATTAATCACATCATTAGGATTTGGTTGACGTTTAGAACCAACTAATGTGGTTCATCCTTAGAACAAGGTGAAAAATATGTTCAGGAATAAATAACATGGATGCACCACAACCTCTAAACTGGGCACAAGAAGAGGGCAATCATTTTTATTATGCTTGGCTATTGTTGTTGATAGCTTTAATTGGTTGGAAGACCCTAGAGGAAACATAGTTTCCTGAGATAGAGGCGCAAATGTGTGAGGCCGCACGGTATGCTACACTGTGGAATTCGTCAAACCCTGTGTGCATCATTGAGAATAAGATATTCTGGGTATTATTCGACGCTTCACTCTATCATTCAGTACAATCTAATATGAGGCTATCTCCGACACTGTATGACTAATATAAGATGATAGCAGACTTTCAAGCGACTTTTCACAACATTCACATCCACACGAAGGGCGCGCTAGCTAGGGTCTAAATGGATGGTCGGCATAGGGATTTGAACAAGACGAACATCCATGGTTGTTGGTAAGGCTATGTTGAGCGGATGTGCGTTGGTTTCATGTGCAACCGTCTGCATCAATCTCGCTTGAGCAACACTCGCTTGAATCAGGCTTGCTTGAACTTTTAATTCCTAGATGCCAACTTGCACCCCTTTGAGCGCAGTCCTATACTACACTTCCATGTTTGTCCATCTGTCCTCTGTAGCGGATGTGACAGTGTTTGAAATTTCATTCAATTCATCTTCAGTCAGTGTCAGGACCTCCTCTCCATTGTCTTTAGACCCTTTTTGTTTCTTCCTTGATCCTCCTACGACCTGAGAACCGTGATTTGTGCCTTTGGAATTTTGTGCTTCCATGTGCTCGTATGTGTCTTTCAGCGTAGTACCATTTTTCTCAGGTTCAATGTCTTTCTCCAAATCAATGGTTTCGTCGATGTAGTCGATGTGGCTTCTTCCTCTGTTGTCTTCTCTAGTTGGGTACCAGTGCGTGACTTGGTAGGCATTTTAGGAATAGATGTTGATGCTCCGGGCTCTAACCACGCTGGTGAACACTCTGTAGTGACACGCAGCAAAGCGTCCTCAGTGACTATATATGGCAATTCATACCAAAATCCCTCGACTGTGCCCTTCATGTGGATGTGAATGTTGTGAAAAGTCACTTTAAAGTCTGCTATCATCTTATATTAGTCATACAGTGTCAGAGATAGCCTCATATTAGATTGTACTGACTTATAGAGTGAAGCGTCAAATAATACCTAGAATATCTTATTCTCGATAATGCACGCAGGGTTTGATGAATTCCATAGTGTAGCATACCGCGCGGCCTCACACATTTGCGCCTCTATCTCAGGAAACTATGTTTCTTCTAGGGTCTTCCAACCAATTAAAGCTATCAACAACAACAGCCAAGCATAATAAAAATGATTGCCCTCTTCTTGTGCTTCATGCACATTCTCCAAAAACTCCTTGCATAAGTACTAGGACCAATTGTAGATCATTCCTTTTTTTCATTGTCCTGCAAGTGAAATGAATTGTGTAGGAACATCCTTGGGCCTGCACTTCTTGATCATCTTGCAGGCCAAGATGAACATCCAAAACTGCGTAGCTGGATCATTAATCTCACTTACTATGAATCCTTTGCTCTTGCATGAGACTTGGTACTTTGTTTTAATCTTCTCTGCCACCACCTTTTCATGTGCCTTTCCTCCAAAATCAACCATTGGATATGCTCCTTGATCAGGTAGGTTGTTGATCAGATGGAACAGTGCAACATCAATGGGAATGAACTCTCCCAACCACATTGCATCATCATGCATGAGCGCGAGCAATTGATGGACACATATATCATTTATCAAGTTGCACCCAAAGTGAGGGACTTGCAATAAATTCAAAAGGCCCCCCTTGTGCAGACCCAACACCCATCTCTTCAGCTCTAAGTGCATGAGTCCCCTCTCATACTCTATATTATCTAAGTAGAGCTTCGACGCAAGTTCAGGAAACTTATCAATATCTATGATGTGCCAATCCTCCATTTTCACCTGAGACACTTTTACAAACATGTCGCCTTCAAAAAAGACATTTTCAGGAATGAGTGGCATCTTGATACTCGAGCACACTTTTTCCAGATATTTTGGCACTCTATATGATGCCTTGCATGGTGCGACATAGGTCAGAAACTGTAAGAATGGGGCCACTTCAACCACATCCTCCTCTTCTTCCGGAATTGTCTCAAGGAGCTTCGCCATGGGACTCTTCTGGTGCTTAGCTGCAGTAGAGCGCGAATTTGGAGTATTTTCCATGGAAAATTTACGGGTCCTCAATGTTTGACCCTTATTAGGCTTTGTGGGCACATGTGTTTCAATAACCGGCGGAACAAGAACCTTCAGTGCAACAAGATCCTCTCTTGGGCGCATATCTTTCATGTTGGGCAGAATTACGTAACCCAAACCCCTACGGCGCAACTCCTGCTCAAACCTCATATCCAAACCAGACATAGACCAGCAATATTTTGTAGAAATCAAAGAGTTCAGGGCTGAAAATTTACACACAAAGCAAAGGGGACTATTGTGACCCCATAGTTCATATTTATAGTTTTGGTGCATCCTCAACAGTCCCTTATGCATTAATTGTCTCCATAAATGAAAAAAAGGTCCCAAATATGGAAAAATACCTTCATTAAATGCAACCTAGATGCTCTCATAAACAATAATAAAGCTGTGTTTTCCAGATTTACTCCTCCAACAACTAGATTTTGGCACCTCTGCAGCCCATTCAACCTCCTCGTGCAGCTATCGCACACATGTCACACCTTTCATAGCATCTGCCATCTCGTCTGCGCAGATCCAATATTCTAGCCATATTGTCATTTGGTGTGCACAGGGTCATCCCTATATGGCTTCAATCAGCTTCCATTGACATGCCCAGGAAGGTATTCTCTGCTCAATGTGGCTAGACGTACTACACCTCCATCAGTGATCTCCTTAACAATATATGGCCCTAGCCAATACATCTTCAACTTCCCTGTGTGGTGCACAAACTTGTTGTCATATAACAAGACCAAATCATCTTCCTTAAACACCTTTTGCCTAATGTGCTAGTCATGCCATGCTTTATCACACGCCTTTTGGACTTGTTGGTGATAATTGGCAATAAAATGATATTCTTCAAGTGCGACCAACTGCGAAAAATGTTCCTCCATAGCATCTTCTTTTGCAATATTTGTGAATGCTACAATGCGCAGACTAAGAACAATGAACTCCATTGGAAACACAACTTCTTGCCCATATACCATCTTGAACAGTGTCTTACCAGTCAACTTTTTACATGTGGTCCGATATGCCCAAGGGACTGAAGGTACGCGCTCATCCCAATCATTATGGTTAGCATTGCACATCTTGGTAAGCGTAGTCTCCAATATCTTGTTGAAATCTTCCACCGCACCATTCACCTGTAGATGATAGGGAGTGCTCTTGTGTTGATGCATATAGAATTCATTTATCAATGCTTCAATGGTTTCATTCACAAAATGCATACCCTGATCGCTTATTAGAATCCTAGGGCATCCAAAGCAGGTCACAATATTATCAAATATGAACTACACGGTTGTATGTGTAGTACAATCCTTCACAGGCTTAGCTTCAACCCATCTGGTTACATAGTATGTTGCAGTGACTATGTAACACACACCACTCTTCTTGCCTGGAGTATTAATAGGTACGACAAATTATATGGCCCATTTCTTAAATGATTGAATTGATATCTGTGGATGCAGGGGCATCTCATCTCTATGTGATGGATTTTCAGTCCTCTGGCATACATCACATGTGCGACAATGAGAATAGGCATCACTGTAAAATGTGGGCCACCATAACCCAGCTTGCAAGATATTTTGTGTGGTTTTCGTACCTTCATAGTGACCACCGGCAACCCCTCCATGAGCTTCATCTAGAATTTCCCACCTTTCACACTCCAAAACATATCGTCACAGAACTTCATCTGCACCTATCTTGTATAATTGGCCAACAATAATAGTGAAGTTTTTTGCACGCGTCACAAGCTCTTTCTTCTGCTAAACTGTACATTCTTTAGGCATGCGTCCAGTAGTCAGAAAATGAATAATATCAGGGAAATTCTCATCGCCTACCTTAATCAAAAATAACTGCGCATCTAGAAATCCATCCTCCAAGTTCGTAGGTTCTTCACGAGTCTCAATGCGCAATAGATGGTATCGCCCAAGATTTAGTATTCTTGGTTTCACAATTATCTCAATGTCATACTCTTGGAATAACAACAACCACCTACAGATCTTCCCCCCTAACACATATTTATTGACCAGGTACCTCAAAGAAGAATGATCAGTAAACATCTTGAAATGGCCTCCTAATAGGTAGTGGAAAAATTTCTGCAGCGCATACACCATCACTAATCCTTCTCTTTATGTGGCTGAATAATTCTGTTCTGCGCTTGAGAGTTTCTGAATAGCATAGGAAATAGGGTGGTCAATATCTCCAGCTCCTGGCTACGCTAAAATAGCTCCAAGCATGATACAGGGGGCATCAACATGCACATGAAACACCTTTGACCAATTTGGAAAGACCAGTATGGGCGCAGTGACCATATTTTACTTCAACAATTCAAAATTCTTCTCACATTCCTCATCCTAGAAAAATTTTGCATCCTTCTTGAGAAACTTCTCCATGGGCACAGTTATCAGTGCATATCCCTGAATGAACTTTCGATAGTAGCCAGTGTGTCCCAATATGGAGTGCAATTGTTTGAAATTCTCAGGTATCACCAGATTAACTATCAGTGCGATATTCACAGTATCTACCATCAACCCTTGCTAGCAGACGATGTGTCCCAGAAAAATCCCAAATAGCACACAGAATATACATTTCTTCAAATTCAATGAAATATGATTCTTTCTACATGTATCCAACATTAAGCGCAGATTGGAGACATGCTTTTTCAATAGCCCAAACAACGTACAATCATCAAATTACACCTCCAAGAACTAATGGATAAAATCTTTGAAAACAGCTACTACTACACGCGAGAATATGGTAGGCGCATTATTCAAGCCAAAGGGCATGAATGTATACTGGAAATATCCCCATTCTATTACAAAGGTATTCTTACTGCGATCTTCTGATGTAATCCTAATCTGATGATACCCTGAAAACACATCTGTGAATTAATAAGATTTTTTTCCTCCAACATTATCCATGATTCTATCAAAGAATTGAGTTGGGAATGGATCATGCACACAAGCACCGTTCAATTTGTGTAGATCTACAGAGATTTTTTATTTCTCCTTTTGTCTTTTTGTCTTTTACTACCATGGGACTTACCCAATCAGACTCTTCTACTATCTCTATGATGCCCGCAAAAACCATCTTATCCAACTCGTCTTTTACCTTATGCTTATATCTTGGATTAAGCCTATATGGGCATTGCTTAATCTAGTGTGGATCAGGTTTCAAAGTGATCTTCATAACTCCAAGTTCTCCAATTATTCCTTTCAACTCTGAGAACTTTGTAGGGAATAAGTCCTGATACTCTGTCGGTAACTCAACAACTTTTCTTATCATGTCATCATCCCAATAGTCTCCAATACTTTCCAACTTTGGTTTCTCTTCAGATCCAATATTCACCTGCTTAATCTTTAGAGGTTTTGTGACATCTAGTGAAGTGATTGAGGGTCCAACAATTGTGGGTTGTCCCTTAGATTCCAGAGTCATGATATTCCTTGGATCTTCTTCATTCTCTTCAACCGTCAGATTTTTTCAATTCACAATATCCTTCTTCTGTGCATACCATGTTAGTGGAGCACACTTGATCACTGGTTTTGATGTATCAAAGATAACTTCTTGAATATTATGCAATGCTTTTCCAATCTTATCAAACCCACTCTCAAAGATGAATGTCAAAATTAAACTCTCTGTCAGCGCAGACCATTCACTAGTACCTCAACCCAACTTTATCTCCAAATACCAATCAACAGGTACCTTCCCCAATGTGTGAATAAACATGTGGACCCATTCAGGTCTCGGTTCTACACCCCATACCTAATTCCATTTATCCAAATGTCTGCGCGGATTATCCTTCCCATAGTAGACTTCTTCCATTGTGATAGTTGGAAATTCAAAGTGTAACCTCATAATGCATGCACATTCCTCCCAATTGCCCATGTTTTCTTTATGAGTCTCCCACCATCATACTAGAGTAGCACGCAGTCAGAGATCCAACACTAGTAAAAAATGATGAAATTAGTGAAGAGGTGACTAAAAAATTTAGTCACCACAACTTTTCCAAGTGAAATACTACCAAAAATGAGAAATCTCAAGTGATCCGACTAAAAATGACTAATTTAGTCTCGGGTTAAAATATACGACTAGATAATAAGTAATGCAACTAAAAATGACAACGTGAATGAATAATTTAGTTTAGAAACAAAAATATGACTACTTAAAAATAACTACATCTTTGTAAATGTTCAAATCCAAAGTGTTGCTCCCATTCCAACTTTGCATGTTATGTATAAATGAGAGACATTTGTAAGCTAGTTGAATAATTTTGATCTCCATGTAGACATAACAATATTTTTTTGCTACACATCCTAGTGTTATTACACATATGGTATTTTTCTAATCATGGTATCCTTGTTTTTATTTGAGTTTGATTGTTACAGTTATGTTTTTTGAATTATGATTCCTTTCTCTTACATGTTGTGATGGATTGTGATGCTATAAATATAGATGATATTTATGTAACTGTTGACTCTATTGGAGGATTAGATAGGTTAAATAGGAACTTTATGAGATGGTTAGTCTTCCATTATAAAGGCCTAATTTGTATGGGCATTGAAATTTCACAATTCCTCTAAAAGGTGTTTTGGTGTATGGCCCTTCTAGAACTAGGGAAACATTACTTGAAAATACAATAGCAAGAGAATAAGTGGTTGTTTTCATCAATGTAATTCTATCCAATCTAATGAGAAAATGTTTTGGGAATTCCTAGAATCTTGTTATGTTAACATACCTACCTTAGTTTTGTTTGGAAACTTACAAGCACATTGTTGCATTTGCAATATATTTTTCTTTTACTTTTCTCTTTCATGATGATAATTTGATACCCTCTGGGTCATTTTTGGCTTGTTCTAATAATTTTTGTTATAGTAGATATTGTTAGGATAATATAATATATGCCCTGATTTATGATATGTATGGATTTACTTGAATTGTCATACATGATGGAAAATATGCCTTGTAGTGCTACAATTTAAGGATGCGAAAGGATAGAGATTTATTAAAATTTTCGACCTAAACACAATGATTGTTGATATGGAACCCATCACCTTAGCAACAAATAGTCTAATTTTGGATTACTTATTGAATCCTGGGGTATCCCAAAGCGCAAATTTATAAGTTATTTTATGTGACTAGATCACTAGCACTAAAAACCATCTTTACATTGGATGGTTCAACATCTTGATGATACATATCATATTGACCGCAAATTTTTTATTCATTATTGCTTTCATCATAGCACCTCCAATAGATATTGATGACGTTCATGTGGAGCCTATTTATGGAAACAATATTACCTCTAATGCCAATATTCCTACCTTTGCAATTATCGATTTTCACATCTATCGCATCAGGGAAGTAGCTTTTGTCAATGAATAACTACACAAAAGGGACCCTATGAGCCAATTGTTCATGTCATTGATGTAGTTCCCACATGACATAAACATTTGATGGTATATTGTAGCGAGACACTTTATGATGGTTTTCATAGATTCCAACCTATAACAATGAGCTGCATTCTATTGCCAAAGCCTGTAAGAAATGAAAGGAACATATTCAAGCCTACTCTGACATGTTGCACTCACATGCTTCTTTGAGTGTTGAGAATCATACTTTCTTCACGCTTTGTTTGAACTTATCCTTAAATTTTCACCTCAAAGGAAGGCTTTAATTATGTCTATGAGGTGTGAGATGGATATCCTTCTAGAAAACACCAAAGACATCTTCTCTATCCTAGTTAACTTTATATTTTCCCTCATTTTTCTCATTTCCTTTTTTTATATGTATGTGTGGAGATGTGAATACCTTTATTATATTTTATAGGAGGATCATGACATTCTAGGTGAGTAAGGAGGCCTAACCATTTGATTCTTTTTTTTCATATTATTTAATCTCTTTTGGCATATTATAATAGCATTGCTCATCATTTATGTCACATAATCATGGCCTCTTGTCCTCCTAGGAGGTTAATCATTCTTCATTCTATTACATTAACTTAAACACTAAACAGAATTGGCAATATCCTTCAAATGCATGAACATTAAACAATATTGGAAATATACTCCATAGAAGGGCCACTTTGATTTTCTTGATAACTATTAAAATTACTTTTAATTTGAAAACATAATCTAAAATTATTTTTAATTGATTAAATATTTTAAAATTTTTAATATAAAAAATGGATTAGCTATTGAAAATCCAAATATTCTAAAAAAATTGAAAATTAAATTAAATTAAATGCCCCAAGAAAATTTTAACTAAACCTAACCCAAAAAAAAACATTATTGTTTTCTTAACCAGATTTTAGTTAAATTTATTAGATTGCATAAGGTTAGGGATTAAAATGTTAAATTTATTAGAAATACTATTAGTGTTAGATCTAAGACTTTTATGATCCATAATATTGTAGAAATTATATGCACTAAGCATGCATATGTCCAAGATCCACCTGATCTCGCACTATTTAACTTTATGCAAGATATTGAATCAATTCCACTTGTTAATATTTTGCGGAAAATTTAATTGCACACATGTGTGAAGCATAAACAAAAATAATCCATCACACATAACACAGTATTTTTCTGGGAAAGCCTGAAGCTGAAAACCCCAACTATATATTATGTAACATGGAGATCATATGAAAATCTCATACAAAGCATACAAAGCTTATCACAAACTCTCAGTACAATACAATCGTCATACACTAATCAGGACCAATCTTGCAAATCCATGCACCGATCTTTGCCTCTTGCTAGCCTGCCTCCACTGCGTAATCCCTGCTGAAGAATAGCTCTGAATGAATTCGAATTACTCTTGGATTGATTGTGCAATCCTCATTGGAAACTCCCATGTATGTGTGATGCAATCAATGCATCACTATATTCACAATAGATAGTCTATCTTGCCCTTTCACCTATCTCTCCACTGGTCTCCACTGAAACTGCCATGCACTGTAGTTAATTGTTGTATTGTTCAGTTGATTAATGAGTTATTATTTGTGAATTAATTCACTCCACTCTCACTAGTGTATCAATCATTTAGACTAGATACAACTAGCTCAACTAAGTCTAACTGAGTTAAACTGAATACAACTCCATAGCTACTTCTTCCAACTGTGTCATAACTCTGCCACTTGAGTTCTAACTGAGTCCTCCATACATTAGCTCCAATAAACCCTTAGGAATTGCGTAATTCCTTCTATCAGCTGATGTGCCACATTTGTGCACTGAACTGAAGTGCTCCAAGAGAATAAGTTGCTCTTTAGAGTCTGATTATTATTAAGAGCTAATAATAATCGACATTCATCTATTTTTAGATTGACGATCTATAAATAGACTTGGCCCAATATTCTAAAAATAGAATTTCATCTATTTTTCCAACTTGATCAACCATCCACAAATAGCATCCTGGAACTTCTAAAATATGATCACCATGTCTAAAAATAGACTTGCGCCAAAAATAGCCCGCGGGCCCACTTAGTGAAGGCGACTCTTTTCACTAAGCTCATCATCTTGTTGAATATCAACACTCCCTCTCAACAAGATAGGGATTATCCTTCACCCCGATCCTGCCTCTATGGTATTCAAATTTTCTCCTGGTGAGCACCTTCATCAAAATATCTACATCCTGATCCTCCATAGGAATCTATTCAAGCAACATGATATTCCGCTGCACACAATCTCTGATATGATGATACCAGATATCAATATGTTTAGATCTATCATGAAACATAGGATTAACCGAGATTTTAATGCAACTTTGATTATCACAATGTATCATCGTGGGATCTAAATGTGAACTGAACAAACCAACCAGAATCTTCCTTATCCAGATAGCCTCACATGCAGCTAAAATTGCTGCCATGTATTCCACTTCTGCTGAACTGAGTGCCATGGATTTTTGTTTCCTGTTGTACCAAGAAACTGTCGTAGATCCAATACTGAAAATCCCTCCTGATGTGCTCTTTCTGTTTGTTGGGCTTCCTGCCCAATCTGCATCCGTGAAGCCATGCAACTTCACCTCATCCATCTGTCTATACCATAAACCATACTCAAATGTGCCCCTAAGATATCTCAAAACATGCTTGCTTGCCTTCCAAAAGAGCTTGGTAGGCTTAACCATCGCTTGTGAAAGCTGGTTCACCGCATAGCATATGTCCGGTCTTGTATTGACTAAATACATGAGCGAACCCACCAACTGTCGATAAACAGTGGCATCAACTACCTCTGTCAATGTAGCATCCTCTTTCTTCCAATTTCCTGGAAGAGGAGTGTCGATAGGCTTGCAACCTTGCATGTGAAACTTCTCCAGTATCTCCGGGCATACTTGCCTTAAGACACAACTAGTTCACCTTCCCGCTGCCATATTTTCAATCCAAGGAAATAATGAAGGAGGCTCAAATCCTTCATCTCAAACTCCTTTGCAAGATCTGCCTTGCATGAGTGTATCAACTGCTCATCACCTGTTAGTATTAAATCATCAACATAAAGTACAATGATTAAAAGCTTACCCTCAACCACAATCTAGTACAGGTTTTCATCCGCCTCACTCTTGGTGAAGCCAAGTCCATTGAAATAGCTGTCTATCTGAGTGTACCAAGCACGAGGTGCTTGTTTCAACCCATACAATGCTCTTTTGAGCCTGCACACATGCGACTCACTACTAAAGATCTCAAATCCTTCAGGCTGCTCAATTTACACCTCTTCCTCAATGATCCCATTAAGGAACACAGTCTTCACATCCATCTGATGAATGTGCCAACCCATCCATGCTGAGAGAGCAAGGATAATTCGTATGGAAGAATATCGTGCGACAAGTGCAAAGGTTTCTTCACAGTCAATCCCCTCAATCTGTGAGAAGCCCCGGGAAACAAATCTTGCCTTATACTTCTTGCTTGCTTTACGTTGTAGATCCATCTTGATCCTACAACTGATTTTCCCACCAGCCTTGGAACAATCTCCCAAGCACGGTTTCTGACAATGGAGTCATACTCCTCCACCATGGCATCTACCCATGTGGGCTCCTACACTGCTTCTTCAAAACAACATGGCTTTGTCATGATACACTTTCTCATAAGAGCCATGTATCCAATATATCAGTCAGGTGACTGTCTCTGTCTATGCTGTGATGTAGGGACTCCCACATTCTGTGCCGCATCAAGCTTCAGTCTCTCAGCTTCTGTGGTACGCTTTCTGCCTTGTCTGATGTTTGGTTCTGCATGAGTGGACTCCTCCACTCCATGAATCTCCTCCTGCGGCTGATCCACATCCAGAGGCTCATCTTTGGGAACAAGAAGTTCCTCCTCCGCATGCAAGTGTAGCTCCCTCTCAAGCGACAACTTCATGGCTTTCACCTCATTTAATTTTATATGTCATCTCACAACAATCATCCAACTGCTTGGAAAATACACACGATAATTATGGGGTGTTTTGTGTACCCCACAAATATCCCAACTTCTACAGTCGGCTCCAACTTCTTCCTGGCGTCCTTCGTCACATGAATGTAAACAGGTGAGCCAAAAATATTCAAATGAGAAATATCAGGCTTCTTACTAGTAAAAGCTTCTTCGGGTGTACTCATGCCAAGTATTCTATGAGGACAACGGTTTTGCACATAAACTGCAGTGTTGCATGCGTCCGCCCACAAGTGAATTGGTAGGCCCTGGTCATGCAACATCGCTCGTGCAGTACCCACGATCATTCTATTCTTTCTCTCCGTGACCCCATTCTGCTGTGGGTTATGAGGCACGATGAGTTCTCTTTGAATCCCTTCTTTGCTACAGAAGTATTTGAATTCGCCTGAGATGTATTCACCACCATTATCGCTCCGTAGGGATTTCACTTGCTTCCCCGACTCCTTCTCCACCAATGCCTTGAACTCACAGAACTTTAAGAACGTTTCACTCTTCTTCTGCATGAAGAAGATCCAGCATCTATGAGAATATTCATCAAAAAATATCACATAATACCTGTGTTTTGTTGTTGAAGCAACCGAGAAAGGTCCACACACATCTGTGTGAATTCTCTCCAGGATCATCGAAGCACGGTTCTCCTTCTCATGAAAGGTGGTCTTCACAAACTTACCCATTCTACATCCTTTGCATTGATCTGACTGCGCAAGAGTACCATTGGGAAGTCCAGTAGAAATCTGCTGCAAAATCTTCAAACTGCCATGGTGAAGATGGCCCAATCTCTTGTGCCATAATTCGCCCTCATCCCGGCTCACCACTTCTTCTGCTTTTCTCACCATTGCAGTGCAGCCATCTACCTCCAGCTTGTAGAGATTCTTAATTCGAACCCCTATCTTCTTGGTTTGACCTGTTGTTTTATGTCGAAGGAAGGCTTTTCCCTCACTGAAAATAACATCATAACCCTTATCTTCCAGCATTGCGACCGAGACCAAGTTCTTCTTCAGACCTGGAACATGCATGACATTCTTCAACAAGAATGGATTACCGGACTCCCTCTCAAAGGTAATGGTTCCAATACCAGTCGCACTGTACCGACCATTGTCGCCCATCTCTATATGCATCTGGAGGTCCTTCTCCTCCAAGTCACTAAACAACTCTTTATCTCCTGCCATATGGAAAGACGCACCACTATCAAGATACCACACTGATCCCATGCAGTTTGAAACTAAGCAAGTGATCAAGGAGAAATCAAGCTCAAATTGCAAGGCTAAGGCCTCTCCAGCTGCAAATCTAACAGCCTACTTATTCTTCTTCTTCTGTGGACAGTTAGTGGCAAAATTTCCATGCTCGTGACAGTGAAAACACTTCATTTTGGACAAATCCTGCTTCTTTCCTTTAGCACCGGATTTTGAAGAAGATTTCTTCCCCTTCCCTTTCCTTGCTTTGGCAGCCAAAGCTCAATTCTCTTCATCTTCATTCTTCGATGAAGATCCATCCTTGGTACCCTGCCTTATCTCCTCCTGCACAAGATCTGACGAAATTCAGTCCCATCCCGACAGTTTCTCTCGTCCATTGACAGAGTCTTCGTAGTTATGCCAACTCTTCAGAAGCCCAAGGAGATCCAAGCTCACCAAGTCTTCATCATCAACAATAACCCCCACACTTCCCAGTTCATCCTTGCATTGGACAAACTTCGTGAGGTATTTTGGAATATTGTCGCCTTTCTCCATTTTTATTTTTCTGAGCTTGTCTTTAAGCACCAACTTCCTCTCGTCACTTTTTCTTTGGAAAAATTCTATCAAAGCCTTCCACATTAAGAATGGAGTGGCTTTCCTGTGAAGGCTGGACACAATACGGTCCTTCACACCTTCCAACGGAATCCTCCTCGTCTTTGCAGTATTCTTTTGCCATGCATCAAGTAATGTAGCATCACTAGATCCCGGCTTAGGAACATCGCTATCGATGAACTCCTTCGGCCCATTATCCTCCAGCACAGCCTCCATCCTGTCCTTCCAGGCTATGTAATTCGAGCTCCCATCAAGGGCATACTCCAATTGCAACCCATTGAAGGCCATTTCAATGTATACTTAACTTCTGCACCAAGAATATTCTGTAGCAAATTCGAATTGTCCACTAGCACAAACTCACTTCACAATTGCAATCTTCAATCAACAATGTTGTGATACCATGTAGAAATTATATGCACTAAGCATGCATATGTCCAAGATCCACCTAATCTCACACTATTTAACTTTATGCAAGATACTGAATCTATTCCACTTGTTAATCTTTTGCGGAAAATTTAATTACACACACATGTGAAGCATAAACAAAAATAATCAATCGCACATAACACAGTTTTTAACTGGGAAAACCTGAAGCTGGAAACCCCAACTATATATTATGTAACATGGAGATCATATGAAAATCTCATACAAAGCATACAAAGCTTATCACAAGCTCTCAGTACAGTACAATTGTCATACACTAATTAGGACCAATCTTGCAAATCCATGCACCGATCTTTGCCTCCTGCTAGCTTGCCTCTACTGCGAAATCTCTGCTGAAGAATAGCTCTGAATGAATTCAAATTACTCTTGGATTGACTGCGCAATCCTCATTGGCATCTCCAATTTGTGTGTGATGCAATCAATGCATCACTATAGTCACAACAGATAGTCTATCTTGCCCTTTCACCTATCTCTCCACTGGTCTCCACTGAAACTGCCATGCACTGTAGTTAACTACTATATTGTTCAGTTGATTAATGAGTTATTATTTGTGAATTAATTAACTAATTAATTCACTCCACTCTCACTAGTGTATCAATCAGTTAGACTAGATACAACTAGCTCAACTAAGTCTAATTGAGTTAAACTGAATACAACTCCATAACTACTTCTTCCAACTGTGTCATAACTCTGCCACTTGAGTTCTAACTGAGTCCTCCATGCATTAGCTCCAGTGAACCCTTAGGAATTGTGTAATTCCTTCTGTCAGCTGATGTGCCACATTTGTGCACTAAACTGAAGTGCTCCAAGAGAATAAGTTGCTCTTTAGAGTCTGATTATTATTAAGAGCTAATAATAATCGACATTCATCTATTTTTAGATTGACGATCTATAAATAGACTTGGCCCAATATTCTAAAAATAGAATTTCATATATTCTTCCAACTTGATCAACCATCCACAAATAGCATCCTGCAACTTCTGAAATATGATCACCATGTCTAAAAATAGACTTGCGCCAAAAATAGCCTGCGAGCCCACTTAGTGAAGACGACTCTTTTCACTAAGCTCATCATCTTGTTGAATCTCAACCAATATAAGTAAATTTCTTTAGGATTAACCACAGCATTAGGATTTGGTAGATATTTAGAGCCAACTAATGTGGTTCATCGTGAGGAGAAAGTGAAAAAAATGTTCAAGAATAAATAACATGGATGCACCATTGCTGTTAAAAACTAGCCGTTAGTAAATTAGTTATTAATGTAAATTGGTTATTAGAAATATTAAATAATTCTTAAATTAATCCAATAATACCATAAGGTTTAAGAATTAGTTATAAAATATTATTTATTTATAACAAGATTTCTTAGAATATTTTAGTTAAATAAATTTATAATACTATTAGTTATAAAATATTATTTATTTATAACAAGATTTCTTAGAATATTTTAGTTAAATAAATTTATAATACTTTAATTTTTTAAATAATGATATAAAATTAAAATTATTACCTATTTATAATAATTATATATGATAATATCATAAATTAATTAAATAAATGTTAAAAGTTTAAAAAAGCACAAATTATTATTTATAAAGATTCAAAATAGTTACAAAATATTAGCTATATATAAAATAGTTACTGAAGAAAGTTAAAAGGATATAGAGAAAGTTACCAAAATACTATAACTTAATAAAAAAACTAGGAGTTTATTTATTTGTATTAATTAATTTATAATATTACAACATTTTTTATTAACAATAAAGATATAAATCAAGAATGGTTAAATTTCTTATTAATTTTTACGTGCTGAAATGAATGCAAATAAAAATGCGAAAGGACTCTAATTTTTTCTTTGACAATTTGAGTTTCAGCGTAGCTTTTAATAGATGACGCTGACTAGATTCCATACATTTTCTTGCGGGGCGGCTATCATTTTTTATTTTTATTTTTTAACGCATGCTGAATGAGTAATTCTTTGGAGGATGCGAGGCGACTAATAATTGTAAAATCCAAACATGGGTTCATGGTCTTGAAAATTTGGGAGTCTCTATGCTCATTAATGGCGTTCCCATTCCAAAGCATTTCGTCATTCACCAACGTTTATCGCAGCCGGTAAATCCAAAAAGATGGCCGGTAAAAAAGCCGGTAAATCCAAAGGGGAAGGGAACCACATCGTGGGGGGACTGCGCAAAAGAATACAAGGAAAGAAGATGGAGTTTCGAGCAGGACTTAGGCTGGGTGTCCGGCGAGAAGGAGGTGAAACGATGATTAACCTCGTACTTGTGAATGTGTTATAGGTTAAAGGAAAATGTGATCTTGTTTGCATGTTTATGGAAGTTCTTTGTGGTTGTTGAGTTTAGAGGGGTGTTTCAACTTTTACTTTTCCTACGAAATTTTGCATTCATTGATTACAATATCTATCTTGGGGTCTATGATCCTTTTGCTCAGGGTTTGCAGTGTCGCTTCAACTTTTCAACAAACTTTGTGAAGATTTCGTGTAACTTTTCCTTAGTGATATATCGAGGTTTTCACCCATTGTCTTTCTATAATTCTCTGCCCTAAATATTTTCCCAGTTTGGAAAGTGAATATGTGAGAAGCAAGTGGCATATTGTTTTCTTCCTCGTCTATTCACAAGGCACAAGCTAATGTATACTTATATTTTTTCTTAGATACTCCTATGTAGGGATTTATGTTTGGCTACCATGTAAAGGAACATGGCTTTTTGGGTCCAAATCCTACTGTCTCTTCCATTTTATCCTTTTCTATTGGGTTGTGTTTTTCTACCAAACTAGAAAAACCCTTTTGAACTGTGTATGGTAAGGTGGTTTTGATTTTGTTTCTTTGTTCCACAATTATAGGTATTGGTCATCACTATGGTGGGATTTATTATTCTAGCTAAGTATCACCATTTTATATAGTTCTTTGCTATTGTCCATCTCTTGTCTTGTCTTTGGTGTTTAATATTTGCAAGAGAGTTGCTTGAACCATTGAATCTTCCTATAAACCCGCTAGATTGGTTTTCCTTTGCAAAGTAGTTGGTAGTGTATTTATTTGGTGGCATATGAAAGATTGCTCTACACCTTTTTACCTATCGTGCTTGTTGAAGTCTCCCTTTATCATTAGGGTGAAGGTTGGAAATTTAATTTTTTGAGAGGATTGTAATCCATATTACTTTTCTCTTAACAACATCTTAACTATAGTTGGCGTTGAGAGATGCATTAGTCTTCTCAAAGCTAAGGGATTCCCTTTCACTTTGTGTTCATACCATCCCAAAGCATTGTTCATATCTTATATTGTTGTAAATGGAGAAAGGACTAGTGAGAAGTTATACACTAGTAGTTCTTGCATGATTGTCTTGATTATGAGTGTCTTTCCATTAGCAAGCCATCTATTGGACTTGAATGGAGCTTATCTTTTAGTTTACTGATGAATTTTGACTAGTTCCAAGTTTTATGACCTTAATTACTGAGGTAGTGGCCTAGGTAAGTAATTTGATTTGACCTACCTTGAAGTGAAATTTTGTGACATATTTTCTATCATAGAAGTGGGGATATATGGAAGAAAAAAAAAGAATTGGTGACTTGGGTTGAGGCATTTTGGTACTCATTTTCAATTCCGCTAAAAGTTTTTTCTTTTTTTAGTATGGCTAAACCTAGAAGGAAAGTGCCATTTGTGACGGATGGTGTGAGACTAGGCCAGTAGATGAAACCACTTTCATATTTGCAAAACATTTGGATGTTATGGACTTCAAGATAGATATAGTTGAGGCTCATTCCACAAGAATGAAGGGATAAGGCCTCAAGACTCCTCCATATTTGATTCCCTTGTTACTTCAGAAGAAAGTTGAAGAGGATGTAACCATAGGAAAACTATTGAAGGAATATTTTAACACACACCCAACTTAATTTGGTCTAAATTTTTGGTCATATCTAATTTGATTAGCATGTTGCATCTTGTGCTAATGTGGGGAGAATGACTAGTTCTTGAGATATAACTATTTAGTTTAGTATGTTTTTGTATTTGATAGACCATGATTGCTTGTGAGAGACATGTTTGGAAAGTATCCATTTGATTATGTTAGCTGTCACTCCAATTTTTGCAAGGAATGCCTAGTTTGGCCATGTCCTAGTACCCAAAATGCCTCAAAATGTCAAAACGCATGTGAAACATCTTACAAATGCCACCATCCATATTGTATGGTGTTTCCAAGGTATTTTCGTCATTTTTAGTGACATTTTGAGCACCTTTTTGGATGCTTTTGGGCCGATAGGGATAAGGGATAAGAGATCGATATTTTAGGGGTTTGTCATGTTCATAATTAATGGTTATATTAAAAGTTGGCATTCTCCTTTTTTCCTCACCTTTTCTATTCTTTAAAAGTTGATATTTACCTTTATTTACCTTTTCTATCCTTTTACTGAAATGTTTAACGTTATCATTAATTGTTTCAATGCATTAGAAAGTGGTTCAAACCTCATTGGACTTCATCTCAAGAAATTAGTTCATATCTCATTCATAATTTAAGCGGACTTAAGAATTTTTAGGATTTTAATTTTTGCAGGATTGTAGCATTTCCACTAGATTCTATCATGTATGAGGGTAGGGGATTGGTCAAGACCAACAAACTTATGAGATTTTTCATTAGGAAAACTTCTATGGCAGTTAATATAGACCTAGGTTTCTAGAGTATAAATTGTGGATCATTATTATTTTCTTGTAAGATAGTACAATTATTTAAAACAATGTTTATAATATTGTGATGATATCATGAAATTCTGACTTTTCCACTAGCTGATATTATTGCTGGTAAATGTCATGACATTTAGATGGTGATATTATCACGATAATATCACATGGCAATCGAAAATATCACCTTCCCATGGGTTGTGGCATCACTTTTTTCAGATTCTTTTGCTCATCTTGTAAGGTTCTTTTTGCTCATTTTCTCATTGTGTTTGGAATTTATACCGATTGACTGAGCATTTTGAGTAGCTTCATTGTTGTTTTTTTTATACCAATAAACTCATTTCTATTTTGTGTAGTTACCAATAGAAATTAAGCTTCATTGTGTAGCTTCATTGTTTTGTTTATACCAATAGTTTCATTTTTTATTTATACAAATAGTTTGTTTTGTGTAGCTTCATTGTTGTACAATATTGATCATAAGATAATATTAACTTTTATGGTTTATGGAAAATATGGATGAGCATTAGGATCTAGAGATATTGGGGTTGTCTTTGTTTCTGAAACAAATACTTTTTAGGATGTAAATGAATATGAAAGAAGAAAATCAAGTGGGTACATTTGGTTAGATACAATGGAGGGGCGTATAAATGACATATTTTTAGAAACAATTCCAAAATGCCATTTTTTTGGCATATATAACATTTTTTTAAGGTGTGTGGAGATCAAATGCGAAAGTGATAATATAGAGTACAACTAGTTAATGATGGACTTATTTTTATTTTTTTTACTCACAAAGGAGAGGCAAGGCGAAGATGCAACCAATCAATCATTATGTTTGAGTAGGATGTTTACTTCCTCTGGACCCTAAGGATTATGGCATATTGGGGCATGTTACCCACCCACATGTATGGGTAACCATAGGGGAATTTTTTTCTTCTATGATATAATTTTCCAACTAGTTGACATACATTATTTATTATATGTTGTATTTTTCTTTCCATTTATTTTCACAAGATATCTACAACTTGATCTTTTTAGATTGTAACTTAGCTGACATTATTTTTATTAATTTCCTAAGGTTTTATTTTTCTATGGTGACGTTTTATTTTTTTTGTTTATATAGGTCATCTAACAACATAGAGGCCACTATCGCCTAACTAAAGAAAAATTGCTCAAGTTTCTTTCTTTTCTAGGGAAACATGACATTGACACAGATGATGTTGAAGTATATGTTATATAAATTCTTTATAGTATACTTTAGGTTATATTCCATTGTTCATCGTATTTCATGTCTTATACTTTGCATTATATCTTCTTTCATTTCAGAAGAGGAACTCAACTTCTGATGGTCAAAAGCAGGAATTAAAGAAAGAGGAAAACAATAACACTTGAACAACAAATGTAGAAAGAGAGAGAGAGAGAGAGAAGAGAACTAGTCTAGTGATACCCTTAAATACAATATCTTGCATGAGACACACACATAGAGACTGATGATCAAGTCTTCAGAGTTGCTAGAATCACCTACGATGCATTGGCAACACAATGATAATGTTTTGAAGCGATGAAACAATATTTCATGTGTAAATTGTAGTCCAACCAATATTAAGTTGGAAACTCATATTGTAATACTTTACATTTCATATAATACAATTTATGTACTTGAAATTGTTTATAGTTGCACTTGATATTATTTAGTGTTGTAATTAACATATATGTAATTTTCTGTTTTGATATTCGATGAACATGCACATTATGTCAATTTTTTTTTTAATTTAGTCGCAAAATCATACTAATTAATTTATGTTGATTAATAATGAGCACATAAAATCAATCTAAAACTACTAAATTAGTATTTTATATTGATTAATAATGAACACAAATAAAATTAATATAAAACTAAATTATTCATTTATAACGATCATTAACGAAAGTAAATGAAATGAATATAAACTACTAAATTAGTCGTTTATATAAGAATATGAAAATAACAAAAAAACATAAATGAATACTATAAATGATAAATTTGTGATTACAAATTACGACTAAATTTTGCATATATACGACTATTAGTAGCTAATTTACAGTATCTTAAAACAAAAACAAAATTTAGTCATATTTATTTAGTCATTAATTGGTTTCAAACTATGACTAAAATTTTCATATATATGACTATTACTAGCTAATTTACAGTATCTTATAACACAACCAACATTTTTGTCATATTTTTTGGTCATTAATTGGTTTTCTCGGGTGATCATATAGTAATATATTTTTTTGTATATTTGGTCATTACTTGTGACAATTAATGACTAAATTTATGACCAAATTAAGGAATAAATATACTACTAGACAATGAAATTGAGACAACCAATTAATAACTAAGCTAAAAATGACTAAAAGTTGGTCGCGTTATAAGATACTGTAAATTAGCTACTGCTGGTAACCGACTGAAAAATGGTCATTTATATGCAAATTTTTGTCATTTTTTTAGTAACTAATTAGTCATTTTGTACTAGTGCAATGCATGGAATATCTATCCTTCTAGAACACTTCTTTCAAGCTCTCCTAAAAACATGTTTACATCATTTAAACCATCATAATGCGGTAATTCACGTACCTCAGATGTTATTCGAAGATATCTGGTCACTCGATTACAACGCAACGTAGATACTTCATGCAACCGGTTCTGCCAATTTTTGAATTCTTCATTAGAACCTTAGAAACAAGAGTTGTCCTTTCCCAATTAAGATTTCCATCCGACATTGGGTTGATCCAATATTCCTTGTGCAAAGTTAGCTTATATATCTGATCACTGTCATCATCAACGTGCACAGGTTTTGTGTATCTTTATCCTTCTGCAAGGTCTAAGGGGATTATGACTCTGGTTCCATTACTTTCAAACTCCATTCTTCGCTTCTTCAGATTTATGACATCATCCATATCAATAGTCCAGTCTAATCCCAACAACGTAGGATAAGGATCAATATCATCCACAGTTTGTCTAACTTCAAAGCCTGCAAGCTCCTAAACACCTTCAATACTGACTACAACCTGCGACAACCTTCCTAATAGAATGATTTTTTTGTTGATTTTCCATGCACAATTGAATGGTAGGCCATTCCAACTCGGGTTCTCCCATGTGCTACCAATTTTTCTTAGGTATAACATTTGCATCGGACCCCAGATCTAAATAACCGGATCCATCTCATAAGCACCGATATGTGCGTTCATAAGCTTCTCTCACCCTATCCTATTCTTATTCCTATAGATTTTGTTGACAGACTTATGTTCTACCAACGACTGTTCATTCTCTATGCAGTATCTATCAGAGCCTGAAGGTTCTCTACCGCCTTCTTGTTGTGCTGTAACTTAATGAAAGGTTGTAAAAAATCTTTGATTTCTTCATCTACCCCGGCCTCCTTCATTGGTCTACCTGATTTTGACGCACTTCCTTCTACAAAATTCTGTCGTGCTTCAACACAAGTCTCCTTTTCACGTTGTAAATCAAATCCCTCTTTGTTCTCAGGGGCCTTACAAATCCATAAGTCAGTATCAGGTTGCTTCTCCTTATCTTCATCAGTAGCTGCACCACTCCTAGTGACCACATTCACGCTAGGATCTTCTTCACGAGTTTCTGCTCTGACCATCTGAAGATTCTGCGTCAGAGTTTGGGTATTTTTATCCTGCATCTTAGCAATCAAAATAAGACAATATTATATTACATGGTCAAAATGTCTACAATACCTACATGATTGTCACTCCGGATTCAGACAACCGCGTTAATAGTGACCAAAATCTCCACAATTGTAGCAAATAACCTGCCCCTTTCCTCGACCAGCTGATCCACCTCCTCTTCCTCTTCCTCTACCCTGAAATCCACCACACCTAGAGGGGATGCTGGTGAGGTAGGTTCAACCTGCATCCTATATATTTTAGCTTTATCCAACATCATATCATAAGTTTTAAAGTGTTGCTCGTCATGTCCTAGTGATGAACAAATCTGTGAAACAACTGCTTCAGCTCAGGCTGATATTTCCTAATCGTTGGGTAGAAATCTGTTTCATGCAATCCTACAACTTGATAGATTGTGCACCATACTGCGCTCTTCGGTGGACTAGGTCTTGCGTTCAGATAATTATTAAAGGCAAGACATTGATCCTTATGGTGCCCAATAACTTTACATTTTATGCACCAAACCTCTGCGCAGACCTCCTTGCCCTTATCCACTACTACATTTGGCGCAAATTCCGACACTTGGTTCCGACGCTTTTGACCAAATGTCGGAAATTTCCCCAATTTTTTTCCATCCCGCCCGAAACCGTCGCTATACCGACGTTTATAGAAAGGTGTCGTATTACCGACACTTAGAAAAGTTTCGCCATTGCAACGTTTGGAGGAAGACGTCGCACTGGCGACACTATGGCCCAACACGTCGCTATTGCGACGACTACAAGTGCGACACAATGTCTAAGTGTCGTAATTGCGACGTTTGGAGGCCTTCGTTGCAATAGCGACGCCTTTTCCGCCGTCGGTATAACGACACTGATATGCGCTCTAAAATACAAATACGAAACTTATATGCACGCTACATAAAAATGATTTTATTGTTTCGTATCCGTCGCAATAGCTATATTAACGTTTGATATCACGCGCGCATCCGCCCTCGGCTCTTGCAGAACAGCATTCGCCCTCAACTCTTGCAGAACAGAATTTGCCCTCAGCATTCACCCTCAGCGTTCGCCCTCAGCTCTTGCAGAACAAAATTTTCCCTCAGCATTCGCCCTCAGCGTTCGCCCTCAGCTCTTGCAGAACAGCATTCACCCTCAGCTCTTGCAAAATGGTAAGTTCTTACTGCAGGCCCTTCCTCCTATAGTAGGGTTGACTCTATTTGGGTTTTTTGGTCAATTCCATTGGATTGTGTTAGGCTGTAGGGTTCTCTCTAGATGTCAAGAATCAAGATTCAATACCCTCTATTATCTTGATCACCCAATACAAGATTTAAATTTTTCCCAAAGAAACGCTTATTAATTTAGCAGCCATTATTTCTCCCTGCTTTAAAAACCCTACATTTAAATGAAAACAAGCATTGCATTTCAAATACAAAAATATATTAGTGTTCAAATGTACATGTGTGCTACACATTAACGTCGATATCACGCGCGCATTAGCCCTCGGCTCTTGCGGAATAGCATTCGCCCTCGGCATTCGCCCTCAGCATTCGCCCTGAGCTCTTGCAGAACAGCATACGCCCTCAGCTCTTGCAGAACAGCCTTCGCCCTCAGCTCTTGCAGAACAACATTGGCCCTCGGCTCTTGCAAAATGGTAAGTTCTTACTGCAGGCCCTTCCTCCTATAGAGGGTTGACCCTACAGCCTAACCAAATAGCTCCACTTGAGAAAACTTTTCATAATCTTGGGGCTGGATATACTGCAGAGCAAACAATTGTAGTTATCATTCTTGCTCCAATATATTAATATACTTTTTACATTGAACTGAAGAAAGGGAAACAAGCAAATGCTAGCCATCATACAATGCTTTGACATAAGAGTTTTGAGTGACATACTTGAAAAAAGAACTCATCGATTGATATTTATAATCATTTGAGTTATTCAAGTTAAACACAATGTCAAGAATCAAGATTCAATACCCTCTATTATCTTCATCACCCAATACAAGATTTAAATTTTTCCCAAAGAAACACTTATTAAATTGGCAGCCATTATTTCTCTCTGCTTTAAAAACCCTACATTTAAATGAAAACAAGCATTGCATTTCAACTACAAAAATCTATTAGTGTTCAAATGTACATGTGTGCATCACTTGTGTAGGGTATTCCTTTTCCACTTTCACATTATCCAAGAATGTGTGCAGTATAGTTTATATTTTTTGTGATTTAGATTATCTTGAAAAAGGAAAGGTAAATTATTTCCCATGGAAAAAGAAGGTTTTCCCTTTTTACTACTGGAAATGGTACAACAAAGTTCCATTTCTACTCGAAACTCCTATGAAACGGGAACCAAATAAAGGCCATGTCCTCAATGGACATCATTTGGCTTTGAAAATGGCCATTTCACTGTGTTGTTTCTTATATTACATCACGATAGTTTCTTAGGTCATTTCTTGTTTCTTGAGATGAAAAACAACCAAAGAAATTGTGAAGATCCTTTCAAGAAATAAATGACCATTTCTCAATCATATCTCAACTATTTTTTTTATTTTATTCAGTGGTTGCTTACTTTGAGAGAAATTTGACACTTTTATAAGGAATATAACATAAAAACACAAAATGGGAAGGAATTGATGAGGTAGATGACCTTTAGTTGTTGTCGATTAAGAATTGATAATACACGATGCATGTTCTGTACTACAAACTAGATTCCTTCCTGGAGTTAGGACACAGAGTATTGAATCAAAGTTGTAGTTTCTAACTTCTTGTATTGGTTCATCAATCTTGAAATTCGGACATTGCATGTCTTCATTGCTTCATGTTTGAATAATTTTCATCATATCGTACAATAGGAAATTAGGAATTATGATTATTATTACTTTATGGATCTGTTAAGTTACTTTTAAGTTTGCATGGTTTAGTGGGAAATTATTCTAGTCCCCAAACACATATAATCAAGGAATTATAACGTGATTTCAAACATTAAATATCAAAAAAATCGTTTAAAGGATATTGAAAGGAAAAAGGTGATGGAAGATAGAAAGTGCCTTACTTAAATTCTCTAAGGATTTTCAATAGTTGCTCCAAAAGCTTCACTTCAAGGCCCTTCAAGATCGTCTCCAACAATGCTATACCATCAGCTTCAACAATGTTGCTCCAAAAATGTCCTCAAGGTCTTCATAACAAGTTTACTAGAAGTTGCTCCAACAATATATTCAATAAGATCTTCATTGTCAACTCGTCTCTTGTTTGGGTGCCTTAATGTGCAATGACATGTTTCCAGGACTGAATTCAATGCAAGGCATATTTGAAACTCTAACTTTGTCATCTGGTGTCTTATTAGAAATTATTTCAGTTTTCATTTTGTGTTTTTAAGTTAGATATTGTTTTCAAGTTTTTACATTTATAATTTTATTGCAATGTGGCAGACTGATGAGAGCAGTGCAGGAACAACCCAGAGACGGGATGATCGCGGAAAGAGGCCAGCGGAAGAACATGTAAAGTGCCGGCATTGCTCTATCTTCAGGTATTTTAGTTATTTACATAATTGAAATAATATTAATTTTGTT
This sequence comes from Pinus albicaulis, assembly GCA_034641835.2. Lineage (NCBI taxonomy): Eukaryota > Viridiplantae > Streptophyta > Pinopsida > Pinales > Pinaceae > Pinus > Pinus albicaulis. Next base: position 656,904,604 of record CM076575.1, on the reverse strand, counting down.
CAAATATGCAGACACCTAGCCATGGTACGCCTGATGATTCCCTCTTTGAGGAAGAGCTTTCTTCATCCCTATCTCCAGTGTTCTTTTTGCAAAAAAAGGCACGAAATGCAAGGTCGGAATTTAATACTTTGATAGACGCGCCTCAAACACCTGAAACAGAAGAGAAGATAAAACAACTTATGAGCCAGCTAGAAAGATATCAGGTTATAATAAAAAGTCAAAAGGATATTTTTTTTTTTCTGCATGAGATGAATTGTGATAGTTTGATTTTTGATTTTTACATTGACTAAACTAACAAAAAGTTCTTTTGTATGTAGCGTTTTCTGGCATTTGCTGAATCCGGTGTTGGTGGTAGTGGGACACAAGGGCAAGGGATTGCCCAACAACCCTCTTGTACACCTTCTACTCCTTTAGGTGCCAGGAAAGAAACACACCCTGCCCAAGCAGACACCCAGCCAACTGCTGAACTTGTTGGCAATGATGAGGCTGATATGGCCAACTACATTATTGCGTTTTCTGGAGCTACACGTGTCAGCTCCACAGGGACCATTAATGGCACGTTGTTGGTGAATGATGAAGGTGTCCCTATAAAGCATGTACAACTCCCAGGTAAATTTTAATATTTTAACTATTTCATGTACTTTATCTAAAACATATTTATCACGATTTTTATTTTTAAATTAATGATAATATCTTCTTCTTCTTTTTTTCTTTTTTTTTTAATTTATTTTCTGTGTAGGAAACAATGAGTTCTACAAGTATCTGGAGAGCCATGCGTTGGTAATTTTTGGCCCAACCATACGCACAGGGTGGAATTCCCAGAGTTCCAACCTGAAAAAAGAACTTCTAGATTATCTAGAAACCCTTTTTGGGGTCGGCATATTTGACAGAACAACGGTGGCTCGGGTTGCCGGAAAATATTTGAAATATACCAGGGACACCTATAAGATGCAATTGCAATTTAAACCTAGATATGAGCGTCCTCTCACAGTTCCAGAGAGTGAGTGGAGAGCACTCATCCATGACGGAAAAGAGAAAAGGGCAAAGAAAGAAGGAAAAATACCAACTGGACCCGCAAGGTAAATTACAACTTTAATTCAATAGCTTTAATCTTCTCTATGTCTAAAATAAAAGTGTGCTACGTCATATCTAACTTTAATCTTTTGATGCTAGGTTGCCTAACACATCAAAGGAAACCAAAGCTAGGATTGAAAAAAAGGGCCATCACAAGCTAGGCCAGGGCGGCTACTTGAAATTGGCCGCAAGAATTGTAATTAAGTAGCTAAACATCTTATAATTAATTGTATCGCCTTCCAACGTTTTTGTAATCCTATCAAATATGATTAAAAATACACAGACATATGTAATGTGGGGTGATGACTTCGGAACAGAAACAACAGAGGAAGATAAAAATATCGCTTTCCATTTCGGCTATCAAGCCGTAGTTGAACGTCGCATAAGCTTGGGGCAGGTCCCAAGATCCAGAATGCCTGATAAGGTAAAACATTAACCTTTCAATATGTTTGTTTTCATACATAAATTTAATGTCTAAAAATTTTGTTTAAATCAAGGGAGCAACACTACCGACGACGCAAATAACCCAGTTTTAGAGCCAAATGTAGATGATCCTCACGTGCAACCTGATCATTGTAGTAGGGACCAGGCCGACAATGCTACTATCAGTGAGGGCCGTGACGGTAATTAATTTCCACTTATAATTTTTCTAATTATACCTTGATGGTTGTCCTTATAATTTTTTTTGTTTAAATGACAGAGAATGTTTCCCTTGAGGATCTTACCACCAGAGAGGAAGACAGGGCAACAGTCCCAACGGCGACAACTGGTGCACCAGGTAAATAATCTCATTGCAATTTTTTTTATTAATATTACCGAACTAGTTCAATGATATTTAAAAACTAATAATTAAAATTTAATATTATCTGTTTTTGGAGGCGATGCCCCGTCACTGGATGAGACCAGACATCGTGACAATGCAACTAGGTCAGCGGCGACAACTGGTGCACCGGGTAAATAATCTCATTGCAATTTTTTTTATTAATATTACCGAACTAGTTCAATGATATTTAAAAATGGAAAATTAAAATTTAATATTATCTGTTTTTGTAGGCGATGCCCCGTCACTGGATGAGACGAGACATCGTGACTACGCAACTAGGTCAGCGGTGACAACTGTTGCACCAGGTAAATAATCTCATTGCAATTTTTTTTATTAATATTACCGAACTAGTTCAATGATATTTAAAAACTGACAATTAAAATTTAATATTATATCTGTTTTTGTAGAGCGTGCCCCCGTCACTGGTTGAGACCGGACATCGTGACTACCTTATTTAGTCAAGTAATAAAAGTAGTGCACCAGGTAAATAATCTCATTGCAATTTTTATTATTAATATTAGAACTAGTTCAATGATATTTACTTTAATGATTAAAATTTAATATTATACATTTTGTAAGCTGTTATCTCATGATGGATGAGACAATGATTAGAAATCACGCAACTAGTGTTGTGAAATAGTGATGCCTGAGTAAATAATGTCATTACAATTTTTTTTTATTAATATTACCGAACTAGTTCAATGATATTTAAAAACTGACAATTAAAATTTAATATTATCTGTTTTTGTAGGCGATGCCCCATCACTGGATGAGACCAGACATCATGACTACGCAACTAGGTCAGCGGCGACCACTGGTGCACCAGGTAAATAATAATATTACCGAACTAGTTAAATGATATTTAAAAACTGACAATTAAAATTTAATATTATCTGCTTTTGTAGGCGATGCCCCGTCACTGGATGAGACCAGACATCGTGACTACGCAACTAGGTCAGCGCCGACAACTGGTGCACCAGGTAAATAATCTCATTGCAATTTTTATTTATTAATATTACCGAACTAGTTCAATGATATTTAAAAACTGACAATTAAAATTTAATATTATCTGTTTTTGTAGGCGATGCCCCGTCACTGGATGAGACCAGACTTCGTGACTACGCAACTAGGTCAGCAGTGCGGGTCGAAAGGCACGATACAGGAGCAGAGCATGATGATAGTGATGATGTAATTAGGAGCTTTAGAAATAGGAAGAAGAAAAAGAAAATTCGATAATGTAAAATATTGTATTATTATAAGACAAACGTTACCATACTTGGAACGTTTTTGCGTTATATAAAAAACTCATTTATCATACTATTTTTATGTCAAGCATTAATTGCAATGTTTCCTTGCGTACTTTTTGTTGAATTGTTTTTTTATTAGTTATTGAATATTTTTTTATGCTCATGAAAGTAAAAAATGAAATATAGATTGGGTATTGGGGAATTGAGAGTGATGTGAGGGGGGGGGGGAGGGGCCATAAGAGCTTCCACCTTCACGTGGTTGGCCCTGTTTAGTAGAGAATCATTTATTGGAGCGATTTAATCTTGGAGCAAACCTCCCTCTATCCAGCGTAGCAACAAAAAAGTCACTGTTGACTTAGTTGCTACTCTTTCGGATCGTGGGAGGCTTGTTCCAAGTTCATGCGACTCCAATAAATTGTTCTTGAAACGAAGAGGAGCTTATTCAGGTATGTTTTGAAATTTTCAACATATGTTCTAACATTATCATAAGAATGCATCTTAGAGTTAAAAATACTACATCAATTACTTGTATTTATTGTATAGATAATGATGGATTTTAATTGACTTGGCAGTGCAGGTACAAATCCTCTTGCATCATGAGCAATACAACTTGTCAACCAGGGTCATGTCCAGGATATTTTTGCTTGTGCGCTTGACCAAGTTCATAATGTCACATTTTGTAAGTTCCTTTACAGTTCATAATTCAATATTAAACTTGTTCATGATTATTATCTAGGTTTTTTGTATGTGTTTTTTCATCTATTTGATTGTAAGCAACTATGCATGTTTCCTGTTGTTCACTATGATTTCTCCCATTACCACTCCCGGGATGAATCCGACTTTATTGTTACATAGGTTACTTTATTGTTACTATGATTTCTCCATTTACGATTTCATAGGTTACATCATGTAAAGTTGTCAATCTCGGGTTGGTGATGAGCTTTATTTCTCCAGATTTGGGGCTTTTCTGATATTTTCTCCCTCATGTCATTCCTGCATCACCTCGTTGTTTGAGCATGCCAATTGTCTACCACTTGTACCAATTGGCACATGTCAATCCATGAGTGGTGCCACATTTCACCTATTTTCAGTGAGAGTTTAGGGTTTCTCTAACATAGCTTCAGAAATCCGATTCAGTGCCTGCTTGAATATTGTCACATAATACTCATGGGTTGGATTGATGAGCATGTTCTGAATGGTTGGTTGATTCATAAGAACCACCCATATAGTCATCTTGAGATATTTCAGAAGTTTTCTCGGGTTTCCTTTTTCACCGTTTCTAGTGGGTGGGATGGTGTGGGTGATCCATCAATACTGGTGCTCTTGTAGTAGGGAATTTGTTTTTGGGGATATAAAGGAGCATTTTATGTAGATATCCCATTGGATGCATTCATAGATGGGCACGAGAGGTCTAGAATTTAAATTAAAAATATGCAACCTCTAGCATGGCAACCTGAAGGCTGCGAGAGACATTGGTTAAAGATTGTTTTGTGGTGGCCTTAATATAGTCGTGATTTCTTTCTATTATCTTAATGCAAATATATAGTCCAGTCTCATTAAAATGAGGATTGTGGTTGTATTTCTCTTTGGTTGTTTCTCTCTTAATGCTCCAGAAGTTTCCAAAAGTTGCGATAGTTGTTTAGTTTTCCTGTTACAACTTAAAAGTGGTTTTTAGCAATAGGAGTCATGTTTTTTAAGGTTCATACTAATATGAAGATCTTGTAATTCTATATTCAGGATAAGAGAAGATGGCCTCTGCTTTGGGCAGTATGACAACAATTTCCACATCTACCTCATTGGGTAACAATGGAAAGGGGAAGAAGTTGGGTGCGATGTTTGATAATTATGGCAGACAATTGTCTTCTCTTTCAGTTTTTTCACCCATTTCCTTTAATCGCTCAAGCAGAAGAGGGACTCTGAGATTACGCGACAGAGAGAAGGTAGTTAATACAAGAGCTATGGAAAAGGAGTTGTACTTCAACAAGGATGGCTCGGTGACAAAAAAATTGCAGGTCAGAGAAAAAATTATGTTTAAAGGAAGGTCCCCTGCACGTGAAACTTCACTGCGGTGGATCTTTCCTTGTCCACTTATATTCGATTTTAATGCGTTATTTTAATTTTTCATGGAGGGTTGTTATTTTAGATGTGTGCTCTGGTTTTCTTTTTAACGTTGTATTAGTTCCCCTTCTTAAATGTCTTAGATTTGGTAGGCATAATTTGAAAACTCAAAGGTGAAAGGAAACATATTTGTTGCCCAGTGGTCTAAAGGAAAAGGGTTATGGCTGAGTCAAATTTTATTTTTATTGACAGTGTAATGAAATGTATCTCAATGCTATGGTTTTGGCCTTTTTATTGGTTGAATTAGAGGACCCAGTTGAAAATATTGAGGCCAAGTAGGCTGGTTTTCCTTTTTGCTGATGGTTTGGTGTATCTAATTGAATTAGTTGCCTAAGGTATTTTTGGTTGCAAACTCCTTTTCATTTTCATACAGTATTGGCCTTGTGGAATACATTTGATTGTGTGGTCTTGTTAGATCTACAACATTTGTAGTTGTTTAGTCTTATGGCCGAGGTGCACTTTTATTATGGAAATAGTTGATGCAATATTGTCATTTAATCCTTACTGCAGGGTAGCATGTTGAGAAGTTTCTTGTGAAACATTTGGTATTGAAAATGACACTTGATCCTATACAACATCATGCACTTGACTTCAAAATTCATATTCAAAGTGTGCCAGACAATTCTTGCAAAATTTCAAATATTTATATTGTTTTAAACCATTATCTTTTTCATGTATTGGATGCTGAAAATGTGAAAAAGACTTTGGTATGAAACCAACTGGTGAATAATTTCCAGCAAAACAACCACTTCCAAGACATGATTTAGAAGTAGAACATATGTACTTATGTAGCATAGAAAGATATCCTTGATGCATTATCAATGTTTGGCTAGGGTTATTTTTGGAGAAAATAACTCCTTATTCCTAGAATAGTGATCTTCAATACAAGTAAATGCCAGAGAAGAGAGATCATCGTGTGACGCAAAAAAATTGAAATTGGACCCCTAAGGAGAGCTGGTGTGTCTACAATCGCTCTGTCAGCATTTTCCCCTGGTTTACCCCGTTCTTTTCCTCCAGCCTGGGTCTTCATTGACTTCTTCTTTCTTCGGGTTTATTTATCAAATTTGTAGAATTTGATAAATAAATACCATCCACAATGGTTGGACTTTAATTTATATTCCCGACTTTATATTATCTCCAAGCCTTATAACCAATTTTTAACTTTCGAACACTTTGTATTTATACTCCACGTTTATTTTTAAATAAATAACTTGTAATGAACTTTCGGCTCTATATTTCACCACCCAGCCTTACAACAATCACGCTCCAGACTTATGCTAATTATCCGCCAATCGTTTAATTAAACAATTTTATTATACTCCGGCCCCACCTATATATATCAATAACCAATCAAACACTCGTATCGTACCTGGCTATCCTCCGCACACCTTAGTTAACCTCCGGGCAAGTTCAACGTGCGACCACCGTCCAATGGCCCTTCTCCAAATCAACGACTCTAGGCAATTTCGCTCGGCTTCCAACGTCGGGCTTTAACGTGCGATGGCGCGGGTTAAACGGTGGTTTTCCGGGGGTCACTTCGCCACGTGTCGCTTTCCCTATGGAATCGCTCGCGAACAGGAAATACCGCCTACTCCGCAAAAGCGGTGCGATATGGGCAACCCGCTTTTGTGATTCCGCTCGTGGTTTTGGTACAGGGCTTGACCACGGGTGCAAGTCTGGTTCTGCTCTCCTTTTGTTTGTTAACTCATGTCCAATCCTCGGGTCAGGTTCCGAAAGCACAACAATCTTGTCTCTTTATTAAGCGGGATTTTTATATTGGAACAGTGTTCACGACCCCGGTTCTCTTGAGTCGAGCCCGCCGGACTTCAAACGGCGATAAACCATAATTCAAACCAAATTCACGTTCCAAAATAACCTGCTGACGTCGGCCAATTTTGTGACGCGAAAACCAAATGAATTCTGCCCTAATCTTTTTCGGGTCCGAAGTTGGCTGGCATACGGAGGGAGACTTGTGACGCGAATTTCTTATCAAATTCGCCCTAATCTTTTTCGGGTCATTTTCATTGTTCCCCGCCACCCTTTTGACTTTGTAAATAAAACAAATTGCGTCTGCGTCATTTTCATTGTTCCGTGCGCTAGCCAGTCTTCCATGCAACAAAATTCAAAAACCAACTGTTAACGCTTGCTGACCGTTACCTTGCTGAAGAGAATTGAAGCCGAGTATTTCAGGGTTCTTCTGTCATAACCAGCGCTTGTTTAAACACGTTTCATTTCCCGTAAACAGGTATTTATTCCAATTCCCCGCTAAACTCTGTAAAAAATCCTGGTTTTAGTTTTAATTCTGCACTAAGGTCTGAAAAGAAGTTCGGTTTGGTCTTTTTCGTTCCCAGAACTGCAATTATATTCCCAAAACTGGTAATTGTGCCCCTTTTCCACAAAAACCCCGAAATTCCATTTCTGAATCCACAAGAACCAGAAATGGAAGTTCTTGTAGCTCTGAATGTCGTGCCCATCAATGCCCCTCACAAGGACTTGGATTATTTTCCTTTAGCCGATATGGATTTTCAAATTAAGGACTTGCTTCTCAGTGAGAATCCTCTTCGAATATTTTGCCGCTGTAGAGACAATTATTTGAATGGTTCTGACATCTTTGGACTTTGGGAATCAAATCTTCCTATGTACCTTCTCCCCTCAGTCCATATTTTTCCTGAGTTAATCCATTATTGATACGCAAAGTATGATCCCAACCAACGAGCAGTTTTATCCCCAAGTCAAAATGTCCTTTTCCCAATAATTTCTCAGTCCATAAATGAAATGCTACAATTCCAACCTGGTCAAGCTCTCACTCCCCTGTCTATGGTTGAATTACTTGAGAAATCTACTAAGTTATCCCATGAAGAGTTAAACCGCCTATGCCAAACCTTCATGTTACCAGAGCATCAGCCTAAAAACCCTCCCCTTTATGGTTATGCTTTCTTTACTGATGAGGGTAGAGTTATTTTAGACATGATATCTTCCATAATGGGCTTCAATACTAGTGAGTATGTTGATCACTTAACCCTAGTATTGTTATCCATTTTTACCCCTGGATAGCCTCCTGCTGTCAAGTACGATTTTGCATCTTATATTGCTGACAAAATCCATGATCGGTTCATGAGATTTGAGAATGAGAGAGTATTTAAGTATTCTTCTGTCATATATCATCTCATGATTTACTTTCAGTTAGAAAATTTCCCTTTTTATGTTAAGAAACTTGATGCCAAAGGGAATCCTAGGTCAGTCATCTTTTGGTCTGCCATTACTCACAATTCCTATGATTCTCCTTATTCCTATAATGAGTTTTTCGACCTTTTTGTTCATCCTGCAACTACCTTGTTGACAGGAGTCTCTCCTCCTAGAATTAACAATGAAATCAAGAAAATCCTTCAGCTCTCAAAGCATTACAAGATAGGTGACTGGTACCTATATCAAAACTACACAGAGATCGGGATATATGGATGTGAATTATGCCCATTCAAACTGCCCAAGTATGTCCCAATGAGACTCTTTGCATTAGAATATTTCAGGCAGATGAATAATTCAGATATAATTCATTTTTGCAATGCAAAGAAAAAGGCTCAACTCAGGATCAAGAGCCAATTAGGTCCCTTCATTTGTAACTCTAGGGAAGTTGGACAGGAAGCCGAAAGGATTTTAGAAGACCATCTCAGACTACAAAAGAGTTTCTACTGGGTGCCTTATGATCCAAACAACTTTATCTGTGATAGAAGAACGAAAAATAAACAGTCACCATACATCCATCAAAGAATCCCAGAAATAGAAAAATATGCTAATATGGATGAATGGACAGAAGGGACATTGGTTGAAAATGATAGTGAGCAGGTCAACGTTGAAAATGTAATGAAAGATCTTGAAAAGATACTTGACCTAGATTCTTTTGGACAGGTGCAGGGATCTTCTTCAGCCAGGAATTTACAACAAAATTTGCAGGAGATTAGTACAGTAGAAGTAGAATCTAAAGGAAAAGAAAAGGAGCCTGATATACAAATAATTGAAAAATTCATAATGATAGCGCAACCAGAGACTTCTAAAGAACAAGGTCAAGGACAAATTCCTCCTACTCAGATCAGTGAGCCAGAAATTTCTATTTTACAAACTCCTCTGAATATAGAAAAGGGCAAAAAGAGAGAGGCTGAAACATCTACTCCTATTGGTGGCTCTTCTGAACAGCAAGATGTTAAAAGGCAGAAATTAACTCCCCTTCGAGAAGATGAATCATTTCAGGAAACCCCTGACAGCCAGGGAAGAGAAGACAGTCAGCAAACAGATACAGGTAGTGGGACATCCACTAATTTTGAAAAACAGGGAATACAGGGGTAACAAAGTGCAGAAATATCTTCTTTCAAACCTCCAGTAAAAACTGCCTGGGACATCAAAAGAACATTCACCAATATAAAGGCCAGGAACGATCCACTTAGACTTAAAGTGTACAACCAATATTTGAAGATGGCTCCAAAAAATCAAGAAAGATTGATGTCATCTTATGACATCCAACAGGGTAAGATGTTAATGAGCCATTTGAAGCCCAAGGTGCGGCAGCCTCAGACAGCTGCAGATTACGTTAGGAATAATTTTGAAGTCTTAGTAAAGGATATCCATCCTTTAGATCAAATTGAGCTACACAAGAAAATAGGTGAGATGATTTATTCTACTCTGACGGATAAATCAATGATGACCCATAATTTGCAGGATTCTTTGGATAATACTAATACACAGTTGCAACTTGAAAAAGCCTCCTCCCAGGCTAAGGATAATAGAATCAAAACTTTAGAGGAAATAATCATTGGTTTGGGTCATAATCCTAAAGATGTGAAAGGTATTGAAGCTTTGATCAAGAGAAAAGATGATGATATTGCAGCTCTGAGAAAACAATTAAAGTTACCGGCCTTAAGACATCCACAGACTGCAGAAATCATCAAACAAAATTTCGAGGAAGAACTAATGGATTTTCTCTTAAAATTGAATGAGAAACTTACTGCAACTGAAAAGGAGCTTGAGAATGCATTAAAATATAAGCAGGTAAATATTCTAGTATCTACAACAGGAGTAGTGACAGGTACAGCAACAACAGGTCAGCCAGCAGAATTGTCACAGAGCAACACTGCAAATTTGAACATTGATGAATTAACAAAGTCAATGGAAGATATGAACATTCAGGCCATAGAGCTTCACAAAACAAAGGAACAATTGGCCACTCTAGAACTTAAATATGATCTTTCAAAAATGAGTGTTGCTGATAAAACAAGAGAAGTGAACAAATTAGAAAAAACATTCAAAGCATTGGAAAAGGATCTCACATTGGAGAAACCTTTAAAAGAAATAAATGATATTCTTTGGGATAATATCATTCAATCAATAAAGGATGTTTGGCCCTCAATTCAGATAATGGATGAACATAATAACTTAGTTAAATTGGCTCTGGATGAGATTGAGAGATCAAGACAAGAGTTGGGAAATATGCCAGAAGAGGCCAATAGACTTATACATTTTTTGAATTCTCACACTAAGAATCAAGTGTCAATTGATATTAGACGAGAATAGCTTTGATGTTGAAGACGAGAATAGGAACAATTCTGGAGATTGGAAATAAAAAGTTTTACTAAAAGAACTGCGGTACGAGAATTTAGAACGAAGGTGCTCAGATATTTGTGTAAGAAATCATTGCGGAGAAACTATAAGGAAATGTTAAATAGAGAAGTTGCCCGATCTATGGATTCTTGAGAAGATAAGCTAATGGACCTTGATAGTTATGTTGAAAAATTGGACAAATATGCGGATAATCAAGCTAGTTCTTCAACCAGTTCATCAACAGCAGCATTGCCTACAGGGAAAAACCTTCATGACAGATTGGAGAATTTATTTTATCTTGAGCATGAAGTAAATCATTTGTTCCCAAATCAGCCTAATTTCTTCAGATATACTGAGGGTGATGAAACACTAAGAAAGTTGCAAAGGACCAGAGTGCCAGAAGTTCAATGGTGGGAAGAAATGATGGAACTTTTGTAAAAAATTATCCTTACATAAATTTTTGCCTATTTACCACGGTATATCATGATAAAAAGGATAAAAGGATGAACAAAGGTCAAAGAGTATCAGAGCAGTTAAAGAGTATCAGTGAAACGAAATAATCAACATAGAATTACTAAAGAGGACAGCAGCAAGCCAAGATATAGGGCCTGCCTCCAGCACATTCTTAAAAGAAGGAAACAGCACAACATCAGTTATCATTTTTCTTATCTACGAGACAATCTGTCTCTATATTGTTGTAATGACTTCATGGACTATTTTACTTCATATAATATATTAAAAACAACGTTTTTTCTCTTGTGAAAAAAAATATGATTAATGTTTATCACTCTGCCTTCAAAACTAGCGATGTTGGTCTATGTTGTTGGTTTATTGATATGGTCTGATGGTCTTCCTCACATGATTAGCGTTTTTCTCTGTTCATGGATTTTGGGTAATTTAATTTGTATTTGGAACAATGGACGTCGGTATTCTATTTGTTGCTTTACTATTCTACATACTGCTATTTCACTTTCTTATAGATGCCTCGGGCATATTTGGATGCTTTCTCGGATTGTCGATAATCTCCATGCGGACCGTTACTGGGTTTAATATCAAGTCCCTGTATGTGACATGGGGTATTTTTATATCACTGTCTGGGGTGGGACTTCCACATTTATGGATGGATATTTGGGTTCCAATCTTCAGATGTGAAAATGTAATGACTTCATGGACTGTTTTACTTCATATAATATATTCAAAACAATATTTTTTCTCTTGTGAAAAAAATGATTAATGTTTATCACTCTGCCTTCAAAACTAGCGATGCTGGTCTATGTTGCTGGTTTATTGATATGGTCTGATGGTCTTTTTATATTTTGGACATATCACACTCCTCACATGATTAGCATTTTTCTCTGTTCAAGGATTTTGGGTACTTTAATTTGTATTTGGAACAATGGACATCGATACTCTATCTGTTGTTTTACTATTCTACATACTGCTATTTCACTTTCTTATACATGCCTTGGGCATATTTGGATGCTTTCTCAGATTGTCGATAATCTCCATGTGGACCGTTACTAGGTTTTATATCATGTCCGTGTATGTGACATGGGGTATTTTTCTATCATTGTCTGGGGTGGGACTTCCACTTTTCTGGATGGATATTTGGGTTCAAATCTTCAGATGTGAAAATGTAATGACTTCATGTACTGTTTTACTTCATATAATATATTCAAAACATCGTTTTTCCTCTTTTAAAATTTCATTTTTTTTTTTAAATTGAACCTTCCGTCGCAATTCCGACGTCTCGTAAGCGTCGGAATTGCGAGAGTTTACAGACGTCAGAAGAGCGACGTTCAAAACGTCGGACCACCATTTGTCGTAATTGTGACAGTTTACAGACGTCGGAAGAGCGACGTTCAAAACGTCGGACCACATTTCGTCGTAATTGTGACAGTTTACAGACGTCGGAAGAGCGACGTTAAAAAAGTCGGACCACATTTCGTCCTAATTGTGACAGTTTACAGACGTCGGAAGAGCGACGTTCAAAACGTCGGACCACATTTGGTCGAAAGTACGACAGTTTATTGAGGTCGGAAGTGCGACGAATTAGGAGACGTCGGAAGAGTGACGCTTGTTTGGAAGCGTCGGAAAAGTGTCGATACTGCGACACTTTTTAGTTGTGTCGGAACTGCGACAGTATGGTAAACCACGGTTTGCCCGCCCTCTAACTGTCGCTCCTGCGACGACAATTTGTCGGAATAGCAACGATTTGGC